>JAEIGD010000069.1:5000-422868 GCA_018903425.1 Zaprionus nigranus | reverse complement strand
GCCTGATCTAACAAAATTGAATCTCAACCGGTAGGATCGAATCAGCTACTACCCTTGGATACCGGAGCCGGTGGAGACGTGAATATCTAACGCTACTTCAGCAACGTTCCAAATGGCGAGCACAGAGAGGCGAACATTCAAATCAATGATGTGGTGTTAGTAAAAAACGAAAACCTGCCGCCCCAAATGGCCGCTAGGTCCAGTGGTCAATCTGATCCGAGGACCGGAAATGGCGTCGCACGAGTTGCCGTCTCAAAACTGCCACTGGAATCTTCAATGGGACCGTCGCTAAACTTTGCGTTCTACCCAAACAAGGATGATCAGTAGTCAGCCTGTGTCACTCCAACGGGGGGGATGTTTGCAAAAAAACCAGCAGCAGAAATTTGATTTATTTTAGTTTTATCACTCTTACATATGTACATTGCTCTGTGCAGCAATAGGTTTTTGCATTCCCCTTGTGCTGTGTTCCTCTCTCTCCCAATAGAGGCCAGCCAGGCTGCTAATCTTTTTTTTGGTCATTCAGTTACAAGTAAGTGTTAATCACACCGGTGCTGCTCTGAGACACTTTTTAATTTCAATGCGGACACTGCCGCCGTTTTGTAATTAAAGCCCTGTGTGGCAAATATATTAAAGAAAATATAACTTGAAATATTGACTTGATCGTTTTTATTAAATGGTACACCACTTCTCAAAGTCAGTGAAAAAAGCTCATTATAATTTCTCACAGATTTTCCTTTTATATTTAAAAACGAGGCAACAGTCAGCATAAAAACGCATTCAGTGGGATACCCTTCGACCTATGTTCCCGTGGAGTTTAATTTTGTTAAATTCATACACATACATATACATGCTTTGAAGTGTATCCCGACCAGATGGCTCCGCGCTCACGCCCGCCTCCCTTGTTAGCTGGCAGAGAAGCATTTGGTTTTATGTTCATACTTTCTGAAATAACTTCGTGTTTATTGTCCTGATCGGATTCTAATTGGAAGACTACGTAGATATTTAATTCAGCTTAGTATATGTTAAAGTCAGAAAAGTTGTATCTTTTATACAGCGCTTAAAAAATTGAGTTCAAAAATTAAATTATTGATTTGGGGGGCAGTGGGCGTGGCACCTAACATTTGAAATAAACTTGATCTGCTTGAAGTACACAGGAGTCTTCCTGCCAAATTGGTAAGTAGTTCACAAAAAAAAAAAAAAAAAAATACAGACAGACAGACAGACAGACGAACATGGCTCAATCGACTCGGCTTGTGATCCTGAGCAAGAATATATATACTTTATGCGGAAACGCCTCCTTCTGCCTGTTACATACATTTGCACAAAGTTAGTATACCCTTTTTTGACCATTTTCAATGGTCGAGAAGGATAGAGAGAATAAGACAGCAGTTTTAACAACTTTTCTCTTTTTTTTACAAAAATCTACATTTTCTTAAGGTTAAACAACTTTTTGTCACCAGGCTTCAACATCTGTTCTTTGCGAATACCGAAGAGAACAAATTGAGAACACGAGTTTGGCAGAATTTGCATTGCGCAAAGCTACGACAATAAACTTCCTGTCCTTTTCTGAAAGAGACCGGCTTGGCTCCCAGATTATACTGAGCTACGTTCCGATCATATGAGCGACTCCACATCTAGTCAGCTAAACAGGTAAAACAACAACAACAAGAACAGCTAAACAGCTAAACAGCTAAATGGGTAAACAACAACTTAACAGCTAAGGGGCAGCAACAACAACTAAACAATAACAACAGTTAAAGAGTTTAACTAAAAAATTTTTTTATTTTTGAATCTTAAGCTTAGTTTATTATAATGATAAATAATTTTTTCAGCCCCCGTTTTTCCGAAATTTTTCTGTGCTGCATGCACAGGTATCTGTCCCTTCTGTTGCCTCGTTGGAAGACCATGGACATGAGTTCTATGACTTCCATGTATTGAAAACTGGTATGGAGACTTTTCCGCCAGCTTTCAAGTATGATTGGATTTCTTTTAATAGGTTTCAGATCATGATGGTGGATCGTATTTTTATACTGATTCAGAAACTCCTTAATTGTTGCCAAAAAAATGCTGTTTGTTAGATTTCTTCGTTGCTTTGTAGGCTTTATGATCTTCTGCTTCCTTCCTCGAAGTCTTGTTTAAACTTAGTTTGAATGCATAGATAAATTTAAAAGGGAAATGTGAGGGTTCTCACCTCCATATAGAGATTAAAGGTTGAAAGGTGAGCATGCGCCACATGATCGTGTTTGTATACACACGTG
Organism: Zaprionus nigranus; assembly: GCA_018903425.1. Classification (NCBI taxonomy): domain Eukaryota; kingdom Metazoa; phylum Arthropoda; class Insecta; order Diptera; family Drosophilidae; genus Zaprionus; species Zaprionus nigranus. Next base: position 420,610 of record JAEIGD010000069.1, on the reverse strand, counting down.
TGTTAGAGGGGAATGTGTGTGAGTGTGTTTGTTGATGGCTGAATAAAGTATTAATTATTGCTCTCATTGTGTCGGCCCTTATTGAGACGGAAGCGGAGCGGCTTTTAGCTTCTTAGTTCCCACCTTGTACGCTAATCCCCGAATGTCGTTATCTGCAGCGTGACACAACGCCATGAAGCAGGTTAGCTTGCTGGTGCGGATTGCCTTTTTAAGTACCCTACGACAGATCAGTACTCGGCCTTAGCGCTGGATGCTCAGGTTTGCCCTTTGCTCTTTGATATTGTCTTCTTGCAGCAATGCGAGGCTCGCCTGGCATTCGCTATATCCTCTGTCCACCAGTAAACAGGTTCATGATGCCTTCTATAACCTCTTTTTTCGCCATGGTGCTATTACATGCAACCTTCAGTGCTTTCCTATTAAGCCATTCGCCGCCGAGGTTTGCGTCACATGATGAGTGGAGAGGGTTGAAAAAGAAAAGAATTCAATCCTCAGGGTGTCAGATTTACATAGCCAGTCTGTGGTTGGCAGCGCGGGTCACTTGGAGACCGGGTATTGCCCTGAAGTTCGACGACAATGGGGAGATGGTCTTTCTGGGGTGTAGGCTTCGCTTAGGCACCATTTTTGCCTGCCTGGCCGAGGGAGTGCACATGAAGTGAAGGTCATGTCGATGAATGATCCACAAAAACCTCTACCAAATGTGTGCCTCGATCCTGTGTTAAGCAGTCCGATGTTCAGTGCTACAAAGGCGTCCAGGAGTGCTCTGCACCACGCATTGTGGTTGGGCATCCCCATTCCTCGGACCATGCATTGAAGTCTCCTGCTATCACGACGTTGTGTCTCACACCAGCGCATCTGCATCAGTTACAAAATTAAGGAGGCCGGACACACCGGTACTGCTGTGAGACACTTTTTAATTTCCAATCGGTTTGATGCGGACACTGCCGCACCGTTTTTGTGAATTAAAGCCCTGTGTGGTAAAATACATTGAGAAGAAAATATAACTTGAAATATTGACTTGATCGTTTTTATTAAATGGTACACCACTTCTCAAAGTCAGTGAAAAAGCTCATTGCCACCGATAATTTGGTGACCCCGACATTATTTCTCTTTCGGTAGCATTTCTTTATCGTGAACTCAAAAACAGTTAAATTAATATCGGTGCACTTTGGTGTGTACATAAGAGGCTATACCTTTTCGCCCTTGCTACTTTCAAATATTTCAAGCATTCTCGCGTAGCCGCTGGTTTCACCCGTCTCGCTTGCTCTCGTTTGTTTTTTCGGTTTCTTTGCTTGCGCGCAATAAGCATTCACATGGAACAACGGTTTAATCCGTCTCGCTCGCCCCCGTTTCGGTTTTTCTTGCCTACCGCTAAATTCGTGTCGTTTGGCTGTGCAAAAGAATTGACTTTGTGCATAAACCACACACATCATTGCTATTGTGTGCGCAGTTTGGTTACCGGTTAAAATACGGTGCCTGTAAAACTGTTCCCATCGTGCGTGCCTTTTACGTTGCCCGGTTCAAAATTCAGTGCTTGCAAAACTGCTAACGAGTCTAATTTTCTTTGACCTTGATATTTTTTGTTGTGCCAAAATGTTAAAAATAATCAACAATGTGAAACACCGCCTGACATTCAGTCTGCCTGCTGACAGAATAATATTTTAAAGCGCAAGGCAAAGTCCATATTTGACGACGCTACAAAGAATTGCTGCAGGTTTGGCTGCCGAATCGGCCAATTCCCTTAATGATGATGGTCTGCATTTAAAGCTGGATTTAATAAACCACGGGGGGGCTTGGAAAAAAAAAGGCTCATGATTCCCTGGAGGAACTGGACCACGATGAAATGGGAAGTGAGTTACGTGACCAGTTCGACCGGGACCACATAGTCTCCGAAATACGGTGGATGTTGTCCCCCCCACAAACGGAACTCAGTAGACGCAAAGGGACAAAAATGCCCGCGAGAATTCTTGTTCACCACAGCGAGTCAAGATCCCCGGGAGACCCGAGTTGCCTTCTGCTTGGCTCTATTTCGACGACCGAATGGGGGGGGGGGATGCTGACCTGAAGGAAGCTGCCAACCTTTAGCGGAAAGGGTATTCCGAATACACAGATTTTTATGATAGATGCAACAACTCCACAAATTAGTACGTCGCCGCCCTGATAAGGTTTTGCTTTCCTTTGAAGTCTCGCAATAACAGCCGAAACCACATAATTTTGATTGCCCACAATTCCGAAGACTGTCGCCCAAGATCAAATGCAGGAGAAGTGTAAAAAGGTTGACTTTGTGCCAGAAAAAACCTGTAAAAATTGGACATCACGTACGACATTGTAATGCGTGATCGCTGTCGCATTTGTGGAAGTAAGCTTTAGCTTTCAGTGCCCCCATTTCGGCTCAAGGTCTTCGTCTTTCGCTCCCAGTCTGCTCAACCTCAAACTGGCGTCTGATACTTCTTCCAATGGATTGCAAGTAGTTGCACAAGGATCATCACTGGTCAATCTTTTCCCTAGTGGCTCCAAAAACTCGGAGCAGACTTTGTGTTGTTGGCCACTGCCATCATCAATATTCAAGCCACAAGTGGGATCTTGGATTCCATGCGCTTTGCTGGAATCCCGGCTCGCAACTCCACATAATCACCTCTCGTCTGGCACGCACTTTTCAATTTGACAATTGCAGCTACAGTGTCTGGAATTAGTACCGGTGCCAGCTCAGATGGATTTATGGTGCTCCCCAATCTCAAATCTCAAACTTGCAGTTCGTTGCCAATATTAGAGCTCTGGTAGTTCCCTAATATCTGGACTGTAAGAGGGCGCTTCCTAGTGAGCGGAATCAGTCATTGACAACTCGCTGGACTCGTGGTTGGTGGCGAGCCTGAGCACTTTCGTCGTTGGACTATGACGCTGGCATCCATTAATATTAACACGTCAGCACCCAGTCCGGGGGGGGGGGGGGGGATGGTGCCATCAACGATCGCGTCGCATCGTTACGCTATCTGCGTTCTGGACCTCGCGTCCTACTCGCTTCCATTCGGTACACGGTTACAGCCCGTAGGCGGTCGAAAAAAGGCGCAACACAAGTGCAGTCCGCAAATGCATCATATGGGTTTTCAATCCAAGCTTACGTAATAGCTGTTCACATTATGGGTGATCTTCCTGAGGACCGTGTAACAGCTTCACATTCCTTAAGGTCACTGGTTTAGACTTTTTGCGGCCCATTTTATTATAAAACCCTGTTGAACAAAGCACCAATCGGGTGCTATATGTGCATCTTTATTTGCTTTTCTACAACGGCTGTCCACCTTGAGCTGATGCCGGATCTCTCCACTACTGCATTCTTAATGCATTGCGTGGATTTATACTGACTCGTGGAAAGCCTGCACGCGTTGATCGGACAACGCCACCAATTTTTCGGCGCTCGGCCGAGCTGAAGAATCTTAAGCATTTGTTCCCGAACTCTCACATAAAAAATGCAGTACACGAATTCTGCTTGACTGATAGCATTGAATGGCGATTAAATCCATCCTCGCTCGCCGCATTTTGGAGGCCTCTGGGAGGCGGCTGCAAAACAGCAAAGCTTCAGTTTTACCGAGCTGTTGGCCCTGCGTTTTGGTCCGCTGATGACCTGCGGTGTCTCTCATTTGCCACATTCCTGGCGACCTTGCAGTACTAAAGCCATGGCGCACTTCGTGGCACGGCCCCCTCGCCTTGTTTGCGGAGCCTGATCTAACAAAATTGAATCCCAACCGATTGGATCGAATCAGCTACCACCAGCAAGTATTCTGGAGCCGGTGGAGACGTGAATATCTAACGCTACTTCAGCAAACGTTCCAAATGGCGAGCACAGAAGCGCAGACATTCAAATCAATGATGTCGTGTTAGAAAAAAACGATACCTGCCACCCCAAATGGCCGCTTCGGTTCAGTAGTCAATCTGATCCCTGGACCCGATAGCGTCGCACGAGTTGCCGTCCTCAAAACTGCCACTGGAATCTTCAATAGGGCCGTCGCTAAGCTTTGCGTTCTACTCCAAACAGGATGATGTTGTCAGCCTGTGTCCTCCAACGGGGGAGGATGTTTGGTTATGCAGCAGCAGCAGAAATTTGATTTATTTTAGTTTTATCACTCTTATATGTACATTGCTCTGTGCAGCAATAGGTTTTGCATTCCCTTGTGCTGTGTTCCTCTCTCTCTCAATAGAGAGCCAGCACAGCTGCTAATCTTTTTTTTGGTCATTCAGTTACAAATTAAGTGTTAATCACACCGGTGCTGCTCTGAGACACTTTTAATTTCAATGCGGACACTGCCGCCGTTTTTGTGAATTAAAGCCCTGTGTGGCAAAATATATTAAAGAAAATATAACTTGAAATATTGACTTGATCGTTTTTATTAAATGGTACACCACTTCTCAAAGTCAGTGAAAAAGCTCATTGCCTGAACACTCACAGATTTTCCTTTTTATATTTAAAAACGAGCAACAGTCGCGCAAAAACGCGACAGTGGGATACCCTTCGACCTATGTTCCCGTGGAGTTTAATTTGTTAAATTCATACACATATGCATATGCACATGCTTTGAAATTAATCCCGACAGATGGCGCCGCGCTCGCCCGCCTCCCTTGTTAGCTGACAAAGCATTTGGTTTTATGTTCATACTTTCTGAAATAACTTCTGTGTTTATTGTCTGATCGGATTGTAATTTGGAGACTACGTAGATATTTAATTCAGCTTAGTATATGTTAAAGTCAGAAAGTTGTATCTTTTTATACAGCGCTTAAAAATTGAGTTCAAAAAATTAAATTATTGATTTGTGGGGGCAGTGGGCGTGGCACCTAACATTTGAAATAAACTTGATCTGCTTGAAGTACACAGGAGTCTTCCTGCCAAATTGGTAACTCTAGCCTTTACAATAGCTGAGATCTGTGCGTTCATACAGACAGACAGACAGACAGACAGACATGGCTCAATCGACTCGGCTTGTGATCCTGAGCAAGAATATATATACTTTATGGGATCTCCCCGACGCCTCCTTCTGCCTGTTACATACATTTGCACAAAGTTAGTATACCCTTTTTTGACCATTTTCAATGGTCGAAGGATATAAAGAATAAGACAGCAGTTTTAACAACTTTTTCTCTTTTTTTTTACAAAAATCCACATTTTTCTTAAAGGTCAAACAACTTTTGTCGCAGGCTTCAACATCTGTTCTTTTGCGAATACCGAAAGAGAACAAATTGAGAACGTAGTTTGGCAGAATTTGCATTGCGCAAAGCTACGACAATAAACTTCCTGTCCTTTTCTGAAAGAGACCGGCTTGGCTCTCAGATTATACAGAGCTACGTTCCGATCATATGAGCGACTCCACATCTAGTCAGCTAAACAGGTAAAACAACAACAACAAGAACAGCTAAACAGCTAAACAGCTAAATAGGTAAACAGCAACAACAGCTAAACAGCAACAACAGCTAAACAATAACAACAGTTAAAGAGTTTAACTAAAATTTTTTATTTTATGAATCTTAAGCTTAGTTTATTATAATGATTAATAATTTTTTCAGCCCGTTTTCCGAAATTTTCTGTGCTGCATGCACAGGTATCTGGTCCTTCTGTTGCCTCGTTGGAAGACCATGGACATGAAGTTCTATGACTTCCATGTATTGAAAACTGGTATGGAGACTTTTCCGCCAGCTTCAAGTATGATTGGATTTCTTTAATCTGTTTCCAGATCATGATGGTGAATGATATTTTTATACTGATTCAGAAACACCTTAATTGTTATTGCGTTCATGTTGCTGCTGTTGTTAGATTTCTTCGTTGCTTTGTAGGCTTTATGATCTTCTGCTTCCTTCCTCGAAGTCTTGTTTAAACTTAGTTTGAATGCATAGATAAATTTAAAGGGGAAATGTGGGGGTTTTTCACCTCCATAACAAAGGTTAAAGGTTGAAAGGTGAGCATGCATACATGATCGTGTTTGTATACACACGTGTTAGAGGGAAATGTGTATGTGTGTGTGTGTTTGTGTGGGAATAAAGTATTAATTATTGCTCTCATTGTGTCGGCCCTTATTGGGGGAGCAGGCTTAGCAGCTTTAGCTTCTTAGTTCCCACCTTGTACGCTAATCCCCAGATGTCGTTATCTGCAGCGTCACACAGCGCCATGAAGCAGGTTAGCTTGCTGGTGCGGATTTCCTTTTTAAGTACCCTACGACAGATCGAGTACTCGGCTTGTAGCGCTGGATGCTCAGGTTTGCCCTTTGCTCTTTAATATTGTCTTCTTGCAGCAATGCAGGCTCGCCTGGCATTCCTATATCCTCTGTCCACCAGTAAACAGGTTCATGATGCCTTCTATAACCTCTTTTTTCGCCATGGTGCTATTACATGCAACCTTCAGTGCTCCTATTAGCCATTCGCCGCCGAGTTTGCGTCACATGATGAGTGTGGAGGGTTGAAAGCCGCTTCGAAATCAATCCTCAGGGTGTCGGATTTATAGCCAGTCTGTGGTTGGCAACGGGTCCTTGAGACCGGGTATTGCCCAGTTCGACGACAATGGCCAAGTGGTCGCTCGCAGTGTAGGCTTCGCTTAGGCACCATTTTTGCCTGCATGGCGAGTGCACATGAAGTGAAGGTCAAGTCGATAATTGATCCAATTCCACCTCTACTAAATGTGTGCCGCGATCCTGTGTTAAGCAGTCCGATGTTCAGTGCTGCAAAGGCGTCCAGGAGTGCTCTGCCTCTCGCATTTGTGGTTGGGCATCCCCATTCCTCGGACCATGCATTGAAGTCTCCTGCTATCACGACGTTGTGTCTCACACCAGCGTCATCTGCATCAGTGTTACAAATTAAGTGTTGATCACACCGGTACTGCTGTGAGACACTTTTAATTTCAATCGGTTTGATGCGGACACTGCCGCCGTTTTTGTGAATTAAAGCCCTGTGTGGTAAAATACATTGAAGAAAATATAACTTGAAATATTGACTTGATCGTTTTTTATTAAATGGTACACCACTTCTCAAAGTCAGTGAAAAAGCTCATTGCTCCATTTGGTGACCCCGACGTGATTTCTCTTTCGGTAGCATTTCTTTATCGTGAACTCAAAAACAGTTAAATTATATCGGTGCACTTTTTGTGTGTACATAAGAGGCTGTACCTTTTCGCCCCTGCTACTTTTCAAATATTTCAAGCATTCTCGCGTAGCTGCAGATGCACCCGTCCGCTTGCTCTCGTTTTATTTTTCGGTTTCTTTGCTTACGCACAATAAGCATTCACGCGGGCGGCAGTTTAATCCGTCTCGCTCGCCCCCCGTTTTCGGTTTATTCTTTGCCTACCGCTAAATTCATGTCGTTTTGGCTGTGCAAAAAGAATTGACTTTTTGATAAACACAAACACATCATCGGCTTGCTATTGTGTGCGCAGTTTGGTTGCCGGTGCAAATACAGTTCCTGTAAAACTATTCACCATTGTGCTTACCTTTTACATTGCCCGGTTCAAAATTCGGTGCTTGCAAAACTGTTAACAAGTCTAATTTTCTTTTTGACCTTGATTTTTTTTTTTGTGCCAAAAATATTAAAAATAATCAACCATGGCCAAACAACGACACATTCAGTCTGCCTGCTGACAGAATAATATTTTTAAAGCGCAAGGCAAAGTCCATGTTGACGACGCTACAAAAATTGCTGCAGGTTTAACAACCGAATCGGCCACTTCCCTTAATGATGATGGTCTGCATTTAAAGCTGGATTTAATAAACCAAACAGAGGCTTCGTTCAGCTTGACTCATGATTCCCTGGAGGAACTGGACCACGATGAAATGGGAAGTGAGTTACGTGACCAGTTCAAAGCATAGTCTTTGAAATGCGGTGTGTTGACATCAAAAACGGAACTCAGTAGACGCAAAATGCCAGAGAATTCTTGTTCACCTATGCGTCAAGATCCCGGAACTGAGTTGCCTTCTGCTTCTCTATTTCGACGACCGAATGTGCCTGACCTGAAGCTGCCAACCTTTAGCGGGAAATTATTCCGAATACACAGATTTTATGTCGTCAACAACTCTAGAAATTCATTTGTCGCCACTTCCCCTGTCGGTTGCTGCCCAGTCTGCAATGCTGTAGACCACATAATTTTGATTGCCCACAATTCAGAAGACTGTCGCCCCAAGATCGCTTACAGGAAGCCAAAAAGGTTGGCTTTATGCCAAAAACTGCCTTAAAGGTGGACATCACCTACGACATTGTAATGCTGATCGCTGTCGCATTTGTGGAAGTAAGCACAACAAATTGCTACATTTCGGCTCAAGGTCTTCGTCATCTCGCTCCCAGTCTGCTCAACCTCAACTAGCGTCTGATACTTTTTCCAATGGATTGCAAGTAGTTGCACAAGGATCATCACCTGGTCAATCTTTTTCTTCCCTAGTGGCTCAAAATCTCGGAGCAGACTTTGTGTTGTTGGCCACTGCCGTCATCAATATTCAATATAATATTCAAAATAATATGGCAGACTGAGGCACTCGTCGTTGGACTATGACGCACAGCATCCATTAATATTAACACGTCAGCACCCAGTCACTCGTGCCATCATACTTGATCATCATCGTCGCTATCTGCATTCTGGACCTCGCGTCCTACTCGCTTCCATTCGGCTGCAGTTCTGGCCCATTGGCGGTCGCAAAACAACCGCAAGTGCAGTCAGCAAATGCATCATATGTTTTCAATCCAAGCCACGTATAGCTGTTCACATTATGGGTGATCTTCCTGAGGACCGTGTAACAGCTTCACATTCCTTCAAGGTCACTGGTTTAGACTTTTGCGGCCCATTTTATTATAAAAATCCTGTTCGGAACAAAGCACCAATCAAGTGCTATATGTGCATCTTTATTTGCTTTTCTACAACGGCTGTCCACCTTGAGCAGATGCCGGATCTCTCCACTTCTGCATTTCTTAATGCATTGCGTGGATTTATACTGACTCGTGGAAAGCCTGCACGCATATGATCGGACAACGCCACCAATTTTTCGGCGCTCGGAATGAGCTGAAGAATCTTAAGCATTTGTTCCTGAACACATCACATAAAACTGCAGTACACGAATTCTGCTTGACTGATAGCATTGAATGGCGATTCATCCATCCTCGCTCGCCGCATTTTGGAGGCCTCTGGGAGGCGGCTGCAAAAACAGCAAAGCTTCATTTTTACCGAGCTGTTGGCCCTGCCGTTTTGTCCGCTGATGACCTGCGGTCGCTCATTTGCCACATTCCCTGGCGACCTTGAAGTACTAAAGCCAGCGCACTTCTTAGGCACGGCCCCCCTCGCCTTGTTTGCGGAGCCTGATCTAACAAAATTGAATCTCAACCGATTGGATCGAATCAGCTACTACCAGCAAGTATTCTGGAGCCGGTGGAGACGTGAATATCTAACGCTACTTCAGCAACGTTCCAAATGGCGAGCACAGAAGGCAGACATTCAAATCAATGATGTCGTGTTAGTAAAAAACGAAAACCTGCCACCCCAAATGGCCGCTAGGTCGAGTAGTCAATCGATCCCTGGACCCGATAGCGTCGCACGAGTTGCCGTCCTCAAAACTGCCACTGGAATCTTCAATAGGGCCGTCGCTAAACTTTGCGTTCTACCCAAACAGGATGATGTTGTCAGCCTGTGTCCTCCAACGGGGGGAGGATGTTTGGTTATGCAGCCAGCAGCAGAAATTTGATTTATTTTAGTTTTATCACTCTTATATGTACATTGCTCTGTGCAGCAATAGGTTTTGCATTCCCCTTTGTGCTGTGTTCCTCTCTCTCTCCAATAGAGAGCCAGCACAGCTGCTAATCTTTTTTTTTTGGTCATTCAGTTACAAATTAAGTGTTAATCACACCGGTTCTGCTCTGAGACACTTTTAATTTCAATGCGGACACTGCCGCCGTTTTTGTGAATTAAAGCCCTGTGTGGCAAAATATATTAAAGAAAATATAACTTGAAATATTGACTTGATCGTTTTTTATTAAATGGTACACCACTTCTCAAAGTCAGTGAAAAAGCTCATTGCATGAACACTTACAGATTTTCCTATTTTATATTTAAAAACGAGAGCAACAGTCGCGCAAAACGACAGTGGGATACCCTTCGACCTATGTTCCCGTGTAGTTTAATTTGTTAAATTCATACACATATGCATATGCACATGCTTTGAAATTAATCCCGACAGATGGCGCTCGCGCTTCGCGCTCGCCCGCCTCCCTTGTTAGCTGACAGAAGCACTTGTTTTTATGTTCATACTTTCTGAAATAATTTCTGTGTTTATTGTCTGATCGGATTGTAATTTGGAGACTATGTAGATATTTAATTCAGCTTAGTATATGTTAAAGTCAGAAAGTTGTGTCTTTTATACAGCGCTTACAAATTGAGTTCAAAAATTAAATTATTGATTTGTGGGGGCGGTGGTGGGTGTGGCACCTAACATTTGAAATAAACTTAATCTGCTTGGAAGTACACAGGAGTCTTCCTGCCAAATTTGGTAACTCTAGCTTTTATAATAGCTGAGATCTGTGCGTTCACACAGACGGACAGACAGACAGACATGGCTCAATCGACTCGGCTTGTGATCCTGAGCAAGAATATATATACTTTATGGGATCTCCCACGCCTCCTTCTGCCTGTTACATACATTTGCGCAAAGTTAGTATACCCTTTTTTTGACCATTTTCAATGGTCGAAGGATATAAAAAATAAGACAGCACTTTTAACAATTTTAACTTTTCTCTTTTTTTTACAAAAATCCACATTTTTCTTAAAGGTCAAACAACTTTTGTCGCAGGCTTCAACATCTGTTCTTTGCGAATACCGAAAGAGAACAAATTGAGAACGTAGTTTGGCATTAAAATTTTTGCGAGGATTTGCATTGCGCAAAGCTACGACAATAAAGTTCCTGTGCTTTTCTGAAAGAGACCGGCTAAACAGGTAAAAGAACAACAACAAGAACAGCTAAACAACTAAATAGCTAAACAGCAACAACAGCTAAACAATAACAACAGTTAGAGTTTAACTAAAATTTTTTATTTTATGAATCTTAAGCTTAGTTTATTATAATGATTAATAATTTTTTCAGCCCCGTTTTTCCGAAATTTTTCTGTGCTGCATGCACAGGTATCTTGTCCTTCTGTTGCCTCTTTGGAAGACCATGGTCATGAAGTTCTATGACTTCCATGTATTGAAAAAAGTGATAACAAAACATAACAAGTGTAACAACAATAATACCGACAAAATTAAAAATGGTTTTAAACGGTAGTATATTCCACAAATGGTTTGAATGAAATCGCTGCAGCTATGGAACAACAGCTGCAACAATATCAGCAACTACAACAACAGGAGCAGCAGCAACAACAACAGCAGCCACAACAAACAGCAGCAACAACAATATCAGCAACTACAACTACAACAGCAACAGCAACTACAATAGCAGCAACAACAATATCTGCAACTACAACATCAATATCAGCTACAACAACAGCAGCAACAACAATATCAGCAACTACAACCACAACAGCAGCAGCAACTACAACAACAGCAACAACAATATCTGCAACTACAACAACAATATCAGCAACTACAACAATACCAGCAGCCTCAAAAACAACAACAACAAGAACAGTTAAACAGCTAATCAGCTAAACAGGTAAAACAACAACAACAAGAACAGCTAAACAGCAACAACAGCTAAACAATAACAACAGTTAAAGAGTTAAACTAAAATTTTTTATTTTATGAATCTTAAACATAGATTATTATAATGATTAATAATTTGTTCAGCCTCGTTTTTCCGAAATTGTTCTGTGCTGCATGCACAGGTATCTGGTCCTTCTGTTGCCTCGTTGGAAGACCACGGACATGAAGTGTTGTAAATTAGTGTTTAATTAAATAGTCAATTGTTATTTATACTTTTGTATGATATTTTATTTTACACCGCAACACCAAACCACATGCACATTAGGCAGATCAAAAAGAAGAAGGGAGAAAATAAAAACGAGTGTGACCGTATCTTATTTCAGTAATAATACATTTCAGTATTTTGGTCTAAGTTATTTTTGTATACTAGAATAGGGCTATTCCTACACGCCCCCTCAAAAATTACTTCCATAATAAACTTAATAAATCATAACAATATTCATATACATACATATACTTATTCTAATGTGGCTGGTGTCCATTCTGGGAAGCTTATACGTTATCTAGCATTTGCTACACGGATCAGGGAAAACCCAGAAAAACCTGATCAGATAACTTCTACAAATCTTTTACAAACGATTAACTTTTAATTTAAGAGATCGGAAAAAAAAATATATATGTATAGGAATTCAATAAACAGCTTCGTCATCTTACAGCAGTCCCAATTGGTCTCGCAGTTCCACAAATCTTGTTGTTGCCAATGGTTTTGTAAATATATCAGCAAGCTGGTTCTCTGTCGGAATATACTCAATAAAAATTACATTATGAAATGATATTTAATATCAATATGTTTCGATCGTTTATGACATGAGGGGTTATTTGCAATACTAATACAGCCTTGGTTATCTTCGTAAATCCTTATGGGATCTTCTAGTTTTATATTAACACTATTCATAAGTGATTTCAGCCATAGAGCTACTCTCACGGCTTCAAAGAGGGCCATATACTCAGCTTCAGTTGAGGACGCTGCTACTGAGTTCTGCCTCTTTGTGTTCCAACAAATTAAATTTGAGTCGAACATTTTGAATAAGTATCCTTTGGTACTTTTTCTATCAATCTCATTACCACCCCAATCAGAATCTACATAACCAATTAATTTATTATTAAATGCTGCATTCCTTTTAAAAATTCAGTTTCATATCAATACTACCCTGCAAATATCTAAGTATTCTTTTCAAGTACTGCCATAACTCGAAGTTATTCTTGTTACTGTATCTGCTCAAGATATTTACTGCATTGGTCAAATCCGGACGTGTACATAGCATTATGTACATTAAAAATCCTATGAGATTACGACATGGAGCATTGCAGTTTTCATCTGAATTAAGTAACTTATAATTCAATTTACTCGGTAAGGGTGTACTAACTGCTTTGCAATCAGTCATGTTAAACTTATTAAAAATTCTCTTAATATATGCAGCTTGGCTCAAATAAATGTTTTCGTCGTATTTTGGTCTAAGTTATTTTTGTATACTAGAATAGGGCTATTCCAACATGAAGTTCTATCTATGACTTCCATGTATTGATAACTGGTATGGAGACTTTTCCGCCAGCTTCAAGTATGATTGGATTTCTTTAATCTGTTTCAGATCATGATGGTGAATGATATTTTTATACTGATTCAGAAACTCCTTAATTGTTATTGCGTTCATGTTGCTGCTGTTGTTAGATTTCTTCGTTGCTTTGTAGGCTTTATGAACTCTCTGCTTCCTTCCTCGAAGTCTTGTTTAAACTGAGCCTCAGTTTGAATGCATAGATAAATTTAAAGGGAAATGTGGGGGTTTTTCACCTCCATAACAAAGGTTAAAGGTTGAAAGGTGAGCATGCATACATGATCGTGTTTATATGCACACGTGTTAGAGGGGAAATGTGTATGTGTGTGAGTGTGTTTGTGTGTGTACACAGATCTTTCCCCTGTTTATAAGTAATTTCACCTCCATAATAAATAAACAGGTTTTTCTTATGTTTCTTTTTCTTTATTTAATGTTTACATTTGGCAATGGTAGCTTATATAAGAATTTTAGACATGTAGTTTATATGATGTAATAAGTTTTTTAACATCACGTTTTTGAATAACAAAGTGAAAGCAAGCACATGTTTCTGTATTATCATAACAAGATATACAGAATTCAAAGTTACAGGTTAAGAAATAAATTATTTAATTAAATTTCATTAAAAAAAAAAATTTCATTACTTTGTTTTCATATGAAAGACAATCAAATTATAATAGCTATAGTATATATATAATGGGGGTTCTGGACAAAAAGTTTAGTGGGGAATCAAAATTAATGGGGTGTGACGAGGGAGGGTAAGGTAATTAAGGAAGCTAATTTGCATATTTAATGGTTTTTTTGAGCAAGATCAGTCAATTAGGAAGCTAATTTGCATATTTAATTATTTTTTCTTGGACAAAAAAGTGGGGTGTGTGGATAAAATTAGGGGGTGCGTGACGAGGGGTCGGGAATTTAGGGTCATAATAGGGATAATTAATGGTTTTTATGTATATTTATAGGTAATAAATGAGGGTGAGTATATGTAAATGAGCATGCATGATCGTGTTTACATGCACACGTGTTAGGGTTTGTGGGTGCATCCACGCCTCAGTGCACACACGTGTGTGACTCGTGACGTTGACAGGTGAATCTTAACACATGAGGATCGCTGACGAAGGTAATATTTGAGAGGCCGGGACACCCTAGCACAACATGTTAATGTGTGTATCGCCTCTTTTGTGACCCTAGTCGTGATCGTGAGCATGAAAACGACTATTACGGTAAAGGTGTCCTCAAGCGTGTTAATTGATTGTGAGCACGTGGTTACACCATCTGCCAAACAGCTAAACAATAACATCTGTTAAAGAGCTGAAGAACAACATCTGCTATGATAACAATAATAATAACAACAACAACAAGTTGGTTTTCTATAAAAATTTTATTTTGTAAAATTTCTATTTTGTAAAACGTAAGACAAGTTTATTATAATGATTTATAATTCTTTCAGTATCGCTTTTTTGGCGTTGCTCACTGTAGCATCCACAGGTATCAGGTCCTTCATGCGCCTCATCGTAAGACCATGGACATGAAGATCTGTGTCTTCCAAGTATAGATATCTTATATAGAGACTTTTCCGCCAGCTTTAAGTATGCTTCTATTTCTTCCATCTTTTTGAGATCATGATGATGGATAATACCATCAAATTAATTTAGAAACTCTTTTATTTTTAGTGAGTTCATATTGTTTCTATAGTTGTCGAATTCGTGCTTCCTTCTTCAAAGTATCGTGTTAAACTAAGCTTTAGTTTGAAGAAATAGCTGACTTTATCTTCATAACACTAGAAGCTTGTCTTCATTCTTTTCATCTATCTCTTTCCCTCTCTCCCCTAACTGTAGACAACTTCACCCCCGTAACAAAGAAACTAGTTTTTCTCTTCTACTCTTTCTCTTTTCCTCTCCCCCTGACTGTAGGTAACTTTACCCCCCGTAACAAAGAAAATTGTTTTTCTCTTCTAGTCTTTCTCTTTCCCTCTTTTTCTCTATCCCCTGACTATAGGTAACTTCACCCCCGTAACAAAAGAAACAAGTTTTTTCTTTCTTTCTTGTGTGTTCTTTTTCTTTATTTAATGTTTACATTTGGCAAAGGTAGCTTATGTAAGAATTTTAGACATGTAGTTTATATGATGAAAAAAAGTTTTTAACAATATGTTGTTGAATAACAAAGTAAAAGCAGGCACATGTTTCTGTATTATCATAGCAAGATTTACAGAATTCAAAATGTTCTCCAAATTGTATCTTTATAATATTAAAATTTCCAAATTTTATGAACATCTTCCTTGACTTGATAAGAAATTGTAGATCTGCTTCAGATAATATATTCCCAAAGTCAGATATTAAAATATTAATTTTATTTATTAAATTTGAAAAATTATTGTTATTATTGTTTTCTTCCATGTTTAAAGGTGTTCTCTCTCGCAACTCTCAAAGTAGTTTAAAATTTTATGAGCATTATTTGTAGTGTGCCAAAGTTGATTATCAGCCGTTGGAACTCCTCTGTACACTTTCTGTTAAGAATTAACAGAGAGCGAATTCAAAACAGCTGTTATGTAAAACGGCGCTCTCAATTCCTCTCGCGGAAGAATGGTCCGCAAAAGAGAATCAAGAATATCACACCATTAAACAGTTAGCTAATGCAGTTAGAGTTGCTTCGAGAATTTTCGACAGAGCCACCTTTCGTCTATAAATAGATGCTGAACGCGCATTTCTGCACACTAATTGGCGCCGAAGCTAAGGCTCACCCAGCGAAAATATATAAAATCTATTGAAAATATAAAACGAGTGGCGAAATAAATTGTAAGTCCACATATTCTTGTTAAAATACTTTTATTCACGCCGGCAACGTAATAATATATGCCAAAGGCATCCCGGAATCGGAATCATATACGTACATATAATAGTCAGTGTAGTTTGATACGAGAAAAAGGTGATATTTGTGTCTAACCAAGTGCAATTTGTAAGCTAATGATTGTGATTTTTACAGCGACAACGATTTCTTGCAGTCGATACCACTCATTGTCAGATACCCGTAAGATTGGTCAACTTGGTGCCCAATAAGCGTGGGTCTGCAAAGTAGTGGACGCAAGCACATTTTCCGGAGTATCGATACCTTTGCACATTTATGATTGCGCTACAACTCTGCGCACAGTGAGACTACGTTTAATTCTTGCCTTGCATCACGGCGCTAGACTTTTTCGCACCGTGTGGCTGCACCTATCCTCGTTGTGTATGGTGTTACAGTTTGCAACGCAGAATTCGATCGACGTGCAACGCACGCCCAGGTGACATGGCACTGCCATAAAAATCTAGAATCTTTCGTCTCCTTGAAATACCTGTAAATATTACGATTTAACAATAGTATTAATTAATTTGTATTTCCCATAGAAAGCTTAAACATTGTAAAAATGTGCGCATGAGGAATTATCATCATCATCATCTATAATTTTCATTACACATCACACATGAATCTACCATAATCATTTAAGTATTTTTGGAAACTACAGCTCAACAGCTCCAGCATCGGAGGGCCCTACGACAGCATGAAGCGGATTTTGTGAGTGAGTAAAATATCGAAACACCCAGTATGTATAAACCAAAAATGATTATGGGCAGTCAATTACGTCCACGTACCGTCATGTGATAGAGAGTAAATTTTGAGACTATACAATATCTAAGAAAATGATCTGAATTAGTTCCCCGTGCGCATAGAAATATTTTTGAATATCTTAATATCTTGAATATCGTATCTAAATACTTAGTGAAACACAAGTCATGTTTTATCTTGAAATTGAAGTTAATATTTGTAATAAATGAAGTCTGTAAGCATCATGAATAACAAAGCTCACGTTTAATCGTCTCTTTATGGTTCGTCGCCGGAACAATAGGTATGCAATAGTTCAGCAGCCACAGTAAATAACATGTAGATTATACAAGGGGTGACCCAAACTATACAATGGCGTCACCAAGGCAGGGTGGGTAGAGAAGGGAGCACATATAACATCTAGTGCATCCCAATGAACCTATTCTGAAATCAGTCGTCCATAACCCAGTCCATTGATCAAACCGACTTACATAGAACCCCTTTTTTATTTCATCATTTAGTTAGAGAAGTAGAAGTGCACTTAATTTTTGTTTTTATGAGGCCGTAGGACGAGATTATGAAAGAACCCCGCCCCATCCGGCGAGCAGAAAGCCCGGAGCAAGAAGTGCACGAAGCCTAGTCAGTCATACACAAGTTGAATTTCCTTTCGATGATAAGCCCGAGTATTACGTAGAAGTACTCGGTCAAAGACGTTTCAACGCACATACTACATATTCAATGCACATACTCCTTCCATATAATGTAGTGAACCAAAAGGAAACTGGTTCCCATCCATTTCTTTTAATTTAGGAGAACCAAGTTCATGAATATTTGTTAACTCATAGGTTTTTAGAAATCTTTTTAGAAACATTTTTTTTTCATATCCTTTACAAATTATTTGTTTTCCGCTAGTTATTTTTCTAATATGTTGTTGTGCTTCTCTATAGTAGTTCAAACCGTCATTCCAGTAGATTTTATGATGGGTCTTGGTCATCCAAGCAGCAGTTTTTTTTGAGTGTGTTAACGTTTGTTTATTGTTTCCGTTGAATATCAATCGATACAATTTCTTCACACATGTTATTGTTATTGCTATTTGTTCTCGTTAATATCCGTTAAACAATGCGGTGAACTAATCCATTCAATGGGTTGTATTCAACTAACCGATCATGTAAGAGTATGCAATATAGCTGTGCACTTTCATTAGATGTAGCACTAAGCTCTGCTGATATCCTAACATCAATGGGACCAGATTTTTACCATTTAATTTTGATATGATAAATCAACAATAATCTGTGCCTTGCTTAGAAAATCGTTTGGGGAAAGCAATAGAGTTTCGATTCGGTTATAGTAACTACTTTGAAACTTTAAATACATTTCATAGAGTAGCGCAAAACGATTCTTGTTGAAATCTAATTTTAAATCATCATATGGATATGTTTCAGAATTTAGACTTAGATTAATTAAATTGTTTGTGATAAATTTATTTCTGTCTTTAAACTCAATTAATGGAAATCGAATTATATTGGAAATCGCAATTAACCCTTTATCAGGCATGAAAACGGATTTTGATGCGGTTTTTTTAATTCAATAGATATTCGAAAATAAAAAATACAATTCTGTTTCGTTTTTCCAGATTTTCATTTTTAGCCGATTTATTGAAGAATATATATTTGTTGCACATATGCATCAAATACGTTTTCGGGGAAAAAAATACTAAATATATAAATAAGTGCAAATGTTTCCATGAAATTATAAAAAATTAATTTAAATGAAAATCTTTAAAAAAAATTGTTTCTTTTGTTAAAGCATAAAGCAACTCCACATTTGTTGCACATAACTTGCGCATATCCTCCACAGTTTGGTTTCTTGCACCTGATTCTATTTTCTGTCCAAATTGGCCAATGTCCAATCTGATCTTGCCGTACCATTTGGTTTGGAACGCGCTGGGTTGGATCTCTCTGCATTTTTTGTTCCAACTCATTTTCAATCGTAGAGCTGTGTTTTCCCAATTTACTTTTAGTTTCCAGTTTGGTTAGCACTTCTGCAATGCTGCAAGTCGAAAATCGGATGATCCCAACATTTTTTCAGAATATCCGTTTGCTTTTTGAACACTTTTGTACAACAACCAAGCGTTACTGACTGTCAAATCCAGTAAATGGTAAAAAATTCTGACATTCCAACGTTTGCTTCTCAATAAAATGTTGCAGATATGCATCCCGACCTGATAAAGGGTTAATGATTTGATGTGTACCCTGACTAAGTTTACGGTTAATACCGTAAGACTAAGAAATTCTACTGGAAGATTAGCACAGCTTTTTATTATATCATACAATTTAATTTTAGCTGAATCAATGGTCTTAAATTATTGTTAAGGTGTCTTGCATCATATACTTCATCCATATTTTTATACCCTTCGACCATTGAAAATGGTCAAAAAAGGGTATACTAACATTGTGCAAATGTATGTAACAGGCAGAAGGAGGCGTGGGAGACCCCATAAAGTATATATATTCTTGCTCAGGATCACAAGCCGAGTCGATTGAGCCATGTCTGTCTGTCTGTTTGTCTGTCCGTCTGTCCGTCTGTGTGAACGCACAGATCTCAGCTATTATAAAAGCTAGTGTTACCAAATTTGGCAGGAAGACTCCTGTGTACTTCAAGCAGATCAAGTTTATTTCAAATGTTAGGTGCGACGCCCACCGCCCCCACAAATCAATAATTTAATTTTTGAACACAATTTGTAAGCCCTGTATAAAAGATACAACTTTCTGACTTCAACATATACTAAGCTGAATGAAATATCTACGTAGTCTCCAAATTACAATCCGATCGGACAATAATCACAGAAGTTATTTAAGAAAGTATGAGCATAAAACCAAGTGCTTCTGTCAGCTAACAAGGGAGGCGGGCGAATGAGTTAACATGCCCCTCTCCCCGGCCAAAGGGAAACAACACCGACCCGGCAACAAAATTCAGAGCCGAGAAGTTTTAACGAAGATCGCCAACACGAACTCGGCCGAACAGACATTTTGCCTAAGCATACAACTTTCAGTAATAAAGAGCTGCTTCTCGTTTCATACCCCGAACTACACAGTTGTTTTTTGAAAGCTTTTCCTCCCCCGGCCACAGGATTGTAACTGGCGCAGCCAAGGGATTAACAATGCCCACTACGCTTATCGTTCTAATTCTAAAGAGGTGATGAACATGTGACGGCAGTGGTTGTGGGGATTTTAGTAGTGAGTGGTGAAATAATAAATTAAGTAAAAAGTTATTGAAACATAATGACGTCCAAGTGCAAATAAAACAAAAGAAACAAACAAAACCAAGTTCAAATTCAATCTCTGATAAGGCACCGGGATCGCTTGTGCGGGACAATTTACAACAATTATACCAACAAGTTGCTGCGTGTGATGACCGTATAAGTGTACATCAATCGCTGATAAGGCACCGAGATCATCCATACACCCCAACTCATAAAATGATACCAATTAAAAAAGAAAAAAAAAAAAGAAAAAATTTGACATATCAAACTGCTGTGCGTGGTAACCGTTTGTATGTGGTGGTATGCTTTTTTGGTTATTTCACCAGAATAGTAATTTCATCACTATGGTAATATTGCATCAGCCCATATTTGCATTGCGAATGGTTGTTGTAGTTCTGTAGTTCTGAGAACAACTGTTTTGCGCGGCGATAGGCTGGCGCCGCTGTCGCTGACTACGAGTTGTTATACAAAAAAAAAGAAGTGGTAAAGAACTAAATAAGTCGAATATTAGACTTCATTGTGACCAGAACTCGCTGCGCAAGAAGTGAATACGAGTATATATGTACATCAGTCGCCGCCAAGGCAACGGGATCCTCCGCACAGTGATTTAAAATAAATAAATGTGAGTTGTGTGATTAACGACCGAATATGTGTACAACAATCGTTGTTAAGGCACCGGGATCGTTTTCATTTATCAATTTACATGAACGCAAATTTATTTTACAAATAAAAAAAAAAATTATAATAAAACCTGGACAATTATTATTCATAACAATAAAAAAATAAAAATAAATAAAAAATAAATATATATATATATACACAGTGATACAGTTTCCTTCGGCAAATCAAGTAAGCATGTATGTGTTTGTGTTGCGCCGCTTGTAAAATTCTTGGGACGTCGACGCATCACTGTACATTGGCTGCCGACAAGAACTGTTGCGCCAGAGTGGCGGCGCGATGCTTTACGCCGCGTTCGCTTGTACACTGTTATATTCTGTAGAATTCTTTTTTGCACACCACGCACTGCGAGAAAGAACCACTTCAAAAAAAAAAAAAAATATAAAAGCAATAAAATTAATTTAAGAAATATATTATACATTTATAAAAAAAAAAAAAAAAAAAAAAAGAAAAAATAATAGAAATCAACAAACACGAATGACATACAATCAACACTAAACACCGGGAAACAAGGAAAAGAGGAAACTGCGTAACAGATACACACATGCAGATACCCATTCAAAATGTCGTCGGAGTTCGTGGCATACACCAACAACACGTTGCCTATATAACTTTCTTAAAATCTTCAGCAAACCCAAGTAAATTTTTTAGTGGAACAGAATATTCAAAATAACTTTGTGCAGCAAAGTCTCCAGATCCACTCCATCCAAAATTGTGAAGTCTCTTGCCCTCCAGTTGATTCAAAGATACATAGTTCTTAATTGTAGAAGTAGTGCCAACAAATCTTGTTCTATCAATCTCAACACCATTTATTTCATAAGGTATTTCATCCAGAAAATATGCCATACAATTGTTAGGTATGTAGTTTTGTAACAACATTTGCAGTTTCCACTGAATTATCGTTGTTAACTCTACTAATAACACCATGGAAATTGATAAAACTCTCATGAGGGAGTACATACAAGTCCTGGTTTTGAATTGTAATTCTGATTTCATCATTAGGTTTAAATGACTGTTGGTATGGTGAATAGGTATGATACTCTTTTTTTGATATACTTTCGTCAGAGTAGGTTTTTTCTCGAACAGCTAATACTTCAGTCATTATCATAATGATTTCTCTATATTGGTATGTTTTTTATAATAACTCGAAGCTTGTATCCCAATGATTTGAGAAGCAATTTATTTTTTAATGTTGGCTTATTGTTTTTCCTCTTTGAACCTCTTCGTTTAACTTTTCGAATGGAATCATTGTATTAGTCTTAAATGCATACTAATTGTATATTTTTCACCTCGTAAATTTATTAAATCACCGTTTTGATCAGTTATGTGTATAGAAAGAGTTCTTATCTCTCTAGTGTTGACTGGTAAATAAATGAGATTATTAGGGGTTACACTCATTTTATACCCTGGTGATACATTAATACCAAATTCATATAATGCATGATCCTGACCGCCATCAATGTATGTACCACTTACAATATTACACAACAAGCGTATTGTATTTATTTTAAAAATGTTTACAGGTTGGTCAGAAACATATATTATTTTTTTATCTGCTTCTAGTATTCTCTTATTAAATCCAAATAAATTTCCAATTGACCTATTTTTATTAAAATAAGTAGGTTCTGTGCTTGTAGTAATATTTTTTAATATCAATAACTGGATCCTGTAATAGCGTCAATACCATTTTCCTTCGTTCATTCGAGTCATCATTTAGGGTGCCTATTCCATTTGAAGAAGGCCAAAACTGCCTATTTTGCAGTAGAAACTCTGGTCCTGTTGTCCAGACATTTCCATTTCCTGTATGCTACTTGTACAATTCTTGTAAATCAGAATTCACAGCGAAGACTTCCATTTTTGATTGGAAAGACTTCATATCCATACACTCGAAAAGCTCAAAATTCACTTTTATAGAAGTGTGAGCTTCAGGCACACCGAAGAGATGATGAAGGAGTGCCTCGCCTGCTTCCTGCAGAAAATCATTGGGTAATACCAAGCCTGCGTTAGTATTGATGTAGAGGTACTGAAGAATCCTTCCATTGCACAGTGGCATCAACTCCAATTTTAAAGATAGAAACTTGAAATATTCGTGGTGTATTATTAAAAGTATGACTAAATTTCGGTTTTGTTTTAGTCCACGTCCGCTTTATATTTACGGAAATAAATACAAAAATACAAACGCTACAGTCAGGAGCTGACTGTATAAGGCCATGGATTATCATAGTATACCGTAGGCAATAGGTATAGGTATGCATTTCTAGCGCGTACCAAATTTCATTACATGTGCTTCTTCTTGATTTTAATTTGTTTAACTGTAACTTTTCTTTTAGTTTATTAGAATAAAAAAAAAAATATATAAATAAAATAAGAAATAATTAACAAATGAAATTTCGCACCCGCCTCAACCGGGAGTTGAACACACGCACTCTCGCACAGCCGTCCGCCACTCTAACCACTCAGCCATTGCCTCACTTCTTCGGCCATCGGCAAAGCTACATTGTGAACCAATTCTATTCCCATACAATGCAAATAAAAAGTTTAATAAAATGCTGCGTGTCTGACGCTAGATTTGAACTTCGGTATCTAGCGTAAATTAGGTCTGCTTAATTATTATACATTTGTATATGTTCAAAGTGAGTTTAATTCGTATCATATCTCACTTATTTATAGTCCGATTTTATTGAAATTTTCACATAACGCCCGTGGCAAGGTATTTG
Source organism: Zaprionus nigranus (assembly GCA_018903425.1). Taxonomy (NCBI): domain Eukaryota; kingdom Metazoa; phylum Arthropoda; class Insecta; order Diptera; family Drosophilidae; genus Zaprionus; species Zaprionus nigranus. Next base: position 397,126 of record JAEIGD010000069.1, on the reverse strand, counting down.
TCATGTAAGATATACAACTTTGGTTGTTGAGTTAATATTGTAGGTTTTAAATAGTTATTACCGATTTACATAGCCGTACAACAATTATACCAACAAGTTGCTGCGTGTGATGACCGTATAAGTGTACATCAATCGCTGATAAGGCACCGAGATCATCCATACACCCCAACTCATAAAATGATACCAATTAAAAAAGAAAAAAAAAAAAGAAAAATTTGACATATCAAACTGCTGTGCGTGGTAACCGTTTGTATGTGGTGGTATGCTTTTTGGTTATTTCACCAGAATAGTAATTTCATCACTATGGTAATATTGCATCAGCCCATATTTGCATTGCGAATGGTTGTTGTAGTTCTGTAGTTCTGAGAACAACTGTTTTGCGCGGCGATAGGCTGGCGCCGCTGTCGCTGACTACGAGTTGTTATACAAAAAAAAAGTGGTAAAGAACTAAATAAGTCGAATATTAGACTTCATTGTGACCAGAACTCGCTGCGCAAGAAGTGAATACGAGTATATATGTACATCAGTCGCCGCCAAGGCAACGGGATCCTCCGCACAGTGATTTAAAATAAATAAATGTGAGTTGTGTGATTAACGACCGAATATGTGTACAACAATCGTTGTTAAGGCACCGGGATCGTTTTCATTTATCAATTTACATGAACGCAAATTTATTTTACAAATAAAAAAAAAATTATAATAAAACCTGGACAATTATTATTCATAACAATAAAAAAAATAAAATAAATAAAAAATAAATATATATATATATACACAGTGATACAGTTTCCTTCGGCAAATCAAGTAAGCATGTATGTGTTTGTGTTGCGCCGCTTGTAAAATTCTTGGGACGTCGACGCATCACTGTACATTGGCTGCCGACAAGAACTGTTGCGCCAGAGTGGCGGCGCGATGCTTTACGCCGCGTTCGCTTGTACACTGTTATATTCTGTAGAATTCTTTTTGCACACCACGCACTGCGAAAAGAACCACTTCAAAAAAAAAAAAAAATATAAAAGCAATAAAATTAATTTAAGAAATATATTATACATTTATAAAAAAAGAAAAAAAAAAACAAGAAAAATAATAGAAATCAACAAACACGAATGACATACAATCAACACTAAACACCGGGAAACAAGGAAAGAGGAAACTGCGTAACAGATACACACATGCAGATACCCATTCAAAATGTCGTCGGAGTTCGTGGCATACACCAACAACACGTTGCCTAATCACCTTTCTCCGATCCGGCCATTCCCCTTATGGCCTTCTCTTCGGACTGGGGGGAGGAGTTAACATGCCCCTCTCCCCGGCCACAGGGAAACAACACCGACCCGGCAACAAAATTCAGAGCCGATGAGTTTTAACGAAGATCGCCAACACGAAGTTTGCCTAAGCATACAACTTTCAGTAATAACGAGCTGCTTCTCGTTTCATACCCCGAACTACACAGTTGTTTTTGAAAGCTTTTCCTCCCCCGGCCACAGGATTGTAACTAGCGCGAAGCGCGAGCGCCATCTGTCGGGATTAATTTCAAAGCATGTGCATATGCATATGTATGTGTATGAATTTAATAAATTAAACTACACGGGAACATAGGTCGAAGGGTATCCCACTGTCGCGTTTGGCGCGACTTTTGCTCTCGTTAGATATCAAAAGTACTAATTCATGCTTGCAGTTTAATATAACTTTCTTAAAATCTTCAGCAAACCCAAGTAAATTTTTTAGTGGAACAGAATATTCAAAATAACTTTGTGCAGCAAAGTCTCCAGATCCACTCCATCCAAAATTGTGAAGTCTCTTGCCCTCCAGTTGATTCAAAGATACATAGTTCTTAATTGTAGAAGTAGTGCCAACAAATCTTGTTCTATCAATCTCAACACCATTTATTTCATAAGGTATTTCATCCAGAAAATATGCCATACAATTGTTAGGTATGTAGTTTTGTAACAACATTTGCAGTTTCCACTGAATTATCGTTGTTAACTCTACTAATAACACCATGGAAATTGATAAAACTCTCATGAGGGAGTACATACAAGTCCTGGTTTTGAATTGTAATTCTGATTTCATCATTAGGTTTAAATGACTGTTGGTATGGTGAATAGGTATGATACTCTTTTTTTGATATACTTTCGTCAGAGTAGGTTTTTTCTCGAACAGCTAATACTTCAGTCATTATCATAATGATTTCTCTATATTGGTATGTTTTTATAATAACTCGAAGCTTGTATCCCAATGATTTGAGAAGCAATTTATTTTTTAATGTTGGCTTATTGTTTTTCCTCTTTGAACCTCTTCGTTTAACTTTTCGAATGGAATCATTGTATTAGTCTTAAATGCATACTAATTGTATATTTTTCACCTCGTAAATTTATTAAATCACCGTTTTGATCAGTTATGTGTATAGAAAGAGTTCTTATCTCTCTAGTGTTGACTGGTAAATAAATGAGATTATTAGGGGTTACACTCATTTTATACCCTGGTGATACATTAATACCAAATTCATATAATGCATGATCCTGACCGCCATCAATGTATGTACCACTTACAATATTACACAACAAGCGTATTGTATTTATTTTAAAAATGTTTACAGGTTGGTCAGAAACATATATTATTTTTTTATCTGCTTCTAGTATTCTCTTATTAAATCCAAATAAATTTCCAATTGACCTATTTTTATTAAAATAAGTAGGTTCTGTGCTTGTAGTAATATTTTTTAATATCAATAACTGGATCCTGTAATAGCGTCAATACCATTTTCCTTCGTTCATTCGAGTCATCATTTAGGGTGCCTATTCCATTTGAAGAAGGCCAAAACTGCCTATTTTGCAGTAGAAACTCTGGTCCTGTTGTCCAGACATTTCCATTTCCTGTATGCTACTTGTACAATTCTTGTAAATCAGAATTCACAGCGAAGACTTCCATTTTTGATTGGAAAGACTTCATATCCATACACTCGAAAAGCTCAAAATTCACTTTTATAGAAGTGTGAGCTTCAGGCACACCGAAGAGATGATGAAGGAGTGCCTCGCCTGCTTCCTGCAGAAAATCATTGGGTAATACCAAGCCTGCGTTAGTATTGATGTAGAGGTACTGAAGAATCCTTCCATTGCACAGTGGCATCAACTCCAATTTTAAAGATAGAAACTTGAAATATTCGTGGTGTATTATTAAAAGTATGACTAAATTTCGGTTTTGTTTTAGTCCACGTCCGCTTTATATTTACGGAAATAAATACAAAAATACAAACGCTACAGTCAGGAGCTGACTGTATAAGGCCATGGATTATCATAGTATACCGTAGGCAATAGGTATAGGTATGCATTTCTAGCGCGTACCAAATTTCATTACATGTGCTTCTTCTTGATTTTAATTTGTTTAACTGTAACTTTTCTTTTAGTTTATTAGAATAAAAAAAAAAATATATAAATAAAATAAGAAATAATTAACAAATGAAATTTCGCACCCGCCTCAACCGGGAGTTGAACACACGCACTCTCGCACAGCCGTCCGCCACTCTAACCACTCAGCCATTGCCTCACTTCTTCGGCCATCGGCAAAGCTACATTGTGAACCAATTCTATTCCCATACAATGCAAATAAAAAGTTTAATAAAATGCTGCGTGTCTGACGCTAGATTTGAACTTCGGTATCTAGCGTAAATTAGGTCTGCTTAATTATTATACATTTGTATATGTTCAAAGTGAGTTTAATTCGTATCATATCTCACTTATTTATAGTCCGATTTTATTGAAATTTTCACATAACGCCCGTGGCAAGGTATTTGTCATGTAAGATATACAACTTTGGTTGTTGAGTTAATATTGTAGGTTTTAAATAGTTATTACCGATTTACATAGCCGGGAAAGGGCGTGTCTAAATTTTAAAAAAACTTTGAGACACTGCAATATATACGTATGTTGTCACAAAATTTGATGACTCTAGCTCTTATAGTTTCTGAGATCCAGGTGTTCATACAGACAGACAGACAGACGGACAGACAGACATGGCTCAATCGACTCGGCTACTGATACTGATTCAGAATATATATAGTTTATGGGGTCGGAGATGCCTCCTTCTGCCTGTTACGCACATTTCCGTTCCGACAAACACAATAGACCATGAATTTTTTTAAAATCCTTGGCCTAAAAATAATAATTTATTGATATTCTATCGTTCGAGTTTCGGTCCCGCATTCACTTAACTATATCGTATTACAACATTTCACTTGCATTATAGTTATAGTAAATTTAATATATGAAAAGTGTCAAGATCGATGTACGATTGCAGCCAATGTTTTTGAAAGAATCGTACACCTCTATGGATTTTTTATACCCTTCGACCATTGAAAATGGTCAAAAAGGGTATACTAACTTTGTGCAAAATGCAAATGTATGTAACAGGCAGAAGGAGGCGTGGCAGACCCCACAAAGTATATATATTCTTGCTCAGGATCACTAGCCGAGTCGATTGAGCCATGTCTGTCTGTCTGTCCGGATGTCCGGATGTCCGTCTGACCAGATGAACACACAGATCTCAGCTATTATAAATGCTAGAGACACCAAATTTGGAATGAAGGTTCCTATGTACTCGGCGCAGATCAAGTTTATTTCAAATGTTAAGTGCCACGCCCACCGCCCCCGCAAATCAATAAATTAATTTTTGAACTCAATTTGTAAGCGCTGTATAAAATATACAACTTTCTGACTTTAACATATACTAAGCTGAATGAAATATCTACGTAGTCTCCAAATTACAATCCGATCGGACAATAAACACAGAAGTTATTTAAGAAAGTATGAGCATAAAACCAAGTGCTTCTGTCAGCTAACAAGGGAGGCGGGCGAGCGCAAAGCGCGAGCGCCATCTGTCGGGATTAATTTCAAAGCATGTGCATATGTACATACATATATGGGTACATACATAGGAACATACATACATAGGTCGAAGGGTATCCCACTGTCGCGTGCTGCGCGACTGTTGCTTTTCTTATTTTAAAATTAATCCATTTTCTAAACACTGTTTTAGTGTCCTGTAATGGATAACATAGTTTGACTTATGTTCTAAGTCAGCTATTAAGTTTTTAACATGTGTATTGGGAGTAGGTTTGTTTGTTTTCGGACAGAACGGAAGATCGTTATGATCGTTATGAATCGAAAAAGGGTAGTCTAGACCTACCTCAAGAATATATCCATATTCAGACTCATCGTCTATGGTAAAGACATCAAAGTCTTCTAGACTATCTACAGGTAACCACTCGAACCCACCATAAGGTAACGGCTGTGACATTGCCCAACCATATAAATTATTAGCGTCTAAATATACCATATATGAAGAATCTTTTGTTTCATCATATTTCGGTAGATATTTATTATTCGCTTTTGTATATTTTTTTGGTGTATTACACTAGACCGCCACGTATACCTGATTGAATGAACCTATATATATCAATATCTGTAAGAAGATCCAATTCAATCTTGGTACTTTTTAACATGGCATCCCAAGATAACCCTGGAGTAGTGAAAAATTGAGCAGGGTCTAGAGAGTATATGCTAATACATAATTATCTGAAGTTTTCAAAGATGTCTGCCAATAGCAGAACATCAGTTTTCAAGAAGAATTGAATGCAGTCAATAAGTTCAACGTTATGCAAATATGAGAGATGAAACAAATGAGCTTCCAAAGTATAAATATTTCAACATAATCAAAATAAGTAATAACAACATTGTAATAGAAAAAAAAATAATAAAATTGAATAATGTAAACTAACAAGAAAATAAAGTCTAAATTTTTGAAACCTCAAACTCAATTGTTATAAATATTTTAAACATTTACTATTTGTCCACAGTACTGAGAAAGTAACATAGAGAAATACACATCTAATTTCAATAAAGTGAGTAGGAAAATATTAGATCAGTTAACAAAAACTAGAAATATTCTGAAAAGAAAATTTTATGAATTGAAGCAGGCAAAAAATGATAATATCTTTCATTTGGATGAAACTTTTAAGCCTATTACAGAACCATTGCATGAACTTGTTAGAGATGTAAAGCAAACCAACTATAATAAAAATAAAAAAATAAAGTATGAAACAATAAAAAAACAATAATAAAATTAAAAAAATAAAGTATGAAACAATAAAAAAAGACGACTCTCCTTCTATTGATAATTCAACTATTGATCATGATGATGATAATTATGATGATGATGATAATGAAGATAGTGATAATGATATTTACTGATCTTAATCAAATATAGAAAATGAAGATAGTGGTAATGAAGAAGTACAAGAAAAAGAAGGAGAAGAAGAAACTTCAGAAAATGATGAAGATCAAATACCTGATAATATTAATTTAAGTATAAAAAGACATTTTAATAGGAACATTTTTAGATTAATACCTATGTTCTGTCTCCAATTAGACTGTTTGCTTCACAAAAATATAACACTTCTCCTTCTATTAAACACAATATATTTATTAATTCAAAGCAAGTATAAAGTAATAAGTAAGAAATAAGAGGAAGGGTTTATTTTAATGTGTTGCTGCGTGCGAATTACTGCGAAAAGTGACGCTCTTCATTTCAGTGTTGCACAACTCACATTTATTATCGATAAACTTATGTATTTAAATGATATTTTATATTTATTATAGAGTAGGTCTGTACTTCGGCGATTCGTATTTGCCTATCTTTTGCTGGCATTGTTTGAATGACGATGCCTTTTTTCCAATTGCCGCGTGGTTGATTATCATCGCAGATTACCACAACATCGCCAACATTGATTGGCTTTGTGCGAGCAAACCATTTAGTACGCCTGGTCAATATAGGCAAGTATTCTCTTATCCATCGACGCCAAAAATTATCCTTTAGTTGTTTAGCAATACGATACTGCTTATGAAAACAGAAATTGCCGCCATCTCCAGGAGTTTAAGTAGAATTAGTAGTGCCGAGCAAGAAATGATTCGGAGTTAGTGGCTCTGGATCATTTACTTAAACAGGGATATGCGTCAAAGGTCTACTGTTTATAATGTTTTCGGCTTCTATTAGCAAACTTCGCAGGGTCTCCACTTGAGGAACTTGTTGTTTGAGCGTGACAGCCAGATTCGTTTTGTAGATCTAACTAATCGCTCCCAACAACCGCCTGACCTTGGGTTAGCAGGACAGTTAAATTCCCATTGGATTCCTTTGTTAGCCATTTCCGACTTAATGACACTCCAATCAAACAAATCCTTAGTCTTCTTAATCTCCCTGTCCGCTCCGATGAAATTCGTTCCCATATCCGACCTGATCTTCACTGGCACTCCTCGACGATTGACAAAATTACGAATGCATAATATGCATGCATCAGTAGAAAGATCTGCTGCCAGTTCAAGGTGCATTGCTCTTATTGTTAGGCACGTAAACAATGCGACCCATCTCTTCTCATGTCGTCGGCCTATCGTTACCATGATAGGACCGAAATATTCCAATCCTGTATAAGAGAAGGGACGCTTGTATGGAGTTACTCGATCCTTTGGTAACTGCCCCATCTGTGCCGGTTTTGGAACTGCAGACTCATTTTTACAAAGTTGACAAGCTGATTTAGCTCGCTTTCCTCAAATGCACTATCCAAAATTTGCGCCTCATTTTATTTATGAGATAATCATTTTGGTGATGGTACACGTCAAAGGATGTTTAGAAGGCATTATTATAGGGTGGCGAGTTGATTCAGGTAAAACTGCAGCATAGTCAAGTCTTCCGCCAACTACTAAAATGCCGTCCTTTGATAAAACCGGACATAATGAGTAAATCGAGCTGCTTTTGGCAACTACAACGCCTTCCTTTAAGCTCGTCAGTTCCTGGCTGAATGTTTGTCTCTGTGTTATATTGCACAGGCTAATTTCCGCCCACCGTAACTCATTTGTAGAAAGCTCTGCACTCCTGGTGCATTTCTGGTGGCGCAGCCGCTTTATAAATCTCAGTATCCACGCCATGGTGCGTTTTAAAAACATGTACTTTGAATATTTTTTAATATCAATAACTGGATCCTGTAATAGCGTCAATACCATTTTCCTTCGTTCATTCGAGTCATCATTTAGGGTGCCTATTCCATTTGAAGAAGGCCAAAACTGCCTATTTTGCAGTAGAAACTCTGGTCCTGTTGTCCAGACATTTCCATTTCCTGTATGCTACTTGTACAATTCTTGTAAATCAGAATTCACAGCGAAGACTTCCATTTTTGATTGGAAAGACTTCACATCCATACACTCGAAAAGCTCAAAATTCACTTTTATAGAAGTGTGAGCTTCAGGCACACCGAAGAGATGATGAAGGAGTGCCTCGCCTGCTTCCTGCAGAAAATCATTGGGTAATACCAAGCCTGCGTTAGTATTGATGTAGAGGTACTGAAGAATCCTTCCATTGCACAGTGGCATCAACTCCAATTTTAAAGATAGAAACTTGAAATATTCGTGGTGTATTATTAAAAGTATGACTAAATTTCGGTTTTGTTTTAGTCCACGTCCGCTTTATATTTACGGAAATAAATACAAAAATAATAATTTATTGATATTCTATCGTTCGAGTTTCGGTCCCGCATTCACTTAACTCTATCGTATTACAACATTTCACTTGCATTATAGTTATAGTAAATTTAATATATCGATATGTGGTACGCAAGCAATTGTAAATTAATTTTCTTCAAGTACTCCAAAATGTATCTCATTTTGGTCATTTTAGCTTAATCTAAAGACGATGCTGCTCTATTTTGTGTCATAAAATTATGTTGTTCCTTATAAAGATGCTTCTAAATAAGATTTTCCCAATTACATATCTATAAAACTGTTTTTTTGGGCGATTATTGTTGCTGTTTATGCAGCTGCAACATGAAGTTTGTTGGAAAAAGGGGCAAAAACGGGCAAAAACTAAAATGGATGTCAATTGTGAATAGTTTATATAACAACTTCTCATTTTTAACTTTTGTCTCAACTCAACGCAACTAAAGTTACAGACCACACAAATTACAATTTCAATACAAATATGTCCGCAACACATCAGAAAATGGATATAAACGCACATTTACTGCGGACTTTGTATTAAAAACTAACAGAACACAACATAATTGTTTTTTTCCATTTTAAAAATGTATTTTTATTGGCACGGCTTGTCAGAATATCGCCTTTGAAGTAATAAAAGATTTTTAAACACTAACTTAAAGCAAATAACTTTATCAATTTAGTTAAATTTAATCGACAATTGAACTATTGGTGAAGGCGGTAAAAATAAACAAAAATATTTTTTAAGTAGTTTGAAATGTGATAAAACAAAATATTAAATATTTTTTTAAATTTGCAACAACTTTAAAATTGTAAAAATGCCAAAAATCCCATAGTGCATTGAATACATCAGTGTTTTTGTAAATCCTGTTATCAACAAGTTCAATAGCACGTCTCTTATGCTGCTCTGTACAAGTATGAGTGACCAACTTATATTATTTTGAAGAGTCATATTACAAGGCACACAATACTTCATATTATTCCTGCCTCCTCTGTTTAAACACATTTCATGATTTCTTGTTGTTGTAGTTGCTGATATTGTTGTTGTAGTTGCAGATATTGTTGTTGCTGCTGTTGTAGTTGCTGCTGCTGTTGTGGTTGTAGTTGCTGATATTGTTGTTGCTGCTGATGTTGTGGCTGCTGCTGTTGTTGTTGCTGTTGTTGTAGTTGCTGATATTGTTATTCAAAGCCTTTGTGGAATATACTCCGTTTAAAACCATTTTTGATTTTGTTGGTATTGTTGTTGTTACACTTGTTATCTTTTGTTTTCACATGTTTTCTATTTTTTTTTCGCTGATGTAGTAAACGCACTCTACTCAGTTTCACGTATTTTTTTATACTAACAAAAATTTGTTCACCGCTCGGCTTAATATTGTGACAACGACCCATGTTAGAAGATGAGTATACTATGCCACCCGTCTTAGTTCACAAAAATTGTATAACATTGAATAGAAGGACAATAGGTTTCAATGTTTTGTTTACACAATTAGTATGCTTGATCATCGACACGGTTAAGGTAGCGATCAATTAGTATGCTTGAGGACACCCTTATCATAACGATCGTTTTCATACTCACCGATACGGTTAACCTCACAAAAGGGACAATGCACATATTAACTTATTGAACAATGGTCTCCCTAACCTCAATTAAGTGTATAGAAAGAGTTCTTATCTCTCTAGTGTTGACTGGTAAATAAATGAGATTATTAGGGGTTACACTCATTTTATACCCTGGTGATACATTAATACCAAATTCATATAATGCATGATCCTGACCGCCATCAATGTATGTACCACTTACAATATTATACACCAAGCGTATTGTATTTATTTTAAAAATGTTTACAGGTTGGTCAGAAACATATATTATTTTTTTATCTGCTTCTAGTATTCTCTTATTAAATCCAAATAAATTTCCAATTGATCTATTTTTATTAAAATAAATAGGTTCTGTGCTTGTAGTAATATGCACTTTAAGTGATTTTGTTTTATTAAACGCATTGTCACGCACACACTTTTTACTTTATTCAATGAGAAATGCTCATCGATTAAATATCAAATAAAATGGGTAAACGCTTTTATAATTGTTCCAGTCATAATTCAAACTTGAAGCGCGGTGGTGGTTTTATAAATAATATAATTAATGGCTTACCTTTTGAAGTTCATCTACCTGGTTATAATTTTTGTGGTCCTGGCACAAAGTTATCAAAGCGTTTGGCGCGAGGAGATCGAGGAATAAATCAATTAGATGAGTCTTGTCTTGTCTAGTCTTGTCTTAAAGACTTAAGTAAACGACACGAGGCTGATAAAGAGTTGATAAACAGAGCTTGGGAACGCGTAAATGCAAAAGACTCTAGTTTAGGGGAAAAATCGTCAGCATATTTTGTTACAAATATAATGAATGCAAAATGAAGATAAGGAATGGGTAAGAAGGGAAAAAAAATAGTAAGAGCAGTAAGAAAAGGTGTTGTAAACTGCGGAACAAGAACAAGAACATTTCACATATTAAAACCAGTAAGAAAAGCAACAGTCGCGCAGCACGCGACAGTGGGATACCCTTCGACCTATGTATGTATGTTCCTATGTATGTACTCATATATGTACATATGCACATGCTTTGAAATTAATCCCGACAGATGGCGCTCGCGCTTCGCGCTCGCCCGCCTCCCTTGTTAGCTGACAGAAGCACTTGGTTTTATGTTCATACTTTCTTCAATAACTTCTGTGTTTATTGTCCGATCGGATTGTAATTTGGTGACTACGTAGATATTTCATTCAGCTTAGTATACGTTAAAGTCAGAAAGTTGTATCTTTTATACAGCGCTTACAAATTGAGTTCAAAAATTTATTTATTGATTTGTGGGGGCGGTGGGCGTGGCACCTAACATTTGTAATAAACTTGATCTGCGCCGAGTACATAGGAACCTTCATTCCAAATTTGGTATCTCTAGCGTTTATAATAGCTGAGATCTGTGTGTTCATCTGGTCAGACGGACATCCGGACATCCGGACATCCAGACAGACAGACATAGCTCAATCGACTCGGCTAGTGATCCTGAGCAAGAATATATATACTTTGTGGGGTCTGCCACGCCTCCTTCTGCCTGTTACATACATTTGCATTTTTGCACAAAAGTTAGTATACCCTTTTTGATCATTTTCAATGGTCGAAGGGTATAAAAAAGAAGCCATTAGATTTGATGAAGGAAGGCAGCCATCACATCGGCAGGCATTGTTCGACTTATGCCCAACGTGGGAGGCCCCAGAGACCCAGCCAGGAGGCTACTGGTAACCGTAGCAAAGGCAACGCTACTATACGCTGCGCCAATTTGGAGTGACGCCACAAAGAAAGGCACATATTTAAAAGGAGCGCGTACAGTGATAAGGTCTATGGCCCTTAGGCTAATAAGAGGTTTTAGAACTTTATCAGAGGATGCAGCATTAGTTCTGGCAGGCATGCCACCAGCCGATCTGGAGATCAAGGCTCTTGGTCTGATCAGTAATGGTGCTACATAGGACGAGGCCCACGAATGGATGTTCGGAGAGTGGCAGACGAGATGGCAATTGTCGCAACGGGGAAGGTGGACCTACCAACTCATGCCGGAGATAGACGCATGGACGCAGTGCAACCACAAGACCCTGGACTACCACATTTCCCAATTCCTTACGGACCATGGCTGTTTCCAGGCCTATCTACATCGTTTCCGCCACGTAGACTCAGCCCAATGCCTATACTGCATTGATGCGGCGGAAACGGCGGAACATGTACTAATGCACTGTTCTAGGTTCTCGGCGGAGAGGGAACAGTTGGAAGCGTTGACTGGAGCTCCGCTTAGTCCAAATGGATTGATCACGACGATGACGGCGAACGTAAACAAATGGGAGCTGGGACACCGCATCATCATTAATATGAAAAACGAGTCCGTGCCGACCAGATGTCCAACAGAGCTGGCAACTAAAACACAGAAAGAGTGTCCCTGTGAGGTGGCGGGATAAGAATACTACCTCAGCGTACCCGGCTTGTCGTAAAAGGCGTCTAAAGGGTGGAAGGAGGTGCGCTATATGGCCGATATCTCAGGAAGGGAGAGCGACCTGGCTTCACATCCTGCTTATCGAAGTCTTACCTTGACTGGCAGTTCCGGTGAGCGTCTACAGAACTGAAGAGCATACGGAGGTTTTTGTTTTAGTACGTAGGCATAATCCCACCAGCGGTTATGAATCGTGCATGCCACCTACGGACGGTTGGTGGTATCTTTAGAAGATTTTAATTTTCCTACCGTAAGGCGATACAAAAAAAAAAAAAAAAAAAAACACAAAATGAGGGTTGAATGTTCTGTCCCTCTCTGCATCAACATGCCCTAGTGAAGATCCAATGGAAAGAGCGAGGGTGTGTACTGAAGCGAGCATAGAACAAGTTCTCTCACTGGCTATAAAACCAGTACTTGTTACCTGTTTGAACTCAGTTGCTATCTACAAACTCTCTGTTGATGTCTACAAACTCTCTGTTGGTGCTAGCTACAACAACGATAACTACAACTATAACTACAACAACGATAACTACAACTAGAACTACAACTACAACTACATCTACAACAAAAAATGAGCAATCAGGAAGAATTGAATGCAGTCCAATGAGTTCAACGTTATGCAAATATGAGAGATGAAACAATTGAGCTTCTAAAGCATAAACATTTCAACATAATCAAAATAAGTAATAACAATATAGTAATAGAAAAAAATAATAAAATTTAATAATGTAAACTAAGAAGAAGAAAATAAAGTCTACATTTTTGAAACGCCAAACTCAATTGTTATAAATATTTTAAACATTTACTATTTGTCCACAGTACTGAGAAAGTAACATAGAGAAATACACATCTAATTTCAATAAAGTGAGTAGGAAAATATTAGATCAGTTAACAAAAACTAGAAATATTCTGAAAAGAAAATTTTTTGAAAGAAACTTTTAAGCCCATTACAGAACCATTGCATGAATATTGTTAGAGATGTAAAGCATACCAACTATAATAAAATTGAAAAAATAAAGTATGAAACAATAAAAAAGGAAGACTCCTTCTTGTGAACAGTGTCGAATAGGCGAATCTGACTTGCACAAAGTTTTGCAAAAAACCAAATTGGGTTTTTATAATTTACGTACCGCTTTTGGCAAGTTATATTCGCAGTACTTAGAAATATAGACTCAATTTAACTCTCTTAAACCCTTTAACGATCCATTAATAATTCGGGTATCATCACCGAAAGTACCTTCCCCTAATCCTGTAGTGAAAACTAATACCCTCCAACCCTCTACTCCTATCATTTCTGATCTTATCTTGAATTTAAATTCTCCTTCTCCGTCATGCTCTAAAACCGTTCATGCTGGAAAAACTTCTGTTCCACGTAATGCCTCCGTCCCAACTCCTTCTACCTCTTCCAATTCGTCTTGCCCTATTCTGAGTGTAAGCAATTTATTAACTTTACCGGTGACTTCCCCCCCCATTGCGGTACACAGTGTAAAACCTCTAGTTGCCGTTAAACCTAGAAGTTGGACTTCGTTTCTCGTCTGGCACCTGACACTTCGAAAGATGATGTAAAATCATACATCCTTTCTAAAATCCAGTCTGAAAATTTAATCGTGGAAAAATTTAACTTTAAATTTCCCAGAGAAATATCGTCTTTTAAAATTAGTACTTCGGCTGAGCATTTCCGAATTGTGTGCAATGGATCTTTTTGGCCTAATTGTTAAGGAGTTTACTCCTTAACAAAAGACTAAAACACCTGTTACCCTTCTTTCGCTGACCGTTGAATCCCTCAACGCAACAGCAAAAAACTTAAAAATTATAAAAAAACTAAATACTAACCTAAGAAGTTGGTCTTCGTTTCTCGTCTGGCACCTGATACTTCGAAAGATGATGTAAAATCGTACATCCTTTCTAAAAATCCAGTCTGAAAATTTAATCGTGGAAAAATTTAACTGTAAATTTCCCAGAGAAATATCTTCTTTTAAAATTATTATTTCGGCTGAGCATTTCCCAATTATGTGCAATGGATCTTTTTGGCCGCCTGACCTAATTGTTAAGCAGTTTACTCCTAAACAAAAGACTAATACACCAGTTACCCTTTCTTCGCTGACCGTTGAATCTCCGAACGGAACAGCAAAAAACTTAAAAACTATAAAAAACTAAATTCTAACCTCTTTGTTGCTTATCAAAATGTTCAATGCCTGAATACTAAACTTTCCAAACGTTTTACTAATAGTATATCTTTTACCTATCATATTTTAATATTTACTGAAACTTGGTTAAAACCGGATATAGAAAATAGTGAAATCTTTTCTAATAAGTATACTTCTTTCAGATGTGACCGTTTGTCGCGATCTGGAGGAGGGGTTCTTATTGCCGTTGATTCAAATCTGTCTTCTGATATTGTATCAATAGCTGCCCAACTTAGAATTCCAGTGCGTTAAAATAACTTTAATTTATTTTTCATTTTTTGTAACTTGTTCTTACATTCCTGCTTCGTCAGAAACTTCTTTGTATCTAGAACACCTGTCTTGTATTAAATCTATAGAATCAAAACTTTCGGATAGAGATTACCTATTGGTTTTTGGTGATTTCAATTTACCTCCTCTCATTCAAATGTTTTGATTCCCTCCATCTTTAACCCATTTATCAATGGTCTCTCTAAACTATCCTTGTTTAACACTTTACATAACCATAAAGGCAAAATCCTTGATTTAATTTTCACTCCTGATACTCACATTAATAACATTTCAAGAACAAATCCCTTAGTCTCTACTGAAGATCCTTATGATCCTACCTTAGAACTTGCTTTAGAACTGCCGCCCCCCGTGCAAACTGAAATTGTTAAGTGTGTTTCGAAGTCACGCTGCTTCCGCAAAACTGACTTTGTGAGGCTTAATAATCTAATTCTAGAACACGATTGGTCTGGTTTTTATGCATGCTCGAACTTAGTTACTTGTACTTCATATTTTTATAATACCTTGAACAAATATTTTGACGAGTGTGTTCCACATGTATATCCAGCCAAGACTAAAAGTGTTCCATGGTTTACACGTGAATTAGTCAGAGTGAAAAACTTAAAATCTCTGTATTATAAAAAAAAAAAAAAAAAAGGGGAAATCCTTCTGATTTTTCTCGTTGCATATATTGTTTTAGAGGCTAACTTTATTGCTCTTAATAATAAATGTTACGATGACTATATACATCGCTGTCGGCTTCAATTTGCACGTGATCCTAAGCTGTTTTATAATTTTGTTAACTTGAAACGTAGATCTAATGAATTCCCATGTCGTCTCTATTATGAAAATAATGAAGCAACTAATGACCAGGCCGCTGCTGATCTTTTTGCGAATTTTTTTCAATCAACCTATTCATCTAATACCTATGATTCTAATCTTTCTTATCCTTATATTATTCATAACTCTAATTCAACTTGCCTTAAACCCTTTAGACTTTTTTACTTCTTGACCGCCAGGAACAAGAAATGAATACATTTTTGAACGTAAGCTTACGAATTCACTCATAGGCTTCCCATTCAACTCATCTTTAAAAAACCAGATACTTTGCCATGGTAGGGTGGGTAGAGACGAGGGACAACAACATCTAGTTCCCTCTGATGAATAATTCCAGTATTCATTTGAAAAGGTGTGTCGGCACCGATTTTGTTATTCTTGTAAATATTATCACTATGCTAGTTAAACCGTGCACTTATATTGTATGACGTAGTATGTACTAGGGAGTTTGGCCTGGAAAACCCCGACCAATCCGGCGAGCTTAGACCGAGCAAAGCAAGAGTGCACATCCTCCGGACCCAAAACTCCACGGGCTCAGGCTTCTATCAGTCACCTTAGCCTGAGCTTGAAAGCCATCAAAATATACTAGGCTGTACACTACACTGTGTAGCCCTATTCTTATGTAAAAACTTTCGTCGGTTTGTACCGACGCTCTGATTCACTTTTCGCGCTCCTGTAGTGGTTCTTTAGGCCACCAAGGACACGATTCCCCCTCTCGTCTCTGCTCGGGCGCCCCCTGTAAGGAAGCTTTTTTATGCTGGGGAACACTCAGTCTCGCCCAGGGCCACTGTACAGAACATTTATAAAGTAGTGAGACCTGAGACGGAGAATGTGTACCTCTTTTAGGGCGGAAAAGTGCTTTCCTAGGATCTAGGGGAAAGGAAATCGGACCATACCTCGGTGTATACCGAGTCCTTTTGTCTTAAATAACTGACGGCAGCGGCTGGGCCGGCTGGCTAGTTGTTGGCGCCAAATGCGGGGGGTAATACAATGTTTCGGCTGGCATCTCGCATTTTCTTTTATTTTTTTCTTTAAACAATTGCCCTACCTTCACCGTAGCCTGCTCTGTTCTTTGGTATTATTTTCTCCTTTTCTTAGTTATTCGCTGTTTAAGTCGTCGATCGGTCGTAATCCAGCGGCGGTTCTTCTGCTGCAGCTTGCGTGGCTGTTCGTTCCTTTGATGGCCCCTCGTTGGCGGTCCTGTTAATATTGTTTTTCGTTTCTTCCCTCGGTGACACGAACGAGGATTTCCGGCACTTTCACTGATCACGTTCGCCCGGCTCACTGGTCTTATTCGAACTATCCTTCTTCCTTCTAATGCCAGTTTCACCTCCTGTGCAGTCGACGTCGCTCGGCTTAGATTTGCCCGTGTTTTGTTGATTGTGCGAACTTTTCTCTCCCGGTGTATTTAGTTCGCACGTGTATGTGTGTATGTGATAGGCTTTGCTCTCGGTGCGCTCTCGTGTCTCTCGCCGCTCAGTTGCAGTTGCCGTCGCTCAGCTGCACTCGCTTGTGTGCGAACTTTTCTCTCTGGGTGTGTGTTCTTTCGTTTGCGCTTGCGTTCTGGCTGCGCTTGCGCTCTCTTCTTTTAAGCTGCGCTCACGTTTTGTTGTGTGCGTGGCCGTCGCTTGCGCTCGCTCTGTGTGTGGGTGCGTTCTCTTCCGTGCGCGGCCGTCGCTTGTGTTCGTTCTGTGTATGGTCATCGCTCTCTTCGCTGCTTGCGCTCGCTCGGGGGTGCGTTCTCTTCCGTGCGTGGTCGTCGCTTGCGTTCGTTCTGTGCGTGGTCATTGTTCGTGTTCGCTCTCTTCTCTGTTGGGTGAATGACCGTCGCTCGCATTTGCTCTTTGCGTGTGTGTACTCTCTGTTATGCTCGCTCTCCTTGTGCTACCCTATATTCTAAACTAAGTGACTATGGGGCATATCGGTTTTCCTATCTTATAAAATAAGCATATGAATATAAAAGTTTTGTGGGACTCAAATTTTGAGTCCTCACAACCAGTATTTAAACATTTTTTATAATCAGCAAAGAAATGAATACATTTTTGAACGTAAGTCTACGAATTCACTCATAGGCTTCCCATTCAAGTCATCTTGTTAACGCTGATAAAACCGTATTTATTTAAGAGATCTGCATGATAATCAGATGTATCAAATTTCATTGGAATATCTTCACGTATATCAGCGTAAAAATCATCAGTTTGAATCGTGTATATGCAAGAGTCTGTATCCATATAGTTTAGGCGTACAGACTGTCCTAATTTCGGTTTCATATACTGATAATGAAAATCGTACATTTTCCATTTTGAAATGTCTAGCACAGCAAACCCTAAATAAATAGGCTTATCGTAATAAACATTTAACTTACGCATTTGAAATGCGCAGAAATTATCATTAAAATATTTCACGCTATGAAAATTGCTTTTAGCAATCAATGAGCAAGCGCAATCTCTTTTGCAACCAGAGGAATCAGTTGGTGTTGCACTTTCCCATTCACTAATTAATTTCACATTAACCCTTTTCTCAACGTTTTCCATAGTCTTGCCATAGACTGCGTTATTGAGAAGTTTAAAAAAATCTTTTTCAAACGAATTCTTAGCATTTGTTCTATGAAAAGTGTCAAGATCGATGTACGATTGCAGCCAATGTTTTTGAAAGAATCGTACACCTCTATGGATTTTTTTTAAAATTAATCCATTTTCTAAACACTGTTTTAGTGTCCTGTAATGGATAACATAGTTTGACTTATGTTCTAAGTCAGCTATTAAGTTTTTAACATGTGTATTGGGAGTAGGTTTGTTTGTTTTCGGACAGAACGGAAGATCGTTATGATCGTTATGAATCGAATAAGGGTAGTCTAGACCTACCTCAAGAATATATCCATATTCAGACTCATCGTCTATGGTAAAGACATCAAAGTCTTCTAGACTATCTACAGGTAACCACTCGAACCCACCATAAGGTAACGGCTGTGACATTGCCCAACCATATAAATTATTAGCGTCTAAATATACCATATATGAAGAATCTTTTGTTTCATCATATTTCGGTAGATATTTATTATTCGCTTTTGTATATTTTTTGGTGTATTACACTAGACCGCCACGTATACCTGATTGAATGAACCTATATATATCAATATCTGTAAGAAGATCCAATTCAATCTTGGTACTTTTTAACATGGCATCCCATGATAACCCTGGAGTAGTGAAAATTGAGCAGGGTCTAGAGAGTATATGCTAATACATAATTATCTGAAGTTTTCAAAGATGTCTGCCAATAGCAGAACATCAGTTTTCAAGAAGAATTGAATGCAGTCAATAAGTTCAACGTTATGCAAATATGAGAGATGAAACAAATGAGCTTCCAAAGTATAAACATTTCAACATAATCAAAATAAGTAATAACAACATTGTAATAGAAAAAAAATAATAAAATTGAATAATGTAAACTAACAAGAAAATAAAGTCTAAATTTTTGAAACCTCAAACTCAATTGTTATAAATATTTTAAACATTTACTATTTGTCCACAGTACTGAGAAAGTAACATAGAGAAATACACATCTAATTTCTATAAAGTGAGTAGGAAAATATTAGATCAGTTAACAAAAACTAGAAATATTCTGAAAAGAAAATTTTATGAATTGAAGCAGGCAAAAAATGATAATATCTCTCAAGTGGAAGAAACTTTTAAGCCTATTACAGAACCATTGCATGAACTTGTTAGAGATGCAAAGCATACCAACTATAATAAAATTAAAAAAATAAAGTATGAAACAATAAAAAAGGGACACTCTCCTTCTATTGATAATTGAACTATTGATCATGATGATGATGATGATAATGATGATAGTGATAATGATATTTACTGATCTTAATCAAATATAGAAAATGAAGATAGTGGTAATGAAGAAGTAAAAGAAAAAGAAGGAGAAGAAACTTCAGAAAATGATGAAGATCAAATACCTGATAATATTAATTTAAGTATAAAAAGACATTTTAATAGGAACATTTTTAGATTAATACCTATGTTCTGTCTCCAATTAGACTGTTTGCTTCACAAAAATATAACACTTCTCCTTCTATTAAACACAATATATTTATTAATTCAAAGCAAGTATAAAGTAATAAGTAAGAAATAAGAGGAAGGGTTTATTTTAATGTGTTGCTGCGTGCGAATTACTGCGAAAAGTGACGCTCTTCATTTCAGTGTTGCACAACTCACATTTATTATCGATAAACTTATGTATTTAAATGATATTTTATATTTATTATAGAGGAGGTCTGTACTTCGGCGATTCGAATTTGCCTATCTTTTGCTGGCATTGTTTGAATGACGATGCCTTTTTTCCAATTGCCGCGTGGTTGATTATCATCGCAGATTACCACAACATCGCCAACATTGATTGGCTTTGTGCGAGCAAACCATTTAGTACGCCTGGTCAATATAGGCAAGTATTCTCTTATCCATCGACGCCAAAAAATTATCCTTTAGTTGTTTAGCAATACGATACTGCTTATGAAAACAGAAATTGCCGCCATCTCCAGGAGTTTAAGTAGAATTAGTAGTGCCGATCAAGAAATGATTCGGAGTTAGTGGCTCTGGATCATTTACTTAAACAGGGATATGCGTCAAAGGTCTACTGTTTATAATGTTTTCGGCTTCTATTAGCAAACTTCGCAGGGTCTCCACTTGAGGAACTTGTTGTTTGAGCGTGACAGCCAGATTCGTTTTGTAGATCTAACTAATCGCTCCCAACAACCGCCTGACCTTGGGTTAGCAGGACAGTTAAATTCCCATTGGATTCCTTTGTTAGCCATTTCCGACTTAATGACACTCCAATCAAACAAATCCTTAGTCTTCTTAATCTCCCTGTCCGCTCCGATGAAATTCGTTCCCATATCCGACCTGATCTTCACTGGCACTCCTCGACGATTGACAAAATTACGAATGCATAATATGCATGCATCAGTAGAAAGATCTGCTGCCAGTTCAAGGTGCATTGCTCTTATTGTTAGGCACGTAAACAATGCGACCCATCTCTTCTCATGTCGTCGGCCTATCGTTACCATGATAGGACCGAAATATTCCAATCCAGTATAAGAGAAGGGACGCTTGTATGGAGTTACTCGATCCTTTGGTAACTGCCCCATCTGTGCCGGTTTTGGAACTGCAGACTCATTTTTACAAAGTTGACAAGCTGATTTAGCTCGCTTTCCTCAAATGCACTATCCAAAATTTGCGCCTCATTTTATTTATGAGATAATCATTTTGGTGATGGTACACGTCAAAGGATGTTTAGAAGGCATTATTATAGGGTGGCGAGTTGATTCAGGTAAAACTGCAGCATAGTCAAGTCTTCCGCCAACTACTAAAATGCCGTCCTTTGATAAAACCGGACATAATGAGTAAATCGAGCTGCTTTTGGCAACTACAACGCCTTCCTTTAAGCTCGTCAGTTCCTGGCTGAATGTTTGTCTCTGTGTTATATTGCACAGGCTAATTTCCGCCCACCGTAACTCATTTGTAGAAAGCTCTGCACTCCTGGTGCATTTCTGGTGGCGCAGCCGCTTTATAAATCTCAGTATCCACGCCATGGTGCGTTTTAAAAACATGTACTTTGAATATTTTTTAATATCAATAACTGGATCCTGTAATAGCGTCAATACCATTTTCCTTCGTTCATTCGAGTCATCATTTAGGGTGCCTATTCCATTTGAAGAAGGCCAAAACTGCCTATTTTGCAGTAGAAACTCTGGTCCTGTTGTCCAGACATTTCCATTTCCTGTATGCTACTTGTACAATTCTTGTAAATCAGAATTCACAGCGAAGACTTCCATTTTTGATTGGAAAGACTTCACATCCATACACTCGAAAAGCTCAAAATTCACTTTTATAGAAGTGTGAGCTTCAGGCACACCGAAGAGATGATGAAGGAGTGCCTCGCCTGCTTCCTGCAGAAAATCATTGGGTAATACCAAGCCTGCGTTAGTATTGATGTAGAGGTACTGAAGAATCCTTCCATTGCACAGTGGCATCAACTCCAATTTTAAAGATAGAAACTTGAAATATTCGTGGTGTATTATTAAAAGTATGACTAAATTTCGGTTTTGTTTTAGTCCACGTCCGCTTTATATTTACGGAAATAAATACAAAAATAATAATTTATTGATATTCTATCGTTCGAGTTTCGGTCCCGCATTCACTTAACTCTATCGTATTACAACATTTCACTTGCATTATAGTTATAGTAAATTTAATATATCGATATGTGGTACGCAAGCAATTGTAAATTAATTTTCTTCAAGTACTCCAAAATGTATCTCATTTTGGTCATTTTAGCTTAATCTAAAGACGATGCTGCTCTATTTTTGTGTCATAAAATTATGTTGTTCCTTATAAAGATGCTTCTAAATAAGATTTTCCCAATTACATATCTATAAAACTGTTTTTTTGGCGATTATTGTTGCTGTTTATGCAGCTGCAACATGAAGTTTGTTGGAAAAAGGGGCAAAAACGGGCAAAAAACTAAAATGGATGTCAATTGTGAATAGTTTATATAACAACTTCTCATTTTTAACTTTTGTCTCAACTCAACGCAACTAAAGTTACAGACCACACAAATTACAATTTCAATACAAATATGTCCGCAACACATCAGAAAATGGATATAAACGCACATTTACTGCGGACTTTGTATTAAAAACTAACAGAACACAACATAATTGTTTTTTCCATTTTAAAAATGTATTTTTTATTGGCACGGCTTGTCAGAATATCGCCTTTGAAGTAATAAAAGATTTTTAAACACTAACTTAAAGCAAATAACTTTATCAATTTAGTTAAATTTAATCGACAATTGAACTATTGGTGAAGGCGGTAAAAATAAACAAAAATATTTTTTAGTAGTTTGAAATGTGATAAAACAAAATATTAAATATTTTTTTTAAATTTGCAACAACTTTAAAATTGTAAAAATGCCAAAAAATCCCATAGTGCATTGAATACATCAGTGTTTTTGTAAATCCTGTTATCAACAAGTTCAATAGCACGTCTCTTATGCTGCTCTGTACAAGTATGAGTGACCAACTTATATTATTTTGAAGAGTCATATTACAAGGCACACAATACTTCATATTATTCCTGCCTCCTCTGTTTAAACACATTTCATGATTTCTTGTTGTTGTAGTTGCTGATATTGTTCTTTCTGCTGTTGTAGTTGCTGCTGCTGTTGTGGTTGTAGTTGCTGATATTGTTGTTGCTGCTGATGTTGTGGCTGCTGCTGTTGTTGTTGCTGTTGTTGTAGTTGCTGATATTGTTATTCAAAGCCTTTGTGGAATATACTCCGTTTAAAACCATTTTTGATTTTGTTGGTATTGTTGTTGTTACACTTGTTATCTTTTTTTTTTTCACTTGTTTTCTATTTTTTTCGCTGATGTAGTAAACGCACTCTACACAGTTTCACGTATTTTTTTATACTAACAAAAATTTGGTCACCGATCGGCTTAATATTGTGACAACGACCCATGTTAGAAGATGAGTATACTATGCCACCCGTCTTAGTAGGTTTCAATGTTTTGTTTACACAATTAGTATGCTTGATCATCGACACGGTTAAGGTAGCGATCAATTAGTATGCTTGAGGACACCCTTATCATAACGATCGTTTTCATACTCACCGATACTGTTAACCTCACAAAAGGGACAATGCAATTATGTGTATAGAAAGAGTTCTTATCTCTCTGTTGACTGGTAAATAAATGAGATTATTAGGGGTTACACTTATTTTATACCTTGGTGATACATTAATACCATATTCATATAATGCATGATCCTGACCGCCATCAATGTATGTACCACTTACAATATTATACACCAAGCGTATTGTATTTATTTTAAAAATGTTTACAGGTTGGTCAGAAACATATATTATTTTTTTATCTGCTTCTAGTATTCTCTTATTAAATCCAAATAAATTTCCAATTGATCTATTTTTATTAAAATAAATAGGTTCTGTGCTTGTAGTAATATGCACTTTAAGTGTTTTTGTTTTTTTAACGCATTGTCACTCACACACTACTTTATTCAATGAGAAATGCTCATCGATTAAACATCAAATAAAATGGGTAAACGCTTTTATAATTGTTCCAGTCATAATTCAAACTTGAAGCGCGGTTGTGGTTTTATAAGTAAAATAATTAATGGCTTACCTTTTGAAGTTCATCTACCTGGTTATAATTTTTGTGGTCCTGGCACAAAGTTATCAAAGCGTTTGGCGCGAGGAGATCGAGGAATAAATCAATTAGATGAGTCTTGTCTTGTCTAGTCTTGTCTTAAAGACTTAAGTAAACGACACGAGGCTGATAAAGAGTTGATAAACAGAGCTTGGGAACGCGTAAATGCAAAAGACTCTAGTTTAGGGGAAAAATCGTCAGCATATTTTGTTACAAATATAATGAATGCAAAATGAAGATAAGGAATGGGTAAGAAGGAAAAAAAAATAGTAAGAGCAGTAAGAAAAGGTGTTGTAAACTGCGGAACAAGAACAAGAACATTTCACATATTAAAAAAAAAGAAGCCATTAGACTTGATGAATGTATTTAAGGTTGCACGCAAAGCAGTTAGCAAATCAATTGGACGTCAGAAAAAAACATAAAAGTTCCAAGGGTAATGCTGGTAGTGCTGCTATTGCTAAAGCAATCACCAATGCAAACACGGGAAAAAAACAGTTGGAAGAGAGTAAGCGACATAATAAGAAAATGGAGAGTATGGATTGTATCTTAATCCGTTTAGAGGGGGTGTAGGAATAGAAAAAGACTACTGGATAAGCTACCCAACAGAGCACTTTCTAATTTTGATATTGAAAAGTTTGCTCGAAAACATATCTCCCATTTTAGAGGTGTATTTATGAGAGATTCACTTCCAAGTTCCCCATGGATTCGTGAATCGGGTATCGTCAACTTGGACGATTCAACATCAGATGGTACACATTAGGTAGCTTATAATAAAAACGGAAAGAGCATACACTACTTTGGTAGTTTTGGGAATTTACAACCGCCAAAAGAAGTTGTGAAATACTTGGGGAAAAATATTAACTATAACTATGTTAGAGAACAAAAACAATTTAATACATTCAACTGTGGCCATCTCGCACTTTATTTTTTACTAACTTTAAAGTAAGAGAACACACAAAATGAGGGTTGAATGTTCTGCCCCTCTCTGCTTCGACATGTTCTAGTGAAGATCCAATGGAAAAGCAAGGGTGTGTTCTCTCACTGTTCATAAAACCGGTACTTGCTACATGTTTGAGCTCAGTTGTTGTAACTTTTAAGTAAGAGAACACACACACACACACACTGGTGCCTGTAATGGATAGTTACGAAGGGGGCATTGCTCCCGATGACCCATTCAGGAAGAGCTCGAGAATGTCGAGGTCACCCACAAGGGGTGCGGGGAGCCAATAGCTCAGTCCCGGCGGACATGACGACGAAGCAAGTTGGCCCGCAGATGTCAACGTCGCCGTTACCCAACCATAGCGGTGCTGTAGAGGTGGGGATCTTGGCCTCCTGAGCACCTAATTCAACAAGCCTGAAGAAGACCGCCGATTTCATCAGCTTGCCAACGCAGAAACCAGCAGCGAAGTCCCCATCAGGTTCGCCAATCCGGCCATTAGATCCGCCAGCGCTCCAGCACGAGAACCTGAGGAGCATCTTGGACATGATGAATGCCAAGATAAATATGGTACTGTGCGCATTCGAGACGCAGCGTCATGTCACCAAGGAGACTAAAAGTGCAATAACGGATCTGGCTGGTCTTAATACAAGAGCGATCCAGCTGCAGCAAAGCTCTGTCAAAGTAGCGGCCCCGCTAAGAGCATCTCCATACAGACAGAGGCATAGATTGCGTCCAGTGGCGTCGGCCCTAAAAAGCGTCATGGAGAAGTTGCCAGTGTTGCCTCCTCCAAACAAGGCTCCTAAAGTGGCTGCTACCAAGGCAAAGGTGCCAAGCCCAGTCAGCTATGCAGCGGTTGCTAAGAACACTAGCAGCACGGTTGATTGGACAAAGGTGAAGCCTAAGCGCATACGCAAAAAGCCCGAGGCGTTTATAGTAAAGAAGACAGGCGAAGCATCATATGCCGATATACTGCTTAAGATGAGAGCAGATCCGAACCTAAGCGAGTTTGGCAATCAAGTGAGGAGAATAAGAAGGACTCAACAGGGGAGTTACTGCTCGAGGTAAAGGGCAAAGCATCAGAAAACGTACCCGTATACAGAGGAGCGAAGAGTCCCTTAAGGAAATGGCGGCGGTACGCACGGGTACACAGAGAATGGCGCTAATTTGTAGCGGCATGGATGAGGCGACCACTGTAGAGGAACTGCATAGCTGCATGGTCTCACAATTTGAAGGCATCAATATTACCCCAGAAG
Source organism: Zaprionus nigranus (assembly GCA_018903425.1). NCBI lineage: Eukaryota > Metazoa > Arthropoda > Insecta > Diptera > Drosophilidae > Zaprionus > Zaprionus nigranus. The sequence goes on along the minus strand of JAEIGD010000069.1, from coordinate 370,845 downwards.
ATGTAAGGGGCCTGCGCAAAATGCGAGACGGCACACAGTTAGCGACTGTGATGCTCAGTGCAAACGACGCAATCACTGTGCTTAAAAAGGGCTCGGTAAACGTAGGCTGGTCATGCTGCCGCATCAACCAGGATGTACGTCCTACACGATGCTTCAGGTGCCTGGGATATGGCCATAGGGCCGCCAATTGCAAGGCAGCTGACCGCTCTGACTGCAGTCTGCGGTGCAGCGTGAAAAGTCATAAGGCAAAAGGATGCGTGGCCCCGCCAAAATGCCTCATTTGCAGCGAGAATGTCGATAGGAATCACTCCACAGGTGGCTTCGCGTGCCCCACCTACAAAGCGAACATCGTAAAAGGAGTCAAGAGCCGTCGCGATGATGCTGGACCCAATTAAAATTATCCAGCGTGGCCCCGCCAAAATGCCTCATTTGCAGCGAGAATGTCGATAGGAATCACTCGACAGGTGGCGTACCCCACCTACAAAGCGAACATCGTAAAAGGAGTCAAGAGCCGTCGCGATGATGCTGGACCCAATTAAAATTATCTGCTTAATGTCAACCACTGCGCAGCTGCTCAGAGCCTCCTGGCTCAGACTGCGGCGGTGCGCAGCATAGACATCATGCTCTTAAGCGAGCCCTACTCCCCGGGAATTGGAAACCCCTCGATGATCTTGGATGAATCAGGCAAAGCGGCTATAAAGTGTTGCACCCCTCTCCACGTCCAGGAACGGGCCTACTTGCCGATGCGTGGTATCGCATATGCGAGGGTGAAGGGTGTGCATATTTATAGCTGCTACGCCCCGCCTAGCAACAGCACTGACCAATTCGAGGAGATGCTGGACACTCTTGTAAATCATGCGAGAGGACGCCGTCCGGCAATTATTGCTGGGGACTTTAATGCCTGGGCAGTCGAATGGGGCAGCAGGGTATGCAATCCCAGAGGCAGAGCGGTAATAGATGCTATGATGATGCTGGACCTGACTTTTAACAACGTCGTTTAACAACGATAAGGGGAACCTCATTTATTGACGTCACATTTGTTAGCAGAGGCTTAGTGGCTAACTCAAGCTGGACGGTACTTGACGTAGTAACGCTGAGCGATCACGCTTTGATCACTTTTAGCGTCTCAACGACTGGCACAACTAGAAGCCAACGGAGAAGATCACTGGGACAACTAGGAAGTTCGACGAGGATATGCTGCAATACCAAATCGACACCCTACCAATCCCAACGGGTGATGCTGAGACAATGGCGGCGGAACTTATGAAAATACTCGTAGCAAAAAAATACTCGATGCCACGCAAAAAAAGGCGCAGCGTAAGCCCCCCGTATACTGGTGGAGCCCCGTCCTTCAACAGTTGCGATCGGAATGCCTCAAGGTTAGGAGAGCACAACGAGCCAGAGGTGGCCCTCATCAAGCGGATCTTCTGGAAGCTTTTTAAAGCTAAGCGAACCGCGTTCAAGCACGGAATCTCGGCGGCCAAGGCACAGGCCTACAAGAACTTGCTGGATAGCGTAGACGACGACACTTGGGGTCTGGCCTATAAGCTGGTAAGCAACAAACTGCGGAAGAGAGATGCCCCCCCTTCGGATCCTGATGTCCTGGCCAACATTGTTGTGGAGTTATTTCCGATGCAGCCGACCACATGGCAGCCATTAGCCGCAGCTCCAGTCTCCGACTTTCCGAGCATCACTGCACACGAGGTTGTAGAGGCAGCAAGGCGCATCAAGGCTAACAAAGCCCCTGGACTAGATGGCATCCCGGGAGTAGTCGTCAAAGCATTGGCGTTGTCTAGACCGGACATCTTCAGGGACACCTTTCAGCAGTGCCTCCTGGACGGAGGCAAGGTGGAAATGCCAGAAGCTGGTACTTTTGCCTAAAGGGAAAGGTTCAGCACAAGTTGCAGACAGCTACCGCCCGCTATGCCTTCTGGACATTGCAGGAAAACTATTTGAGCGCATCCTATTTGCCCGAATAGAGGCCGTAACCGAGAGCACAAACGGTCTAAGAAGCCACCAATATGGCTTTCGAAAGGGAAAGAGTACCCTCAACGCACTCACGGCAGTGAAAAACATTGCCAAGAACGAGCTCGAGGGCGACCGATGGCTAGGTGGCAGTAAAGAATACTGTGCGATTGTCACGCTGGACGTTAAAAACGCTTTTAACACGGCAAGATGGCCTTTAATCATCGATGACATGTACACGATGGGTATCCCGGAGTACCTCAGGATCGCAGTAAGCAGCTATTTTAGAAATCGTGTCCTCTGGTATAATACAGAAGATGGACCGAAAAGTTACCGAGTCTCGGCTGGGGTTCCACAAGGATCTGTACTTGGACCGATCCTGTGGAACATCATGTACGATGGTATACTGGCAATCAGAAAGCGTACAGGAGCTGAGCTGCACTGCTTCGCAGACGACGTGGCTATAACTGTAGTCGCCGAAACGTTAACGGAAGTACCTCGGAGTCCTCATAGACCACAGGCTATCCTTCAAGGATCATGCTAAATACGCTAGCAGGAAGGCAGCCATCATTAGAGATCAAGGCTCTTGGTCTGATCAGTAATGGTGCTACATAGGACGAGGCCCACGAATGGATGTTCGGAGAGTGGCAGACGAGATGGCAATTGTCGCAACGGGGAAGGTGGACCTACCAACTCATGCCGGAGATAGACGCATGGACGCAGTGCAACCACAAGACCCTGGACTACCACATTTCCCAATTCCTTACGGACCATGGCTGTTTCCGGGCCTATCTACATCGTTTCCGCCACGTAGACTCAGCCCAATGCCTATACTGCATTGATGCGGCGGAAACGGCGGAACATGTACTAATGCACTGTTCTAGGTTCTCGGCGGAGAGGGAACAGTTGGAAGCGTTGACTGGAGCTCCGCTTAGTCCAAATGGATTGATCACGGCGATGACGGCGAACGTAAACAAATGGGAGCTGGGACACCGCATCATCATTAATATGAAGAAACGAGTCCGTGCCGACCAGATGTCCAACAGAGCTGGCAACTAAAACACAGAAAGAGTGTCCCTGTGAGGTGGCGGGATAAGAATACTACCTCAGCGTACCCGGCTTGTCGTAAAAAGGCGTCTAAAGGGTGGAAGGAGGTGCGCTATATGGCCGATATCTCAGGCTTCACATCCTGCTCATCGAAGTCTTACCTTGACTGGCAGTTCCGGTGAGCGTCTACAGAACTGAAGAGCATACGGAGGTTTTTGTTTTAGTACGTAGGCATAATCCCACCAGCGGTTATGAATCGTGCATGCCACCTACGGACGGTTGGTGGTATCTTTAGAAGATTTTAATTTTCCTACCGTAAGGCGATACAAAAAAAAAAAAAAAAAAAAAAAACACACACAAAATGAGGGTTGAATGTTCTGTCCCTCTCTGCATCAACATGCCCTAGTGAAGATCCAATGGAAAGAGCGAGGGTGTGTACTGAAGCGAGCATAGAACAGGTTCTCTCACTGGCTATAAAACCAGTACTTGTTACCTGTTTGAACTCAGTTGCTATCTACAAACTCTCTGTTGATGTCTACAAACTCTCTGTTGGTGCTAGCTACAACAACGATAACTACAACTATAACTACAACAACGATAACTACAACTAGAACTACAACTACAACTACATCTACAACAAAAAATGAGCAATCAGGAAGAATTGAATGCAGTCAATGAGTTCAACGTTATGCAAATATGAGAGATGAAACAATTGAGCTTCTAAAGCATAAACATTTCAACATAATCAAAATAAGTAATAACAATATAGTAATAGAAAAAAATAATAAAATTTAATAATGTAAACTAAGAAGAAGAAAATAAAGTCTACATTTTTTGAAACGCCAAACTCAATTGTTATAAATATTTTAAACATTTACTATTTGTCCACAGTACTGAGAAAGTAACATAGAGAAATACACATCTAATTTCTATAAAGTGAGTAGGAAAATATTAGATCAGTTAACAAAAACTAGAAATATTCTGAAAAGAAAATTTTATGAATTGAAGCAGGCAAAAAATGATAATATCTCTCAAGTGGAAGAAACTTTTAAGCCTATTACAGAACCATTGCATGAACTTGTTAGAGATGCAAAGCATACCAACTATAATAAAATTAAAAAAATAAAGTATGAAACAATAAAAAAAGGGACACTCTCCTTCTATTGATAATTGAACTATTGATCATGATGATGATGATAATGATGATAGTGATAATGATATTTACTGATCTCAATCAAATATAGAAAATGAAGATAGTGATAATGAAGAAATAAAAAAAGAAAAATAAGAAGAAGAAGGAGAAGCTTTTGTTCTCTGAGATCCAAAATATGCTCGATTTGGACGTCATTGAGGAGTCTAAGAGCGCATGGAGCAGCAATTGTGTCCTCGTGAGAAAAGGAGAAAAAAATTCGCTTATGCCTGGACTCAAGAGAGATTAATAAAGGCACCCGCAAGGATGCATATCCTCTTCCACACGTTGATGGAATACTCAGAAGGTTGCCACCCGCTCGTTTCATTACATGCTTAGATATGAAGCATGCCTTCTGGCAAATCCCTCTTGAGGGGAAATCACGCCAAATAACGGCGTTTACAATTCCAAACCGCCCTTTGTATCAATACAAGGTCATGTCGTTCGGGCGTTTGTGCAACGCTGCACAAACCTTAGTTCGATTAATGGACCAAGTTATTCCCGCACACTTGCGCACGAGAGTATTCGTTTACTTTGATGATCTATTGGTTCTCTCGGAAGATTTCGAATCCCATATGGTACTCTTAAGCGACTATAAATATCGCCAACTCCAAATTTTGTATGCCGGAAATAAAATATCTTGGATTTATCATAGGGCACGGTAAAATAAAGACAGACCCACGGCTCACGGCTATAAACGAATTTCCGATACCAACTACTGTCAAACAATTGAAGATTTCTCGGTATGACAGGATGGTATCGACGTTTTGTTGACGGCTATGCTTCCGTTACTCTACCACTGACAGAACTTTTAAAGAAAAATAAGCAATTCAAGTGGAATCCGCCAGCCCATGGAGCATTCAGAGATGTTGAAAGGCAAGTTATCATCAGCACCCATTCTGATCACGCCAGATTTCTCGAAACCGTTTGTATTGTTCTGCGATGCCAGTCTGCACGGACTCGGCTGCGTGTTAGCTCAACTGAGCGTTGATGGCTCGGAGTTACCAATCGCATATATGTCGGTTAAATTGACCAAACAACAACGTAACTATACGGTAACTGCCAAGGGTTTGAAGTAATCACTGACCATGCTTCACTAAAATGCTTGTTAAACCAAAAAGATCTTACAGGGCGCTTGGCCAGATGGGCATTGCAATTACGCGGTTTAGAATGTACAATACATCACAGAAAAGGTTCTCATAATGTTGTGGCCGACGCTCTATCGCGCCGAGACGAAAACGAAGTCTCTGAATTTGCAGATTCTGGTCCAATAATAGATTTAAAATCAAAAGAATTTAAATCACCAGAATATCTCGATTTATTAAAAAATGTCATTCAGAATCAATCCAAATTGCCGGATCTGAAAATCAGTGATAACTTTTTATACAAACGAACAGAGTTTGCTAGTGGAGAAGAAAAGCAGGAAGTAGAATCTTGGAAACTTTGGATTCCGAACGCTTTGATAAACGATGTTCTTCATAGAGCACACGATCCTCCAGATTCAGCTCATTGCGGTACGGCTAGACTTATCGCTAAGTTAAAACGCTATCTATTTTGGCCTGGCATGGTTACGCAAATTCGTAATTTCGTAGCAAACTGTTCGATATGCAAATCCACTAAAAGTGCAAATATGGTCTTTAGACCTCCAATGGGAAAGCCAATGTCATCAGACAGACCTTTCCAAAAGTTGTATTAAATAGGAAATATAGGACTTGATTGTGGTGGATCACAATACTAAATTTCACTTCCTACAACCATTAAAGAACTTTACATCCAGCAAGATCTGCGAGTTTTTGGAAAATGTGTTTTATACATTTGGAGTCGCAGAGACAGTATTGACAGACAATGGATCACAATTCAAATCGGGATGTTTCAAAGCATTTCTGACTCAATTCGGAGTATCCCAGATTTGTACAGCCATTTATTCGCCACAAGCGAATGCAAGCGAACGGCTGAACCGTTCAGTTTTAGCCGCCATAAGAGCGTACATTGGCAAAGAACATATCAATTGGGACGTGAATCTAAATGAAATTAATGCATCAATAAGAGCTAATATTCATAGAAGCACCGGACATTCTCCGTATTATTTATGCTTCGGGCAAAATATGATGCTCAATGGGCAAGATTATGAACTTTTGCGCAAGCTGAATGTTCACGCACAACCGTGCCCATGGGTATGGAGTTCTCTGGCCCCCCGCAGAATGTTCAGGCACCAGCATGAACATGTGATAACACTGCACTAAACTGCATGGCACTGTACCGCTGTACAGTGCAAGTGCTAGCAGTCACAAGATGTTGTCCCATGCAGCGATCCCTTATCTGTGTTTACGACCGCCTACAATATTTTATGACCGCACGTACACACATATTTACGATAAGTAAAAAGGGATCTCAACTATTTTTGTATTGAATAATAATTATCCCACGCTGTGTCTTTCTAGTGCAGCATATATAAATAGAGATACGTGAAATAACCACCACCGTGGTTTCTTACAAGACCGCATTAGATTTTAAAAATCAGTTCTAAAATAACTAGCAAAGTGTAGAGACCTACAATCTTCTACATAGGCAGTGGAAATAAAAACTCATTTAAAGTATTTAGAAGTGTGTTTTCTTTACATTTTTTGGTCCTTCGATCCGGATAGAACATTTTTATGTCCTCCGTGTTGACCCAGTCGTCGATCACTATGGCCATCGACCGAACATTCTTGTATTCGGAGATGAAGCACGCCAAGGAAGACGAAGTGCCGATGCCACTCGTGGACACTGGCAAACAAGTCCTGCACGCTAAACCAGGTGCTTCTAAAGGACTTGAAGTATATACGGATGATAAACCGATATATGATTAGTTATACTCCGAAGCTGCAGAACTAAGGCGATACATAGACACTGTGAACGCCAACCTTTACGATACCGAATTGAGGAAATTGCGGTGCCAAAGGAACACATTACAAATATTGCTGAGTGTGATAGAGTCATACAATTGGGATAATTATTTCCTGGAATATGATGTCACGCTTCTATTGATGTCAATAGATAAAATACTAAGCCGTAATCAACAAAACAAAAAGGAACTGCTGAAGATCCAATGTGAAGGCAGTATCCATAAGTCGTTGATCACTAGGTCAGCCAATACAGGCAACCAAAACCAACGAACAAAAGAGGGACTGCTGAAGAACCAATGTGAAGGCAGTATCCATAAGTCGTTGGTCACTAGGTCAGTCAATACAGGCAACCAAATTGCACGAGCAGAAGAGCAACTGCTGAAGAACCATTGTGAAGGCAGTATCCCTAAGTTCTTGCAAACTAGCTCAGCCGATACGAGCAAAATGAGCATGGAGCAAACTGAGAAGCTCAACAATAAAAGCAATCAAGTATCTGGACTCGAAATGCAAAATACAAGGAGCAATCGTTTCACGTCGGCAAGCCCCCAAATGGGAGGATCGTGTTTATATGGACCACAACGTTCAAAATTGGAGATGTGTAGCCATGCCACACCGACGACTCAAGGGATCGATGGACAACAAGCCCTGAGGCAGATGGGCAAACTGGAGAACCTCGCTCAGACACAGATGGGCACTCTCGACGAGGACTTCAAACAGACACAGAAGGGAAAACTCAAGATGCACCTCACCCAGTCACTGATGCGCGTAGAAGAGTCCACTTTAAAGACCTTCACACAAGAAGCACGGCGTAAGCGGGAGCAGCAGGAATGTGAGAGTGGAACCCAAACACAGGACCCCAAATATGTCGATACTTTGGGCGTCTACGAAGTTGGCACCGCGGGTCAAATATATGCGCTACAGAACCAGATCAGGATCGCACCAATACTCTACAGAGTGCAGCCCATAGCACCAAAGAGACAACTACGGTGCCCAATCTGGACTTCTTAGACAATTCTCAGACACTGGAGAAATTTTCCGTTCAGCAAGAAAATTTCAACATTGAGCTGGCCAATATTCATTTTGAGCAGTTCGATTCAGGAAGCTGAGATGCCGGGAGAAACAATCGCTAAAGGCAAAAGCGAGAATGTGCAGCACAAAAGCGAGGTGCTGCAGCACAAACATAAAGTGTGGTACAACAAAGAGTCCACAGGAACTACCGAACCACAACAACTATTGCTAAGCTACAAAATTGCAATAAAACATCGCAAGGATTCTAACAGCCAGCAGAATCGTTCAATACAGATGGATTCTGATGCCAAGGGAGAAAGTTGACGAACTAATAAAGAAACGTAGTTCGTTCGATGGGGAAAAGTCGAAGGTTAGAATTCCCATAACCAAGAATCGTCAGAAGTGTCTCGCTCATCGTCGTCACAAGGAACACCGTCAAACCCTCAGCCGCTCTAAGTAGAAAGAGTTCTTCCAAAAAGAAGGGACTGGAACTGGAAGCAATGGTCAGAAGAGGAGCCAAACACTGGGCAACAAAAATGATCTCTTCTTGTACAAGGACGAGCGTTTACATAAATCAGCCGAAATACTGGTGGTGGGGTTTCCTGGACCTCCGTAGAATGATCACGCACAACCCTGCGCATGGGTATGGAGTTCTCTGGCCCCCCGCAGAATTATGACCGCACGTACACACATATTTACGATAAGTAAAAAGGGATCTCAACTATTTTGTATTGAATAATGATTATCCGAAGCTGCGTCTTTCAAGTGCAGCATATATAAATTGAGATACGTGAAATAACCACCACCGCGGTTTCTTACAAGACCGCATTAGATTTTAAAAATCAGTTCTAAATAAACTAGCAAAGTGTAGAGACCTACAATCTTCTACATAGTGTAAGGAAGCTTTCCAGCTGGGGTACACTCAGTCTCGCCCAGGGTCACTTTACAGAAACATTTCTAAAGTGCCGAGACCTGAGACGGAGAATATGTATCCCTTTTAGGGCGGAAAAGTGATTTCCTAGGGGTCTAGGGGAAAGAGAATCGGACCACGCCTCGGTGTATACCGAGTCCTCTTGCCTTAAGAAACATGCTGCAGCGGCTGGGCCGGCTGGCTAATGGTTGGCGTCAATTGCGGGGAATCATACAAACGTTTCAGCTGGCTCGGCGCATCTACTTTCGCTGCTCAGTTGACCTTGGAGCCTGGTTATGCACCAGGGCGTCCAAGTTCACTGGCTTGCGTCTGCTCCAAAGTTCTAATAGGTATGATGTGGTTAATACCTGCTTTCATACCTAGCAGAACTTTGGCACAGTCGTAGAAGGTCGATGTACCAGCCTCACGAATGTAGTACCCCCGCACTCCTGCCTCAACGTTTTATGTTCGTTGTTTAATTATTAATAAAACTCGCCATTTTTTTTTCATTCATGTTTTCTTTTTATTTTTATTTAACAGTTCCCCTACCTACGTAGCCTGCTCTGTTCTTTGTTTTCTCAGCTTAGTTTCCCTGCCTGCTAACGATTCGCTCACCCTTTTGGTAGTATCTGTCTGTCCTATGTCCAACGACGGTTTTCTTCCCTGTGGCAGTGTTTTGATATTTGTTGTTCTTCGGCAGTTCGGCAATTCTCTGGTAGCTGCGTGTTGTTGTTTTTGTTGTTCCTCTGCTGACACTTGCGGATCCTGGACGGCTGCGTTCGTGTTGTTTTTGCTTCTGTGTTGACACTTCACCGGATTTTGCACTCAAGTTTGTCGAGGAGACACGCACGTTCGCTCGCTGCACTAGTTATCTCGGAACTGTCCTGCTTCCTTCTCATGCCAGCTTTCACCTCCTCCGCAGTCGACGTCGCCCGGCTTAGATTTGCCCGTGTTTTGTTAGATGTGCAAATTTTCTCTCACGGTGTATCTAGTTCGCACGTGTAGGTGTGTGTGTGTTACGTTTTGTTCTTGGTGCGCTCCCGTGTCGTTCGTCGCTCATTTGTAGTTTTCCGGTGTGCAGATTTTTCCCTCCGGGTGTATTTTAGTTTGCGCTTGCGCTCTTAGCTGTTGTGTTGCGCTTGCGCTCTCTGGCTGCGCTTGTTTGTATGTGTCGCTGTCGCTTGCGCTTGCTCTATGTGTGGGTGTGTTCTCTTGGCTGCGCGACCGTCTTTTACGTTTGCTCTGTTCGTGTTCGCTCTCTTTGCGTTCACCCGGCTGGCCCTTGCTTCGTATGTACGTTCTCTCTTGTGTGCGTGGTCATCGTTCTCTTTTTGCGTTCGCTCTCTTTGCGTTCGTCCGGCTTGCCCTTGCTTCGTATGTACGTTCTTTCTTGTGTGCGTGGTCATCGTTCTCTTTTGCGTTCGCTCTCTTTGCGCTCGCCCGGCTTGCCCTTGCTTTCTCGTGTGCGTGGTCATCGTTCTCTTTGGTGTTTGCTCAGCTTGTATTTGCTTCGTGTGTGTGTTCTTGTGGTCGTTGCTTTCGTTTGTTCTGTGCGTGGGCGTCGATTGCGTTCGGGTGAATGACCGTCTCTCTGTTGTCGGAAGAATGATCGTGCACTTTTCTCATGTGCGCTCTCCTTGAGCTTATGTGCGCTCTCCTTGAGCTACCCTATAATCTACACTAATTGGCTATGGTCTATGACCGACTTCACTTGTACTTAATAATTACTGCTTCCGTGGCGATTGCTAAACTAAAAAAAGGAACCTTCGTGGTACTACTTAAAAATAAATAACAACAATAGAAAATAAAAGAAATAAATTGGAGGGCTCACAATATGAGTCCTCACACCCCCCTTACTTTGGTGAAAAACGGACTGATACCAGCCCCCTCGGCCGATGACTACGCGGAAAGCGATGCCTTCTACCTTCAGCACGAATCTGTGGTGTCGGTTAGGGTTATGGTGTTGCCTGGCCTTAATTTGCTCCTCCAGTAAAGCAGGGAGGCGTCGCCCTGGCGTATGGACTCTCCATGACCGCGGTGCTTCTACCCAGTCGTCCCCCGGTGCGAATATGCTGCGCGTGATGCTATCGACGTCTATGGAGGGACCCAGCATTTCTTCCAGCTCCTGCATACTAAAATGCAGGACCTCTTCCCAGCCCTCTGGCAGCGTCTGGTGGTCCAGGACCTCCTGAGTGTCGATATCTGCTGCCTTCCCTGGATCACTCCATTTTAGGGCTCTGCCGGGGCGTGTGGAGGAGATGCCTTCTTCATTTCCTATGACGGCGCTCGCCATTTGGATGGCCGGGGGTGTGTGTGTGGTGGATGAGACCTCCGGGACTGATACTGGGCGGACGCCGGGGAAGATTACCGTGCTAATGTCATCGTCATCGATTGCCACTTCGGGTTCGTTGGGTGGAAGGTCTATGTTTTCTTCCTCCTGGAGGTGCATCGGCATATCGTTGAGCCATAGTTCCACGTCTCGTCGACGGAGTTGGCGGCGATTTGGATTGGGCATTGTTTGTATGGCTGTGAGAAATAAACATGGTTATTACTCGGAATTACGGCCCTATCTGGCTATGCCCTATGGAACAGTGCTACGTTTGAGGCTCGATCTTATATAATTTCTACTTTATCATCTATTCGTCTCCCTCGTTAATGTTGGTTTCGGGATCCACGTGGAAAGGTTTGAGGTCCGCGATGTGTGCGGTGCGTCTTTCCTTGCCTCCTTCTCGCTGTAAACGGACGATATTCGTCGAGATGAAACTCCTCACTTTATACGGCCCCTCGTATTTCGGAGCGAGTTTTTGCGGCGAAGCCTTCTGCGGCTTTAGAAAGGACGTGTTGTTTCAGGAGGACCAACATGCCTATCCTGGGCCGCCATTCACGGCGTCGGAGGTTATGGTGACGACTCTGCTCCGCGGATGCCCGAGTTGCATTTTCCTTGGCGACCTGATATATTTGCTGGAGCTGCTTCGCTCTCAGTTCTGGGTCTTTCAGCTTTTGATTGGAATCTCCTGTCGTCTCATCGTAGAGTGCTCCAGGTAGCCGCGGTTCCCGTCCCATGACGAGAAATGCTGGGCTGAAACCCGTCGTATCCGAGACGCTGCTGTTGACGGCGAGCGTTATTTCCGGCAATAACAGGTCCCAAGTGTTCTGCGGGCCGTCAATGAACTGTCCGATCATGGTTTTTATAGTTCGGTTTGCGCGCTCGGTGGGATTCTGTTGGGGGCTATACGGCGCGGTGTGCTCCAGCTTCATTCCGGCTCTTTTGCAGAATGCAGTGAACGAGCGGCTAGTGAATTGGGTGCCATTGTCGCACACAAATGTTCGCGGCGTCCCGAACCGGCTGAGAATTCGTTCTCGTACGGCTTTTTCCAGAGTCGGTGCTGTAGCCTTCCGTAAGGGTACCAGTTCGACCCATTTAGAGAACAAGTCGAAGAACACCAGGAGGATAGTGTTCCCTTGTCTTGATCTCGGGAGTGGCCCTACAAAATCAGCACAGAGAATGTCGAAGGGCTCCTGAGCCTTTGTATTTTTGGCACTGGACACAATTCCGTACGTGTCGCGCAACATCCCGGAACATCCCGGGCCAGTAGTAACGTTGTGCTACCCGTGTCGTGGTCTTCCGGATCCCAAGATTTCCAGCTGTGGGTGCGTCGTGGCATTCCTGGAGGACTCGTCGTCGTAGTGCTGTTCCTACGCATAACTTCCAGGGAATATATTCCTCGTCTTCCGGTTTTTAGTCCCAAGTGTCGGTACAGCTCCACATCTTGTATGGCGTAGTCCGGATATTTCTCGGGCTCTTTCTCGACTTGTTGATGTCGACGTTGCAGCCAGGTGCAGGTGGGCGTTTCTTCCTTCATTTGGCATAGGGTCTCCAATGGTTGTCGCGACAGCGCATCCGCGACGACATTATATTTCCCTTTCCGATATTGTATATCGAATTGGTACTGTTGGAGTTCCAATGCCCATCGTGCGATTCGGCCGGTCGGGTTTTCAATGGTGTTGAGCCATTTCAGTGCTAGATGGTCGGTGACAACCGTGAACTGATATCCTTCCAGGTAACAGCGTAATTTGCGGATGGCGCAAATGATCGCCAGGCACTCCTTTTCAGTCGCTGAATAATTTTTCCTCGGCCGCGATAAGTCTGCGACTGACGTAAGCGATGACTCGTTCGCCTTCTTCCGTCTCCTGCGTGAGGACTCCCCCTAGGCCGTAGTCGCTTGCGTCGGTTTGCAGTGCGAATTTTTGGCTGAAATCGGGGCACGCTAGTACGGGTGCTTCCGTTAAGCGCTGTTTGAGCGTGTCAAACGCCTCCTGCTGCTCTTTGTTCCATTCCCAGCGGCGACCTTTTCGTAGCAATTGGGACATCGGTTGCACGACCGTGGCGAAATTTGGCACAAATCGGCGGTACCATGAGGCGATTCCTAGCATCTGCGTAGCTCCTTTACGCAGGTTGGGGGTTGTAATTTCTGGACCGCGGCAACCTTTTCTGGGTCTGTGTGGATCCCCTCCTCGCTGATTACGTGTCCTAGAAACGACAACTTGCGTTTGAAGAAGTGACACTTCTTCCGATTTAGCCTCAGATTTGCCATTCGCAGCCTCCTGAAAACCTCCCGAAGGTTTTCCTGGTGCTCTGCACGCGATTTTCCGATGACTATTATGTCATCGAGGTAGGCAAAGCATGGGGCTCCATCTCCGGGCCGATTACCTGGTCCAATGCTCGTTGGAATGTTGCCGGGGCTGAATGTAGGCCGAATGGCATCACCTTCCACTGAAATAGTCCTCGTCCGGGTACCGTAAATGCGGTACATTCACGGCTTTGTTTGGCCATGGGTATTTGCCAATACCCGCTCTTGAGGTCCAGCGTGCTGATGAATCGGGCTTCCCGTAGCCGTTCCAAGATAGAATTTATCCTAGGCAGAGGATATGCGTCCGGAATAGACCGAGCGTTAAGTTGCCGGAAGTCGACACACATCCGCGTTTCTCCAGTCTTCTTGCCTACTAGGACGATAGGCGCGCTGTGTGGGCTCTTGGATGGCTCAATGTGGCCGTCTCGGAGGAGCTCGTCGATTTGAGCGTTGATTATTTTGAGCATTGCCGGGTTTTTCGGATAGTACCTTTGTTTAATGGGGCGCTCATCCTTCATCACTATCACATGTTCTGTGATAGTAGATACTCCCGACAAACACTCAAACAACGCGAGCTCCGTCTCGAGAAATTTTTCCATTTCGGGGTCCAGTGCGGTGCTCTCCTCACTGCCGTTTGTTTCCGTTTCTTCTGCTGCCGTCGTTTCCGGGATTGAATGGATCGCTGCGGCTCCGGTTCGCTGGTGATCACTGTTCGCGATCTGTTTCCGGAACGGATTCCTTCGGACTGCTTGGTCATCTTTTGCGCCTAGGACTTTCGTACTGCTGTAGTCTCCGTGGTCGTTGTTCTCCGTGGTTTGTGTTTTCCCTTTGTCGTCCTCCTGGGTATCCTTGCCATGATGCATTTGCTGTGTTTCCCGTTTGTCCTGCGCTGATGCATTCCTGTCGTGTTTCGGTATCTTCGTATCATGATCCTTGCTCTTCTTTTGCCGTGTTTTGTTCTTTTCGTGTTCTGGTGTATCCTTGCCATGTTCCTTGTTCTCCTTTTGTTGTGTTTTGTCCTTGTCGTGCTCCGGTGTCTTCTTGCCCTGATCCTTGATTGCCTTTCGTTGTGTTTTGCCCTTGTCGTGTTCCGGTGTATCCTTGCCATGATCCTTGTTCGCCTTTCGTTGTGTTTTGCCTCTGTCGTGTTCCGGTGTATCCTTGCCATGATCCTTGTTCGCCTTTCGTTGTGTTTTGCCTCTGTCGTGTTCCGGTGTATCCTTGCCATGATCCTTGTTCGCCTTTTGTTGTGTTTTGGCTTTGTCGTGTTCCAGTGTCTTCTTGCCATGATACTGGTTCTCTTTTTGCAGTGTATTGCCTTTGGCTGTGTGCTCTGGTGTATCCTGGTCACTGTCCGGGTTTCCTTTGCGTTGTTGGTCCTTTTTTTTGTCGAGTTGGGTTCCCAATCGCAGCTCTGCTCCTCCGCAAGTCAATGTTGCGCCAACAGCTCCTAGGAAATCCAGGCCTAGGAGAACGTCGTCCAACACGATTGGTAATACGAGCATTTGCACCTGAGTGCATGTCCTGCCTATCTGGACATCTGCCCTTAGCGCCTGTGTGATTTCCTTTTTTTGTTCCATCCGCCAGGGATACCGTGGTTTTTACCTCGCACTTGTTGACGTCGTTACGGATCTTTTTGTGCTAGCCGTTCCCCGATGAAACTCCTTGTGGCCCCTGTGTCGAGAGTGGCGAGGACCTGATATCCTTCGATGATGACCCTCGCACAGATACGGCCGTCGCGCAGTTGTAAAAATTTCTTTTACTGCCGGACTTGTGGTGATACCCCCACTGAGTCTGGGTTCAGTGAGGGTCCCTGCCCGTTTCCCGGCATCGGAGTCCTGCAGCAGTCGATGGTCCTGGTACCTTGTTTTCCGCATGTCCAACAGTGCAGCACGCGTTGTCCCCGGCATTCCCTAGCGAAGTGCCCGGCTACTCCGCAGTTTCGGCAGGCTTCCCGAGTGTTAATTCGGTGTGGTTCCCCTGGTGCGGTGCTTACTGTTGTTGTTGTTGTCTCTGGGTTCGATGCAGGATTGTTGGTCGTCGGTGTCCACGTAGTCCCCTTTGGATTCCACTAATCCGACTGGTGATGACTCTGGATACGAGCTCCATTGCCGCCGACTCCTTTCTCGTTCCCGTGTCACCTCGTAGTTGGTGGCGAAGGCTGTGAGGTCCCTTAATGTTTTGATGTCGGTCCTTCTCACGAACAGCTGGTATTCCGGTAGCATATTCTCATATGCTCTCTCCAATTCCTGGGCTTCTGTATATCCAGCTCGCCGCATCATCACGCGAATCTCCAAAAGGTACGTCTTGAATGTCTCGTTTGTCCGTTGGTAGCGTATCCGGATCTCATCTTCCAGCCGCTGGAAGTATCTGGGCGGCAAGAAGAAGTCCAGGAATTCTGCTCGGAAGACTTTCCAGGTTTCGCCTTGTAGTCCGCTCGTTCGGAACCAATCTTCGGCTGTTCCTCCTAGCAGCTCGGGAATTGCTTGTGGCATATATTCAGTGTTTATCCGGTATGATGCTGCCCGTTCCTCCAGACGCTCGATAAAACGCAGCGGGTCCGAGGTGCCATCGAAATTTATTCCCCCACCTTCGCATGCGGTCCGCCGTTTGTGCGAAAGTAGATCCTTCCATTTGATCTTGCTGTTGGACGGCTGCTGCTTCACTGCTACGTGAAGCCGTGACCCTTGTTGTGGGAACCTGCAAGGTCTGCTTCACTGGCATATGTTTTGCCTCTTCTACCATGCGGCTGGGAGTCTTCTGGTCCGGTTCAGGGTGGGCTACTGGAGTGTTAGGATGGTTCCCGATTGGTCGACGATCCGGGCTGGGGCTGGTGCCATACTGTGCCTCCAGTGATTAGAGGCGGTGGATTGTGGCCGGCGAGTGGTCCTTCTTACCAATGAAGGCCGCCATTCGTGCTCGCAGCTCCTCGACGGTACCTTCCCGCTCGAAACCAAATTCGTCGGCGAAGTTCTCCAGCTCGTTCTTCCTCCTGAAGGACACCCATCGTACGCCTACCATGGTTTATGGTCGTAGTTTCGTAACCTTGTATCCTGTGCGTGTGTCGTTATTGGTTGTATCCTTGTATCCTTGTAGCCTTGTATCTCTGCTCGTTGTATCCTCGTGCGTGTATCCTTGTTGCTTGCTGTTGTCGTGCCTCTATGTAATGTTTGTTCCTTGTTCCTTGTATCCTTGCTCGTTGTATCTCTGCTCGTTGTATCCTGGTTGCCTGCTGATGGTCGTGCCTCGCTGATCGTTTGTTCCTTGTATCCTTGTATCCTTGCTCGTTGTATCTCTGCTCGTTGTATCCTGGTTGCCTGCTGATGGTCGTGCCTCGCTGATCGTTTGTTCCTTGTTCCTTGTATCCTTGCTCGTTGTATCTCTGCTGGTTGTATCCTGGTTGCCTGCTGATGGTCGTGCCTCGCTGATCGTTTGTTCCTTGTATCCTTGCTCGTTGTATCTCTGCTCGTTGTATCCTGGTTGCCTGCTGATGGTCGTGCCTCGATGTTGTTTCCTTGTTCGTTGAATCCTTGTTCGTTGTATCCTTGTTGTCTACTCGTTGTATCCTTGCTGCTTGGGGTATCCTTGTATCTCTGCTTGTTGTATCCTTGTCGCGAAAACACTTTTAAACTTTCATTGTTCACTGGAGATGTTCACTCGACTGAAGCCGGAGACTGAGTGCCTTCTCTGCGCCGGATGCCGGCCTTATATACCCTGGCCGAGCGCACCGAACCGTTATGCTCGGCTTCGGGTCCCGTTAAAGGCTCTTCGGGCGACCCGAAAGCACGAGTCTCGTAGACCACCGTTACGCCCCTTTGTTGTTGTTGTTCTCAGGGCGAGAACGACGATCCACGCTGTCCTGTCGCGTCCGACTCCTTTGTGTCACCCTAACCAACTCCTTGACTATCCTTTTTTGTGCTCGATTGTCCTGTGCTCTTCCTGTGTTTTCCCACGTTACCCTGACCGTCTGTGTAGGTCCTATCGTTCGCTCGCTGCACTAGTTATCTCGGAACTGTCCTGCTTCCTTCTCATGCCAGCTTTCACCTCCTCCGCAGTCGACGTCGCCCGGCTTAGATTTGCCCGTGTTTTGTTAGATGTGCAAATTTTCTCTCACGGTGTATCTAGTTCGCACGTGTAGGTGTGTGTGTGTTACGTTTTGTTCTTGGTGCGCTCCCGTGTCGTTCGTCGCTCATTTGTAGTTTTCCGGTGTGGAGATTTTTCCCTCCGGGTGTATTTTAGTTTGCGCTTGCGCTCTTAGCTGTTGTGTTGCGCTTGCGCTCTCTGGCTGCGCTTGTTTGTATGTGTCGCTGTCGCTTGCGCTTGGCTGCGCGGCCGTCTTTTACGTTTGCTCTGTTCGTGTTCGCTCTCTTTGCGTTCGCCCGGCTGGCCCTTCCTTCGTATGTACGTTCTCTCTTGTGTGCGTGGTCATCGTTCTCTTTTTGCGTTCGCTCTCTTTGCGTTCGTCCGGCTTGCCCTTGCTTCGTATGTACGTTCTTTCTTGTGTGCGTGGTCATCGTTCTCTTTTTGCGTTCGCTCTCTTTGCGCTCGCCCGGCTTGCCCTTGCTTTCTCGTGTGCGTGGTCATCGTTCTCTTTGGTGTTTGCTCAGCTTGTATTTGCTTCGTGTGTGTGTTCTTGTGGTCGTTGCTTTCGTTTGTTCTGTGCGTGGGCGTCGATTGCGTTCGGGTGAATGACCGTCTCTCTGTTGTCGGAAGAATGATCGTGCACTTTACTCATGTGCGCTCTCCTTGAGCTTATGTGCGCTCTCCTTGAGCTACCCTATAATCTACACTTATTGGCTATGGTCTATGACCGACTTCACTTGTACTTAATAATTACTGCCTCCGTGGCGATTGCTAAACTAAAAAAAGGAACCTTCGTGGTACTACTTAAAAATAAATAACAACAATAGAAAATAAAAGAAATAAATTGGAGGGCTCACAATATGAGTCCTCACAATAGGCAGTGGAAATAAAAACTGATTTAAAGTGTTTAGAAGTGTCTTTTCTTTTACACTGAATATGTTGTCCGACGACACAACTCTAAAGCGGCCAGACATGATGCAATTGGCTCGTGCAAAGGCCAAAGTTAACATAGACCTCACTCATGACGTAAACGCTCGACGATACAATCTAAGAAGTAGATCCCTCCGACTAAAAGTAGGAGACACAGTTTATGCCAGAAATTTCACGCAGAGCAACGCTGCTAAGAATTTCAGCTGTAAACTTGCCCCTGTATTTGTAAAGCATTCAGTAGCTAAACAGCTTAGTCCAGCATATTATGAGTTACAAAACGAAGCAGGCAAAAAGCTAGGAGTTTACCATATAAACGACATCAAAGTTTAATGCAAGCTTGACCTTTGCACTGTTTTCTCTCAGTTAATGACTACTCGAGATACATCTGTCGCAGCATTATCTGTGCTGTAGTGGCCGTTACCAAAGCGTGCATATATAAACTTTTAAAATCGAAACATTTGCGGAAAGAATATATATATACATTAATAATCGGAATTAATAATATGAAATATTTATATTAAAAGAAAGCCAAAGTTATTGAACGTCCGTGAATAGCAGCGCTAAATGCTGTGTAACCTTGCAAGCAGACGCGATATTTGATTTAAACACGGCCGGCCTTTTATAGTTGCAGACCGGAGACATATAGTGGTAACGGCCACCGTAGCTCATAGCGACGCGGTTATGTCCAGCCTGACATAGGCCACCCAACCCCAGCAGCAAATGAGATGCGCTAAGGCGTTTCTTTTTTCTCCCGGCAGCCCAAAGGCGGAATGCCAACAAAAGTATCACGCTAGTATAAATACATTTTTATATCAAATCTTTTCACTTAAACTTTATCTAATAACGTCTTTCGTACGCATATATTCCTAACGCAATTTAAAACTTGCACAACTCGAAGTAGAATCTGAAAACAAGC
The DNA here is from genome assembly GCA_018903425.1 of Zaprionus nigranus. Classification (NCBI taxonomy): domain Eukaryota; kingdom Metazoa; phylum Arthropoda; class Insecta; order Diptera; family Drosophilidae; genus Zaprionus; species Zaprionus nigranus. Next base: position 351,281 of record JAEIGD010000069.1, on the reverse strand, counting down.
ACACACATATGGACACACACACATAACTACATAAACCTTCTTCCAAAAACATCACAGCAGCGACATCGATAGGCCCATCGATCAAGCGGATATCATCTGTGAGTAACTAAATGAATGTGAATAATTGATATTGTCGAGGGTATGCCATCTGCATTGCCAATGTAGTTTTGTTTCGTAGTGGTCCAGATAAATATATATCCAAATGAAATAATTGTGAAATGCCCTTGTTGTAAAAAGAAGTGAATCTACTGCGCGTTCATAAAAATATTCTCTTACCTTTTTTTCATTGCGAATTGTTATTGCCATCGAATTTGAATATTGAATATGAAATCTCTAAATACTTTTACGTTAAAATGCCTTAAAACTAATGAATAAAAAAAAATGAATTACAATTTCTACTTAATCATGCAAGCCTAATAATTTAATGAGGTTCATCGCCGACCAAATGAACGCCCATAATAGTGAAATTTAATACTTATACGTAGTATTGAAAAAGGGATAGCCGAGAAGTCCGCGAGCTATCATGGTAGGGAGGGTACAGAGCGGAATACGATCAATATCCTAGTATCCTAGCACAATATGACCAGCATATAGCATCCATAAACAGCGTGGTTTATTTGAATACAATTTAGTTAACGATTTTCATTTCCGTAGTGCACTTAATCATTATTTTTCCCGTAGTGCGTATATGTTTAGGTAAGAAAAGAACCCACACCCCATCCGACGAGCTTAGACCAGAGAAAAGCCAGAACTGCACGAACCTTCTTAGCCTAACATATAGTCAATACTAGTGGTACATACACAACAGCAATTCCACACGCTACATATGGTAGAAAATAATTGCCGCCCAACGCGGGGGCCCGAGAGGTATGGAAAAGTTACAGATCCTACTCCTTAACTAATTACAGAAAGTAATTAGAGCCGAACAAGGAGGATTTCTTTTGAGCCAAGTATTTAGTAATAATATTTATTTTTAAAAATAATTGGCGCTTATGCGTGGAGCTCGAGAAGTAGTGAAACATTTACAGATCGTACTTCTTATCAATTACAAAAGTAATTGAGGCCCAACACGAAAGGTCAGATCAGTACAAGCAAAATTTCTCGATTATTTGTAGTTTAAATCTCAATCAAGAGACAAGGCATGGTCGTCAGGCTGCAACATGTATACAAGCCCAAGAATAGCTTTAAAGAACCGAAATATGAATCCCCTAATATTAGCATAACATCACGTTCGATCTTTCAAAATGCTCTTTGAATCCAGCCATTAAAAATTTCATCTTTTAGAAAATTCAAAACGAAATGATTTTCCCAGATTTGATGTTATACAACCCAGCAACTTATTTTCGCGAATCGCGATTACTATTCATAAAATTTGGATATATCGACCGAGATAAGTCTGGAAGTTGCCGAATAATTCTCATGTTTGAAAATCTCCATTTTTAGAAATGGGAGAATGTGTATAACAATATGTCGTCAAGATAACAGAATCTCAGATATCGGTATCGCGATCTCTCTCTTTTAATCGGGTTAGTCGACTATACTGAGCCTGTAGTCAGTGACGACAAAATTTGCTAAATATAATTATCCTTTAAATAATAAACTACTATAAGGCTTTCGATAGCAAATATTAGGAACCGCGAGCACCTAGAAAATTTTTTGGGGAAACTCGACCAATATTAGCAACTGTCAGTCTTGAGTAGAGCAATAGAATCCTTTAGATTATCAATAAGCTATATGCAGGTTATATTTTTAAAAACATTATGAAGTGTTTATTTTGGAAAGCGATGAACCATTAATTATATGAACAGAACTATCAGTAAGACACAGCACAGAAGATCTCAGTAATATTTTACAATAACAAGACCCCTTCTGCGGCTGCTGCCACCAGCCAATGCAATCAAAAAATTTAATAGCAACGTCCCCATGCCAACATAGGTTTCACCACGAGTGTATACAGATAGCGTTGCAACATACAAATATTTGCCCCACATGCAAAAACCCTTGCACAGCCAGACAGTTATCATTGTCAAACAACAATTTGGCCGCGGAAATAAATGCAGCAAGCAACACCACTGACCCAATAATGCCAGCACCTGATCAGAACACAGATCAGAACAGCAATAGACGTAATAACAGATACCGCAGAGGAGGCACTACACGTAGAGGCATGACCACTAGGTCTGCACAACGAGCGATGCAGAACGAAGAAGCAAATCAGAGTAGTCTGACTGTGGATTCATCGAAAGAAGCAAACAGGGAAGATATAGATAAAATAATTCAGTCAGCCATGCAACAACAAGAGCAGCAACTAATGCGAAACTTGTCAGCCTTTATTCAATCACAGTTTGCAAATATTCAGATAAATAAAGGAAGTCAGGAGTAAACGAATTCTAATGTCAGGGCAGGACAGACTACTCAGCGTCCGGCAAGCCAAACCACTGGCAGTAGTCCAACTATACCTCGAAGATATTCTTCAATTCCTCCAGAGAAAGTATCGAATATCATTCTCAATTGGAGATTGAAATTTGATGGATCAAGACATGATACATCAGATCTACAGAAGATTTTCTGTACAGAGTTCGTTCAGTGACGGGACAAAACCTATACGGTGATCATAACTTACTTTACGATCATTTAGACAAAGCCAGTGATTGGTTTTGGAAATTTCATAGAAACCATCCTTGTTTCACTTGGGAAAAATTCTGTTTCGAAAGAAATATGAAGACGCAGACATAGATATGGATATATGGGATTCCATAAATTTCAGAAAACAAGGCGAAAAAGAAACGTTCGAAGAATTTCAGTTCGAAATTGAAAAACTCGTTAGCCGTTTACGTAACTCTATTGCAGAAGAATCATTACTGCGAATTTTAATTAGAAATTCCAAAACGTCGCTGCGTTATGAACTAATGCATTTAGGCATAATAACATTAGCTCAATTACCTGAGGAAATCCGTACTCACGAGCAGTTTTGCAAACAAACAAGACAGCAGTCCTATAGACAGCAGCGTCCATTCGTTTCAGAGCTTGACGAACAAACAGAAATAGCCGCGATTCAGCGCAAAACTATAAAGTGTTGGAACTGCGGAAAAGTAGGTCATAGCGGTGACCGCACCGCAAACGTTTTCAAGCCCAATTGTATCCATTGTAACAATCCGGAAAACTCATCGGTGGATGCGAAGGCCAGATCCGTACTGACGCATCCACGACAATAAACCCAGACGTAAACAATCAAATCCAACAACATTCAACAGATCTGAACCTAACCCCAGACTTAAAAAATAACACTAAAGAAAACACAATTATTAAGAAAGTATATAAGCCATTCCATGAGAGACTAGCACATTATTTGGCGACACGTAGTCGAATTTTCGGTCACGTGGACAATTACCAAGACAGCAAACAACTCAGAATGTGCAGTGATAGGTCGATTAGTTTGTGATATAACATATGGTGGCATAACCAAACCACTTGAATTCTATAAATTCCAACCCTTAAACAAGATGCATATCTTGGCATTGACTTTTGGCGAGACTTTGGTCTGTTAAACCAAATAGTTCAAACTTCCAGCCAAGTAAATGAGCTGGATGTAGGCAGAGATGTGGATGTTGACGAAGGTCCTCCAAAAGTTCATTCTCTTTCCGAACATCAGCGTATCGAACTGGAACGAGTTAAACTAAAACTTCCATCATTCGAAAAGGAAGGTTTAGGTCGTACGAAAGTGATCGAACACAGTATAGACGTAGGCGACGCTAGAGCAGTTAAGCAAAGGCACTGGGACATATCCCCAGCTAAGGAGATTCTCTGAGATCCAAAATAAGCTCGATTTGGACGTCATTGAGGAGTCTAAGAGCGCATGGAGCAGCAATTGTGTCCTCGTTAGAAAAGGAGAAAAAATTCTCTTATGCCTGGACTCAAGAGAGATTAATAAATGCACCCGCAAGGATACATATCCTCTTCCACACGTTGATGGAATACTCAGCAGGTTGCCACCCGCTCGTTTCATTACAGGCTTAGATATGAAGCATGCGTTCTGGCAAATCCCTCTTGAGGAGAAATCACGCCAAATAACGGCGTTTACAATTCCAAACCGCCCTTTGTATCAATACAAGGTCATGCCGTTCGGGCTGTGCAACGCTGTACACACCTTAGTTCGATTAATGGACCAAGTTATTCCCGCACACTTGCGCACGAGAGTATTCGTTTACTTGGATGATCTATTGGTTCTCTCGGAAGATTTCGAATCCCATATGGTACTCTTAAGCGAAATAGCAGGTTACTTGCGCAATGCTAACCTGACTATAAATATCCACATTTTTAGTCCAAATTTTGTATGCAAGAAATAAAATATCTTGGATTTATCATAGGGCACGGTAAAATAAAGACAGACCCAGGAAAGCTCACGGCTATAAACGAATTTCCGATACCAACTACTGTCAAACAATTGGGAAGATTTCTCGGTATGACAGGATGGTATCGACGTTTTGTTGACGGCTATGCTTCCGTTACTCTACCACTGACAGAACTTTTAAAGAAAAATAAGCATTCAAGTGGAATTCGCAAGCCCAAGGAGCATTCGAGATGTTGAAAGGCAAGTTATCATCAGCACCCATTCTGATCACACCAGATTTCTCAAAACCATTTTTATTGTTGTGCGATGCCAGTCTGCACGGACTCGGCTGCGTGTTAGCTCAACTGAGCGTTGATGGCTCGGAGTTACCACTCGCATATAGGTCGGTTAAATTGACCAAACAACAACGCAACTATACGGTAACTGAACTAGAATGTTTAGCTGTTCTAAAAAGGCATACAAAAGTTCCTTTCGTACATAGAAGGACAAGCGTTTGTAGTAATCACTGACCATGCTTCACTAAAATGGTTGTTACACCAAAAGATCTTACAGGTCGCTTGGCCAGATGGGCATTGCAATTACACGGTTTAAAATGTACAATATAGCACAGAAAAAGGTTCTCATAACGTCGTGGCCGACGCTCTATCGCCAAGAGACGAAAACGAAGTCTCTGAAATTGCAGATTCTGGTCCAATAATAGATTTAAAATCAAAAGAATTTAAATCACCAGAATATCTCGATTTATTGAAAAATATCATTCAGAATCAATCCAAATTGCCGGATCTGAAAATCAGTGATAACTTTTTATACAAACGAACAGAGTTTGCTAGTGGAGAAGTAAAGCAGGAAGTAGAATCTTGGAAACTTTGGATTCCGAACGCTTTGATAAACGATGTTCTTCATAGAGCACACGATCCTCCAGATTCAGCTCATTGCGGTACGGGTAGAATTATCGGGCAGTTAAAACGCTATCTATATTGGCCTGGCATGGTTACGCAAATTCGTAATTTCGTAGCAAATATGATCCTTAGACCTCCAATGGAAAAGCCAATGTCATCAGACAGACCTTTCCAAAAGTTGTATTTGGAAATTTTAGGCCCGTATCCTTGATCAAAAAGTGGAAATATAGGACTTTTGATTGTGGTGGATCACAATACTAAATTTCACTTCCTACAACCATTAAAGAAATTTACATCCAGCAAGATCTGCGTGTTTTTGGAAAATGTGTTTTATACGTTTGGAGTCCCAGAGACAGTATTGACAGACAATGGATCACAATTCAAATCGGGATGTTTCAAAGCATTTCTGACTCAATTCGGAGTATCCCAGATTTGTACAGCCATTTATTCGCCGCAAGCGAACGGCTGAACCGTTCAGTTTTAGCCGCCATAAGAGCGTACATTGGCAAAGAACATATCAATTGGGACGTGAATCTAAATGAAATTAATGCATCAATAAGAGCTAATATTCATAGAAGCACCGGACATTCTCCGTATTATTTATGCTTCGGGCAAAATATGATGCTCAATGGGAAAGATTATGAACTTTTGCGCAAGCTGAATATGTTGTCCGACGACACAACTCTGAAGCGGCCAGACATGATGCAATTGGCTTGTGCAAAGGCCAAAGTTAACGTAGACCTCACTCATGACGTAACCCTCGACGATACAATCTAAGAAGTAGATCCCTTCGACTAAAAGTAGGAGACACAATTTATGCCAGAAATTTCACGCAGAGCAACGCTGCTAAGAATTTCAGCAGTAAACAGCTTAGTTCTGCGTATTATGAGTTACAAAACGAAGCAGGCAAAAAGCTAGAAGTTTACCATCTAAAAGACATCAAAGTTTAATGCAAGCTCGACCTTTGCACTGTTTTTCTTCAGTTAATGACTACTCGAGATACATCTGTCGCAGCATTATCTGTGCTGTAGTGACCGTTATCTAGCTCTAAAAATTGTAATAAACTCTTAAACTCTCTTAAACTCCAATTATCAAAAGCGCTCAAATAATTCGCCGCACTCAAATGACAATTCTCAATTCGCCGTCGTCTCATTTCAATGCTCTGCATAATGCGATCATTTACATTTGATTTTAGGAGACAAAGCCAGTGATTGGTTTTGGAAATTTCATAGAAACCATCCTTGTTTCACCTGGGAAAAATTCTGTTTCGAAAGAAATATGAAGACGCAGACATAGATATGGATATATGGGATTCCATAAATTCCAGAAAACAAGGCGAAAAGAGCCGTTCGAAGAATTTCAGTTCGAAATTGAAAAACTCGTTAGCCGTTTACGTAACTCTATTGCAGAAGAATCATTACTGCGAATTTTAATTAGAAATTCCAAAACGTCGCTGCGTTATGAACTAATGCATTTAGGCCTAATAACATTAGCTCGATTACGTGAGGAAATCCGCACTCACTAGCAGTTTTGCAAACAAACAAGACAGCAGTCCTATAGACAGCAGCGTCCATTCGTTTCAGAGCTTGACGAACAAACAGAAATAGCCGCGATTCAGCGCAAAACTATAAAGTATTGGAACTGCGGAAAAGTAGGTCACCGCTATGACTTTTGTCTTGAACCTTGATCTATTTTTTTTTACGGGTGCAGGGCAGCAAACGTTTTCAAGCCCATTTGTATACATTGTTACAATCCGGAAAACTCATCGGTGGATGCGCAGGCCAGATCCATACTGACGCATTCATGACAATAAACCCAGAAGTAAACAATGAGATTCAACAACATTCAACAGATCTGAACCAAACCCCAGACTTACAAAATAACACTAAAGAAAACACAATTATTAAGAAAGTATATAAGCCCTTCCATGAGAGACTAGCACATTATCTGGCGACACGTAGTCGAATTTTCGGTCACGTGGACAATTACGAGCCCCGGAAGAAAACCAAACGTTCACTGTCCGTATGCGCGTCTTTTGGAAGAAAAATACGCGCGTGCCGACATAAATTAGTTTCAGCCATCTTCATGAATAACGACAATCGATTATATACAGACATTCAATTAGAAGGGCATTCATTTGTCGCTCTTCGAGATTCGGGAGCAACTATCAGCTGTCTTGGCGATAAAGCAGCAGCACAGTTGAAATCTCACCCAAACGTTCAAAAAATCGTCAGGTCGTATCAAGACAGCAAACAACTCAGAATGTGCAGTGATAGGTCGATTAGTTTGTGATATAACATATCGTGGCATAACCAAACCAGTTGAATTCTACATAATTCCAACCCTTAAACAAGATGCATATCTTGGAATTGACTTTTGGCGAGACTTTGGTCTGTTAAACCAAATAGTTCAAACTTCCAGCCAAGTAAATGAGCTGGATGTAGGCAGAGATGTGGATGTTGACGAAGGTCCTCCAAAAGTTCATTCTCTTTCCGAACATCAGCGTATCGAACTGGAACGAGTTAAACTAAAACTTCCATCATTCGAAAAGGAAGGTTTAGGTCGTACGAAAGTGATCGAACACAGTATAGACGTAGGCGACGCTAGAGCAATTAAGCAAAGGCACTGGCCCATATCCCCAGCTAAGGAGATTCTCTGAGATCCAAAATATGCTCGATTTGGACGTCATTGAGGAGTCTAAGAGCGCATGGAGCAGCAATTGTGTCCTCGTGAGAAAAGGAGAAAAAAATTCTCTTATGCCTGGACTCAAGAGAGATTAATAAATGCACCCGCAAGGATGCATATCCCCTGCACACGTTGATGGAATACTCAGCAGGTTACCACCCGCTCGTTTCATTACAGGCTTAGATATGAAGCATGCGTTCTGGCAAATCCCTCTTGAGGAGAAATCACGCCAAATAACGGCGTTTACAATTCCAAACCGCCCTTTGTATCAATACAAGATCATGCCGTTCGGGCTGTGCAACGCTGCACAAACCTTAGTTCGATTACTGGACCAAGTTATTCCCGCACACTTGCGCACGAGAGTATTCGATTACTTGGATGATCTATTGGTTCTCTCGGAAGATTTCGAATCCCATATGGTACTCTTAAGCGAAATAGCAGGTTACTTGCGCAATGCTAACCTGACTATAAATATCCACATTTTTAGTCCAAATTTTGTATGCAAGAAATAAAATATCTTGGATTTATCATAGGGCACGGTAAAATAAAGACAGACCCAGGAAAGCTCACGGCAATAAACGAATTTCCGATACCAACTACTGTCAAACAATTGGGAAGATTTCTCGGTATGACAGGATGGTATCGACGTTTTGTTGACGGCTATGCTTCCGTTACTCTACCACTGACAGAACTTTTAAAGAAAAATAAGCAATTCAAGTGGAATCCGCAAGCCCAAGGAGCATTCGAGATGTGGAAAGGCAAGTTATCATCAGCACCCATTCTGATCACGCCAGATTTCTCCAAACCGTTTTTATTGTTGTGCGATGCCAGTCTGCACGGACTCGGCTGCGTGTTAGCTCAAATGAGCGTTGATGGCTCGGAGTTACCAATCGCATATAGGTCGGTTAAATTGACCAAACAACAACGCAACTATACGGTAACTGAACTAGAATGTTTAGCTGTTCTAAAAGGCATACAAAAGTTCCGTTCGTACATAGAAGGACAAGCGTTTGTAGTAATCACTGACCATGCTTCACTAAAATGGTTGTTAAACCAAAAAAGATCTTACAGGTCGCTTGGCCAGATGGGCATTGCAATTACGCGGTTTAGAATGTACAATACAGCACAGAAAAGGTTCTCATAATGTCGTGGCCGACGCTCTATCGCGCCGAGACGAAAACGAAGTCTCTGAATTTGCAGATTCTGGTCCAATAATAGATTTAAAATCAAAAGAATTTAAATCACCAGAATATCTCGATTTATTGAAATGTCATTCAGAATCAATCCAAATTGCCGGATCTGAAAATCAGTGATAACTTTTTATACAAACGAACAGAGTTTGCTAGTGGAGAAGAAAAGCAGGAAGTAAAATCTTGAAACTTTGGATTCCGAACGCTTTGATAAACGATGTTCTTCATAGAGCACACGATCCTCCAGATTCAGCTCATTGCGGTACGGCTACACTTATCGCTAAGTTAAAACGCTATCTATTTTGGCCTGGCATGGTTACGCAAATTCGTAATTTCGTAGCAAACTGGGCAAACCATAAAAGTGCAAATATGATCCTTAGACCTCCAATGGGAAAGCCAATGTCATCAGACAGACCTTTCAAAAGGGTTGAAAAGGAAATAGGACTGGGTGGACAAACTAAATTTCTCTACAACCATTAAGATTACATCAGGAAAGGTAATGGTCCCGGGGCTGGTCATTCAACAGGGTTTCAAAGCATTTTTGACTCAATTCGGAGTATCTCAGATTTGTACGGCCATTTATTCGCCACAAGCGAATGCAAGCGAACGGCTGAACCGTTCAGTTTTAGCCGCCATAAGAGCGTACATTGGCAAAGAACATATCAATTGGGACGTGAATCTAAATGAAATTAACGCGTCAATAAGAGCTAATATTCATAGAAGCACCGGACATTCTCCGTATTATTTATGCTTCGGGCAAAATATGATGCTCAATGGGCAAGATTATGAACTTTTGCGCAAGCTGAATATGTTGTCCGACGACACAACTCTGAAGCGGCCAGACATGATGCAATTGGCTCGTGCAAAGGCCAAAGTTAACATAGACCTCACTCATGACGTAAACGCTCGACGATACAATCTAAGAAGTAGATCCCTTCGACTAAAAGTAGGAGACACAGTTTATGCCAGAAATTTCGCGCAGAGCAACGCTGCTAAGAATTTCAGCAGTAAACTGCCCTGTATTTGTAAAGGCTTCAGTAGCTAAACAGCTTAGTCCAGCATATTATGAGTTACAAAACGAAGCAGGCAAAAGCTAGGAGTTTACCATCTAAAAGACATCAAAGTTTAATGCAAGCTCGACCATTGCACTGTTTTTCTTCAGTTAATGACTACTCGAGATACATCTGTCGCAGCATTATCTGTGCTGTAGTGGCCGTTGTCTAGCTTGCACTCATAAACTCTCTTAAACTCCAATTATCAAAAGCGCTCAAATAATTCGCCGCACTCAAATGACAATTCCCAATTCGCCGTCGTCTCATTGCAATGCTCTCGCATAATGCAGATAGAAAAGGTGTACTATAAAGAGATAAGGTGTAACATAAGGAGATTAGATGATACAAGAACGAAAAAAATGCCCCCCCCCCCCCCCCTCCCCCCCGCCCCTCGGTTAGTACCATGGGTAACCACTGCTCCTAGTACCCCCACGGGCATTGTAAGGCCAGAATGTTTTTCTCGTAGTCTCATAAGAGGGGCGACTTCTACCTGCATTCACACTTTTTGAGAGTTTTGCAGACGAATGACTGATACCAAAGCGCTTAAGATAAAAAGTTTTAAAATAAAACGAAACATTTGCTGCAAGAACCTGTATATGCAGCACCAACAAGGAAACCAAACCGATCCCACAACAACGAAGAGTTGCGGCGGCGGGGTACCGGCCCGCCCTAAAACCCGAAACCGCCCCAAACAAGACAGGGAAAGTGTGCCGAGAAAATGACGTGTATGTATGATTAGTACATTAAAAATCCGAGTTGAATAAAGGCCGTAACACCTATAACACCCGGGCCAAACCCAAAAGCGCGCAACGTGGCAGTTTTAAAGACACCCATGGTTCTCGGAACGCCAGCGTAAGTCACCACGTGCAGCAACTATAATGCTCAATTAAAATTAGCCAGCAGACGCGACTGCGCAGTTTGGAAGTCATTGTGAAAACATACAAAAAGGTGATATTCAGTGAATATTTAAACAAATAGTCAATGCTAATTAAATATATTTATTCATAGCTGCGATATTTGATTTAAACACGGCCGGCCTTGAAAGCGCTTCCACGCTGCCAACTATAAACTAGGCCGGTCATGTCCATAAGGAGCCCCCAGTGGCTGCAAAACTATACACTGGGCGGCAAAACACTGACATTTACTCAGTCACTGCGATAAAACACGACCATGAAACGCGCCGAGCTAATATACCTATCAGTTAACAACGGATGCGACTCCCTAATTTAACGTGACTCCGATATCATTTAGATGATCATCACGCCACAATAGTATGAGAGCTATACGTATTGGGATTTTATAGTTGCAGACCGGAGACATATAGTGGTAACGGCCACCGTAGCTCATAGCGACGCAGCTATGTCCAGCCTGACATAGGCTACCCAACCCCAGCAGCAAAAGAGATGCGCTAAGGCGTTTCTTTTTCTCCCGGCAGCCCAAAGGCGGAATGCCAACAAAAGTATCACGCTAGTATAAACACATTTTTATATTAAATCCTTTCACTTAAACTTTATCTAATAACGTCTTTCGTACACATATATTCCTAAGGCAATTTAAACCTTGTACAATTCGCAGTAGAATCTCAAAACAAGCACACACATATGGACACACACACATAACTACATAAACCTTCTTCCAAAAACAGCACAGCAGCGACATCGAAGGGCCCATCGATCAAGCGGATATCATCTGTGAGTAACTAAATGAATGTGAATAATTGATATTGTCAACGGTATGCCATCTGCAATGCCAATGTAGTTATGTTTCGTAGTGGTCCAGATATAGTATATATATCCAAATGAAATAATTGTGAAATGCCCTTGTTGTAAAAAGAAGTGAATCTACTGCGCGTTCATAAAAATATTCTCTTACTTTTTCTTTATTACAAATTGTTATTGCCATCGAATTTGAATATGAAATCTCTAAATACCTTTAGGTTAAAAATGCCTTAAAACTAATGAATAAAAAAAATGAATTATAATGTTTACCGGCCCCCCCAAAAAAAAAACCCCCAAAAAGGGAAATTAATTTAAAAAAAAAAAAAAAATGAATTATAATGTTTAGCTAATCATGCAAGCCTAATAATTTAATGAGGTTCATCGCCGAACAAATGAACGCCCATAATAGTGAAATTTAATACTTATACGTAGTATTGAATAAGGGATAGCCGAGAAGTCCGCGAGCTATCATGGTAGGGAGGGTACAGAGCGGGATACGATCAACATCTTAGTATCCTAGCACAATATGACCAGCATATAGCATCCATAAACAGCGTGGTTTATTTGAATTCAATTTAGTTGACGATTTTCATTTCCGTAGTGCACTTAATCATTATTTTTCCCGTAGTGCGTATATGTTAGGTAAGAAAAGAACCCACACCCCCATCCGACGAGCTTAGATTAGAGAGAAGCCAGAAGTGCACGAACCTTCTTAGCACAACATATAGTCAATACTAGTGGTATATACACAACAGCAATTCCACACGGTACATAGGGTAGAAAATAATTGGCGCCCAACGCGGGGGCCGAGAGGTATAGAAAAGTTACAGATCCTACTCCTTAAATAATTACAGTAAGTAATTAGAGCCCAACAAGGAGGATTTCTTTTGAGCCAAGTATTTAGTAAAAATATTTATTTTTAAAAATAATTGGCGCTTAAGCGTGGAGCTCGAGATGTAATGAAAAATTTACAGATCGTACTTCTTATCAATTACAAAAGTAATTGAGGCCCATCCCGAAAGGTCAGATCAGTACAGGGGCAAAATTTCTCGATTCTTTGTAGTATTAATCTCAATCAAGAGACAGGGTTTGTATGGTCGTCAGCTGCCAACATGTATACAAGCCCAAGAATAGCTTTAAAGAACCAAATATGAATCCCCTAATATTAACATAACATCACGTTCGATCTTTCAAAATGCTCTTTGAATCCAGCCATTAAAAATTTCATCTTTTAGAAAATTCAAAACAGAAATGATTTTCCCAGATTTGATGTTATACAACCCAGCAACTTATTTTCGCGAATCACGATTACAATTCATAAAATTTGGATATATCGACCGAGATAAGTCTGGAAGTTGCCGAATAATCCTCATGTTTGGAAATCTCCATTTTTAGAAATGGGAGAATTTGTATAGCAATATGTCGTCAAGGTAACAGAATCTCAGATATTGGAATCGCGATCTCTCTCGTGTTAATCGGGTCAGTCGACCATACTGAGCTAATCTGTGACGACAAAATTTGCTAAACATAATTATCCTTTAAATAATAAACTACTATAAGGCTTTCGATAGCAAATATTAGGAACCGCGAGCACCTAGAAAATTTTGGGGAAACTCGACCAATATTAGCAACAGTCAGTCTTGAGTAAAACAATAGAATCCTTTATATTATCAATAAGCTATATGCAGGTTATATTTTTAAACACGTTATGGAGTGTTTATTTTGGAAAGCGATGAACCATTAATTATATGAACAGAAAAACTATAAATATGTCAGTAAGACATAGCACAGAAGATCTCAGTAATATTTTACAACAACAAGACCCCTTCTGCGGCTGCTGCCACCAGCCAATGCAATCAAACAATTTAATAGCAACGTCCCCATGCCATCATAGGTTTCACCACGAGTGTATACAGATAGCGTTGCAACATACAAATATTTGCCCCACATGCAAAAACCCTTGCACAGCCAGACAGTTATCATTGTCTAACAACAATTTGGCCGCTGAAATAAATGCAGCAAGCAACACTACAGACCCAATAATGCCAGCACCTGATCAGAACACAGATCAAAACAGCAATAGACGTAATAATAAATACCGCAGAGGAGGCACTACACGTAGAGGCATGACCACTAGGTCTGTACAACGAGCGATGCAGAACGAAGAAGCAAATCAGAGTAGTCTGACTGTGGATTCATCGAAAGAAGCAACAGGGAAGATATAGATAAAATAATTCAGTCAGCCATGCAACAACAAGAAACTAATGCGTAACTTGTCAGCCTTGATTCAATCACAGTTCGCAAATATTCAGATAAGTAATGGAGGTCAAGAGGAAACGAATTCTAATGTCAGGGCAGGACAGACTACTCAGCGTCCGGCAAGCCAAACCACTGGCAGTAGTCCAACTATACCTCGAAGATACTCTTCAATTCCTCCAGAGAAAGTATCGAATATCATTCTCAATTGGAGATTGAAATTTGATGGATCAAGACATGGTATTTCCACTAAAAGTGCAAATATGATCCTTAGACCTCCAATGGGAAAGCCAATGTCATCAGACAGACCTTTCCAAAAGTTGTATTTGGAAATTTTAGGCCCGTATCCTAGATCAAAAGTGGAAATATAGGATTTTTGATTATGGTGGATCACAATACTAAATTTCACTTCCTACAACCATTAAAGAAATTTACATCCAGCAAGATCTGCGAGTTTTTGGAAAATGTGTTTTATACATTTGGAGTCCCAGAAACAGTATTGACAGACAATGGATCACAATTCAAATCAGGATGTTTCAAAGCATTTTTGACTCAATTCGGAGTATCTCAAATTTGTACAGCCATTTATTCGCCACAAGCAACTGCAAGCGAACGCCTGAACCGTTCAGTTTTAGCCGCCATAAGAGCGTACGTTGGCAAAGAACATATCAATTGGGACGTGAATCTAAATGAAATTAATGCGTCAATAAGAGCCATCTGCAATGCCAATGTAGTTATGTTTCGTAGTGGTCCAGATATAGTATATATATCCAAATGAAATAATTGTGAAATGCCCTTGTTGTAAAAGTTAATCTACTGCGCGTTCATAAAAATATTCTCTTACTTTTTCTTTATTACAAATTGTTATTGCCATCGAATTTGAATATGAAATCTCTAAATTACCTTTAGGTTAAAATGCCTTAAAACTAATGAATAAAAAAATGAATTATAATGTTTACCTAATCATGCAAGCCTAATAATTTAATGAGGTTCATCGCCGAACAAATGAACGCCCTAATAGTGAAAGGAAATTTAATACTTATACGTAGTATTGAATAAGGGATAGCCGAGAAGTCCGCGAGCTATCATGGTAGGGAGGGTACAGAGCGGGATACGATCAACATCTTAGTATCCTAGCACAATATGACCAGCATATAGCATCCATAAACAGCGTGGTTTATTTGAATTCAATTTAGTTGACGATTTTCATTTCCGTAGTGCACTTAATCATTATTTTTCCCGTAGTGCGTATATGTTAGGTAAGAAAAGAACCCACACCCCATCCGACGAGCTTAGACCAGAGAGAAGCCAGAAGTGCACGAACCTTCTTAGCACAACATATAGTCAATACTAGTGGTATATACACAACAGCAATTCCACACGGTACATAGGGTAGAAAATAATTGGCGCCCAACGCGGGGGGCCGAGAGGTATAGAAAAGTTACAGATCCTACTCATAAATAATTACAGTAAGTAATTAGAGCCCAACAAGGAGGATTTCTTTTGAGCCAAGTATTTAGTAAAAAATATTTATTTTTAAAAATAATTGGCGCTTAAGCGTGGAGCTCGAGATGTAATGAAAATTTACAGATCGTACTTCTTATCAATTACAAAAGTAATTGAGGCCCATCCCGAAAGGTCAGATCAGTACAGGCAAAATTTCTCGATTCTTTGTAGTATTAATCTCAATCAAGAGACAGGGGTATGGTCGTCAGACTGCAACATGTATACAAGCCCAAGAATAGCTTTAAAGAACCGAAATATGAATCCCTAATATTAACATAACATCACGTTCGATCTTTCAAAATGCTCTTTGAATCCAGCCATTAAAAATTTCATCTTTTAGAAAATTCAAAACGAAATGATTTTCCCAGATTTGATTTTTATACAACCCAGCAACTTATTTTCTCGAATCGCGATTACTATTCATAAAATTTGGATATATCGACCGAGATAAGTCTGGAAGTTGCCGAATAATCCTCATGTTTGGAAATCTCCATTTTTAGAAATGGGAGAATGTGTATGTCGTCAAGGTACCAGAATCTCAGATATCGGTATCGCGATCTCTCTCGTTTTAATCGGGTTAGTCGACCATACTGAGCCTAAATATAATTATACTTTAAATAATAAACTACTATAAGGCTTTCGATAGAAAATATTAGGAACCGCGAGCACCTAGAAAATTTTTGGGGAAACTCGACCAATATTAGCAACAGTCAGTCTTGAGTAGAGCAATAGAATCCTTTAGATTATCAATAAGCTATATGCAGGTTATATTTTTAAAAACATTATGGAGTGTTTATTTTGGAAAGCGATAAACCATTAATTATATGAACAGAAAAACTATAAATATGTCAGTAAGACACAGCACAGAAGATCTCAGTAATATTTTACAACAACAAGACCCCTTCTGCGGCTGCTGCCACCAGCCAATGCAACCAAACAATTTAATAGCAACGTCCCCATGCCAACATAGGTTTCACCACGAGTGTATACAGATAGCGTTGCAACATACAAATATTTGCCCCACATGCAAAAACCCTTGCACAGCCAGACAGTTATCATTGTCAAACAACAATTTGGCCGCTGAAATAAATGCAGCAAGCAACACCACTGCCCAATAATGTTAGCACTTGATCAGAACCCAAATCAAAACAGCAATAGACGTAATAATAGATACCGCAGAGGAGGCACTACACGTAGAGGCATGACCACTAGGTCTGCACAACGAGCGATGCAGAACGAAGAAGCAAATCAGAGTAGTCTGACTGTGGATTCATCGAAAGAAGCAAACAGGGAAGATATAGATAAAATAATTCAGTCAGCCATGCAACAACAAGAGCAGCAACTAATGCGAAACTTGTCAGCCTTTATTCAATCACAGTTCGCAAATATTTAGATAAATAAGGGAGTTCAAAAGGAAACTAATTCTAATGTCAGGGCAGGACAGACTACTCAGCGTCCGGCAAGCCAAACCACTGGCAGTAGTCCAACTATACCTCGAAGATATTCTTCAATTCCTCCAGAGAAAGTATCGAATATCATTCTCAATTGGAGATTGAAATTTGATGGATCAAGACATGGTATTTCTACAGATGATTTTCTGTACAGAGTTCGTTCAATGACAGGACAAAACCTATACGGTGATCATAACTTACTTTGCGATCATTTACATTCATAAAACCGGTACTTGCTACATGTTTGAGCTTTGTTGTTGTATCTTTAAAGTAAGTGAACACACACACACACACACACAAAATGAGGGTTGAATGTTCTGTCCCTCTCTGCATCAACATGCCCTAGTGAAGATCCAATGGAAAGAGCAAGGGTGTGTACTGAAGCGAGCATAGGACAGGTTCTCTCACTGGCTATAAAACCAGTACTTGCTACCTGTTTGAACTCAGTTGCTATCTACAAACTCTCTGTTGATGTCTACAAACTCTCTGTTGGTGCTAGTTACAACAACGATAACTACAACTATAACTACAACTAGAACTACAACTACAACTACATCTACAACAAAAAATGAGCAATCTGGAAGAATTGAATGCAGTCAATGAGTTCAACGTTATGCAAATATGAGAGATGAAACAAATGAGCTTCCAAAGTATAAACATTTCAACATAATCAAAATAAGTAATAACAACATTGTAATAGAAAAAAATAATAAAATTGAATAATGTAAACTAACAAGAAGAAAATAAAGTCTAAATTTTTGAAACCTCAAACTCAATTGTTATAAATATTTTAAACATTTACTATTTGTCCACAGTACTGAAATAAAATGAGTAGGAAAATATTAGATCAGTTAACAAAAACTAGAAATATTCTGAAAAGAAAATTTTCAGAATTGAAGCAGGCAAAAAAATGATGATATCTCTCATTTGGCAGACAGAACCATTTCATGAACTTGTTAGAGATGTAAAGTATACCAACTAAAATAAAATTAAAAAAAATAAAGTATGAAAGAATAAAAAAAGGAAGAGTCTCCTTCTATTGATAATTCAACTATTGATCATGATGATGATAATGATGATGATGATGATGATAGTGATAATGATATATACTATTCTCAATCAAATATAGAAAATGAAGATAGTCATAATGAAAAAGTAAAAGAAGAAGAAGAAGATGGAGAAGCAGAAGAAGAAGAAAGTATAGAAAGTGATGAACATCAAATCCCTGATAATTTATTTATTTAATTAGTTTATAGGCGGACTAAGGTCAATAGACTGTTTAAAAGTAAAAAGAAAACAAAAAGTAAAATCTTGACTGTGTGAAAAGAAAAAAAATATAAAATAATTGAATTAAATTTGACTTTTGACTCTGAAAATTTATTTATTTAATTAGTTTATAGTCGGACTAAGGTCAGTAGACTGTTTAAAAGTAAAAAGAAAACAAAAAGTAAAATCTTGACTGTGTGAAAAGAAAAAAAAAATAAAATAATTGAATTAAATTTGACTTTTGACTCTGGTATAAAAAAAAAAAAAAAAATTAAAGAGCCGATCCAACATTTGTTGCAGAGGATTGGGGAAAACCCAGAAAAACCCAATCAGATCGGGAGAGTTAGTGTTAGTAAACAAAGCCTAATCAAAATAGCGATTAGAATGTTCTAAGCATGCAGTTAGTTAATAAGTGCTACTGTTACTAGAAAGGAGATAAGTGTTACTACTAAGGTAGGTGAGGAGGTGAGTTACTAGAAAGGTAGGTGAGGATTAGTGATTTTAAGCAAGATGCAGAATTATTGTTGTTGTTAGATATAATATAATATTGTTTATTATACAGGGCATAATTCGAGCTACAATAGGAATGATTAAGAAGAAGATAGTTACGGGTGATTCTACCAGGGACAAAGAAGTGTAGTCGACTAAGCAAGTCGTTACTATCTATGTCTCCTTCTATAAGGTTATTAATAAATACAACACCGAGCATAGTTCTACGATTGGCTAGGGAAGGCAGATTTAGTAACAAGAGTCTACTAGGATAGGAAGGAAGTCTTGAATTTAGATCCCAGTTAAGTCCTGGAAAATGAGTATATAATCATATAAAAATATTTATAGACAAAAACTTGCGTCAAGGTGATCTTGTGCGTATAAGTAAAAACAAACATGTATTTGATAAGGGCTATACTCCAAATTGGACAACAGAAATTTTTAGAATTCGGAAAATTCAAAGAACGTTTCCAACATCATATTTACTCGATGACCTAAATGGAAACCCTATTGAGGGAGGGTTCTATAAGCAAGAGATAAACCAAACAGATTTCCCACATACATAACTAGTGGAAAAATTTTTGAAAAGAAAAGGGGTGTTTGTAGAGTGTTTGTACGTTGGCTGGTTTATTTCTTCCTCAGCCTTACTTTTCTGTATCCTATAATGGCCATGAGCCATTGTATTATGTAAATCTGGTTCTATAACTCGTTTCTCATCCTTTTCCTCACCTAACCAACTCCTTGACCATCCTTTTTGTGCTTGATTGTCCTGTGTTCTTCTTGTGTTTTTTTTCACGTTACCCTGACCCTCTGTTGTAGTATCCCAAGCAGAATGCTTTCGAATATAAATTCGAAATTCGAAATTGCCCCTCGGTTAGCACAGCATAAAGCTTATCTCTTATCTCTCTTAAGCCGCCCACGCGATTTGGCTGATCGTATGATTCAACCGTAACTCCAGCTTAAAGCTTTTTTTTTCGAAGTTATAAAAAGAGCTTTTACCTCATCTATCTCACACTTTTTGATCGGCTCTTTTGTTAAACAGACGCATTGTCTTTGTGATCTGATAAATTTAAATAAAAAGTCTTAATATATAAAAAAAAAAAACAAATACAGCTTACGCTGCAATCTGAACCTGATTATATCACCAGCAATTTTCCGGCGCGACCGAAGAAATAAAAACCGAAATTTGAATCCCGTAATATTAACATAATATCACGTTCGACCTTTCAAAATGCTCTTTGAATCCAGCCATTAAAAAATTTCATCTTTTAGAAAATTCAAAACGAAATGATTTTCCCAGATTTGATGTTATACAACCCAGCAACTTATTTTCGCGAATCGCGATTACTATTCATAAAATTTGGATATATCGACCGAGATAAGTCTGGAAGTTGCTGAATAATTCTCATGTTTGAAAATCTCCATTTTTAGAAATGGGAGAATGTGTATGTCGTCAAGGTAACAGAATCTCAGATATCGGTATCGCGATCTCTCTCGTTTTAATCGGGTTAGTCGACCATACTGAGCCTAAATATAATTATCCTTTAAATAATAAACTACTATAAGGCTTTCGATAGAAAATATTAGGAACCGCGAGCACCTAGAAAATTTTTGGGGAAACTCGACCAATATTAGCAACAGTCAGTCTTGAGTAGAGCAATAGAATCCTTTAGATTATCAATAAGCTATATGCAGGTTATATTTTTAAAAACATTATGGAGTGTTTATTTTGGAAAGCGATAAACCATTAATTATATGAACAGAAAAACTATAAATATGTCAGTAAGACACAGCACAGAAGATCTCAGTAATATTTTACAACAACAAGACCCCTTCTGCGGCTGCTGCCACCAGCCAATGCAACCAAACAATTTAATAGCAACGTCCCCATGCCAACATAGGTTTCACCACGAGTGTATACAGATAGCGTTGCAACATACAAATATTTGCCCCACATGCAAAAACCCTTGCACAGCCAGACAGTTATCATTGTCAAACAACAATTTGGCCGCTGAAATAAATGCAGCAAGCAACACCACTGCCCAATAATGTTAGCACTTGATCAGAACCCAAATCAAAACAGCAATAGACGTAATAATAGATACCGCAGAGGAGGCACTACACGTAGAGGCATGACCACTAGGTCTGCACAACGAGCGATGCAGAACGAAGAAGCAAATCAGAGTAGTCTGACTGTGGATTCATCGAAAGAAGCAAACAGGGAAGATATAGATAAAATAATTCAGTCAGCCATGCAACAACAAGAGCAGCAACTAATGCGAAACTTGTCAGCCTTTATTCAATCACAGTTCGCAAATATTTAGATAAATAAGGGAGTTCAAAAGGAAACGAATTCTAATGTCAGGGCAGGACAGACTACTCAGCGTCCGGCAAGCCAAACCACTGGCAGTAGTCCAACTATACCTCGAAGATATTCTTCAATTCCTCCAGAGAAAGTATCGAATATCATTCTCAATTGGAGATTGAAATTTGATGGATCAAGACATGGTATTTCTACAGAAGATTTTCTGTACAGAGTTCCTTCAATGACAGGACAAAACCTATACGGTGATCATAACTTACTTTGCGATCATTTACATTCATAAAACCGGTACTTGCTACATGTTTGAGCTTAGTTGTTGTATCTTTAAAGTAAGAGAACACACACACACACACACACAAAATGAGGGTTGAATGTTCTGTCCCTCTCTGCATCAACATGCCCTAGTGAAGATCATTTACATTCATAAAACCGGTACTTGCTACATGTTTGAGCTTAGTTGTTGTATCTTTAAAGTAAGAGAACACACACACACACACACACAAAATGAGGGTTGAATGTTCTGTCCCTCTCTGCATCAACATGCCCTAGTGAAGATCCAATGGAAAGAGCAAGGGTGTGTACTGAAGCGAGCATAGGACAGGTTCTCTCACTGGCTATAAAACCAGTACTTGCTACCTGTTTGAACTCAGTTGCTATCTACAAACTCTCTGTTGATGTCTACAAACTCTCTGTTGGTGCTAGTTACAACAACGATAGCTACAACTATAACTACAACAACGATAACTACAAGTAGAACTACAACTACAACTACATCTACAACAAAAAAATGAGCAATCAGGAAGAATTGAATGCAGTCAATGAGTTCAACGTTATGCAAATATGAGAGATGAAACAAATGAGCTTCCAAAGTATAAACATTTCAACATAATCAAAATAAGTAATAACAACATTGTAATAGAAAAAAAATAATAAAATTGAATAATGTAAACTAACAAGAAGAAAATAAAGTCTAAATTTTTGAAACCTCAAACTCAATTGTTATAAATATTTTAAACATTTACTATTTGTCCACAGTACTGAAATAAAATGAGTAGGAAAATATTAGATCAGTTAACAAAAACTAGAAATATTCTGAAAAGAAAATTTTCAGAATTGAAGCAGGCAAAAAAATGATGATATCTCTCATTTGGCAGACAGAACCATTTCATGAACTTGTTAGAGATGTAAAGTATACCAACTAAAATAAAATTAAAAAAAATAAAGTATGAAAGAATAAAAAAGGAAGAGTCTCCTTCTATTGATAATTCAACTATTGATCATGATGATGATAATGATGATGATGATGATGATAGTGATAATGATATATACTATTCTCAATCAAATATAGAAAATGAAGATAGTCATAATTAAAAAGTAAAAGAAGAAGAAGAAGAAGGAGAAGCAGAAGAAGAAGAAAGTATAGAAAGTGATGAACATCAAATACCTGATAATTTATTTATTTAATTAGTTTATAGTCGGACTAAGGTCAGTAGACTGTTTAAAAGTAAAAAGAAAACAAAAAGTAAAATCTTGACTGTGTGAAAAGAAAAAAAAAAAAAATAATTGAATTAAATTTGACTTTTGACTCTGGTATAAAAAAAAAAAAAATTAAAGAGCCGATCTAACATTTGTTGCAGAGGATTGGGGAAAACCCAGAAAAACCCAATCAGATCGGGAGAGTTAGTGTTAGTAAGCAAAGCCTAATCAAAATAGCGATTAGAATGTTCTAAGCATGCAGTTAGTTAAAAAGTGCTACTGTACTAGAAAGGAGATAAGTGTGTATTTAACTAGTTACTAGAAAGGTAGGTGAGGATTAGTGATTTTAAGCAAGATGCAGAATTATTGTTGTTGTTAGATATAATATAATATTGTTTATTATACAGCCTTACTTTTCTGTATCCTATAATGGCCATGAGCCATTGTATTATGTAAATCTGGTTCTATAACTCGTTTCTCATCCTTTTCATCACCCTAACCAACTCCTTGACCATCCTTTTTGTGCTTGATTGTCCTGTGTTCTTCTTGTGTTTTTTTTCACGTTACCCTGACCCTCTGTTCTAGTATCCCAAGCAGAATGCTTTCGAATATAAATTCGAAATTCGAAATTGCCCCTCGGTTAGCACAGCATAAAGCTTATCTCTTATCTCTCTTAAGCCGCCCACGCGATTTGGCTGATCGTATGATTCAACCGTAACTCCAGCTTAATGCTTTTTTTCGAAGTTATAAAAAGAGCTTTTACATCATCTATCTCACACTTTTTGATCGGCTCTTTTGTTAAACAGACGCATTGTCTTTGTGATCTGATAAATTTAAATAAAAAGTCTTAATATATAAAAAAAAACAAATACAGCTTACGCTGCAATCTGAACCTGGTTATATCACCAGCAATTTTCCGGCGCGACCGAAGAAATCGGATTAATTCCAATAATTGTGCCAGTTGTGTTTAATTCTTCAAAAGGTGATATTTTTCAAGTGCTATAATTGTGCAACTCGCTAAAGTGAAGATTTTCTTTCAGCCGTGTGGCAGGCGGTATTTCTTTTGAAGTCTAGAAGGCCTGGCCAAGCTTTCTTCAACTGATCTGGAGCCCACTGGCTGTCGAACGACCTCGGCCGACCTTGGTTAAATCCAGACAAGGTCATAGGTCGATAAAAGTTCTCACTGGTTCTGTTGTGTGGGCCTGATCTTAGATAATATCTGATCAGTGTATAAGATAAGTCATGACATTTCTGTGTACGATGCTGGTGCAACATTCTTCATAATCACCCAGTTTTCGGCTTCAAACCCAATTTCATCTTTGGTTGCAAGAGAACGCGCGAAGTGCAACTGTTTTCCAAGGCACAGTTTTAAAGTCACCTATGGTTCTCAAACTGCCTAAGCGAAAGTCACACACGCACGCACAACTAAAAAATTAATTAAAATTAGCACAGCTGATGAGTTTTATAACTCGAAAGCAACATTAGAATTTAAATAAGAATTGTTTCAATTAACTTCAATGAGTTAAAGTTATTCAAACCGTTCTTACTATATATGAAAATTTAAATGGATTCAATGAAATGAAATCCTTATAAATCTAAATTAAATTTATATTACAACTAGCTTAAGTAACGTAATTTTCTTATATATGAATCTCTATTTTATGGCCGACTAATTTGATTTTGATTGGACGAGCATGTACACATGGTAGGCATATACATATATCTAATTTCTTCTGAGTATCTTTAATACAGCTTCCAACTTTACCCAACAACCGTACAATGGGCCCATCGTTCGAGAGAGTTTTGCGGATTAAAAAATGTATAAAAGTAAAATTCAAAAAATGAGTGAGTCTACACAGTAGTTTGATAATTAATTAGTATATATATAAATGCCACGTGTTTTTCTCAGTCTAAGGCCTACTTTCTTTAAGCAGTAATTGTATGTTAACTGCATTTATTTTGATTTACTTCCTCTCACAGAAAGGAATAATGTATATAAAAATTTTAAATGAATTTATATGAAAAAAAAATATAATTGAATATGGATAACTAAACATTGTTATGGGTCTATCTGGATCTTCGCTGAAACAACATGAAGTAACTTAATTATCGTATTCTTTGAATATTAGGGGCAATGCCAGATACTTTGCCATGGTAGGGTGGGTAGAGACGAAGGACAACAACATCTAGTTCCCTCTGATGAATAATTCCAGTATTCATTTGAAAAGGTGTGTCGGCACCGATTTTGTTATTCTTGTAAATATTATCACTATGCTAGTTAAACCGTGTATTTATATTGTATGACGTAGTATGTACTAGGGAGTTTGGCCTGGAAAACCCCGACCAATCCGGCGAGCTTAGACCGAGCAAAGCAAGAGTGCACATCCTCCGGACCCAAAACTCCACGGGCTCAGGCTTCTATCAGTCACCTTAGCCTGAGCTTGAAAGCCATCAAAATATACTAGGCTGTACACTACACATATAAATGGCGCCCAACGTATGAGACCGAAATAGCTTAAAAAGGAATAAACTAGTTAGTTTAAAATAATGATTTTAAACTATTTTCAGTTTCCCAGAAGAAATTTTAGCTTGCTTCGCTCTACTTCTCGGCTAGACTTTACATCACTCAGAAAATTTTGTTTTGGTTACATAATTATTTCATATAGTTTTTTTTAAAGAAAAGTTCTAAATCTATCCTTGGATTTTGCGTTTGCAATTCTTTAAATGGGATTGGACGACCAGGATGAGACTAGACAATTCTGAGGAATTTATATGAAATTTAAATTAAAATTCACTTCGTATATATTTGGATTACAAAACTCTGTTTTATTGTACGGATTTTGTCCAATATTTCGAAGGAATCTGCATCAGTTTTACATACTTATTAAATTGAAATAGCAAGTGTTACTGGAAATTATTTATCATTATTTTGTGTTGTTGAAGAGAAGAGAAAGATAGACCTATTTTTTGCATGAAATAAAAAAAATTTAAATTTTGTGTTAAATAATATTCTATTTACTCCTGAATTGGAAATTGTATTATCAAAATGTCGGTAAGACATAGCAATGATGACATTGTGGCGGCTTTAGCTACAGCACACCCTTTTTGTGGGATTTGCAATGAAGTAATGACTGCCACACATCTAATAGCAAAAACATCATGTTTACATAACTTTCATAATGACTGCATCACTGAACATCTTAAATCAAACACTTTATGTCCCACTTGTTCTAGTGATTGTACACAAATGGCATTACGATTTTCGAATAATACCCTTTTTGCCGAACTACAAGATTCAGAAAGACCTGGTAGCAGAAATGATTCAATTCGTAGTATAAGCAATTCGCAGCCCACGAGAGGCCATAAAGCAGGTCGAGCCCGCGGTACTATTCCCAAATCTAAGATGACCACTAGATCAAATACTCGTGGTAAATTAGATTATGTTTTAACAGAACCAACACAAACAAACTTTAACTTGTCTCTTAACTCTTAAACTCCTGTAGATATTGCAAACTTTGTTCAATCTACAATTAGTGCACATCAAGCAACGATGGTCGAAAATCTAACCTCATATTTGAATAAATCAATTGAGACGACCATACAAGAACAATTAGCTTTGTTAAAAATTAATCAAAGAACAGACTTAAGACCACCAGACATATTCAACGATAATAATCAAGCATGTAGAAACAACGATAGATCTCAAATGAACCAGTCAGTTTTACCTGGAGTATCACCAAGAAATAGCGTTCTAAATGGAAGCGTAAATTCTCGTGTATCTGCAGAAAAACTCCCAAATATTTTACAAAGTTGGCACATCAAGTTTGATGGCTCTAGAAATTGTATGAGAATGGAAGAGTTCATTTATCGAGTTCGTGCTTTAACTAGGCAGAATCTGAACAATGACTACGAATTACTTTGTGACCACTTGTACTTGTTATTTACCGGAAAAGCCAACGATTGGTATTGGAAATTTCACCGTTCCCACACCAATTTCACTTGGAACACAGAATTTAGGAAAAGATTTGAAGAAGTGGAAACAGATTATGATATATGGGAGCAAATAAGAAAACGCCGCCAAGGTGAAAATGAGCTTTTCGATGATTACCAATATGTCATAGAAGATCTCGTTGCCAGACTTCAGAACTCCCCATCCGAAGGTGAGCTAGTTGAACTGTTGATCCGGAATGCTAAGCCAAATTTTCAACATGAATTACTTCATTTAAATATTCCGAATCGTTCACGGCTCAGACAAGCAATTCGAAAACATGAACAATTTTATTCTAATTTGAAATTCTTTAAACCAAGAGCTATACGTCCTCAGATTTCCGAGAGTAATTGTTCTGAAGATAACGAGGACCAACCTATTTTTGCAGAAAGAACAGAAGAAGTCGCAGCCATTCAGCGTCGTTCAACTCCTTTAATACCAACATGTTGGAATTGTTATCAAGGGTCACAAATTTGTCGATTGTGTAGGACCCCGTAGTATTTTCTGTTACGGCTGTGGAGCTAAGAACACCTATAAGCCTGTCTGTCCTAAATGTACCCAAACGGGAAACATGACGAAGGATGTGACCAGCCGCCACAGCCAGACACATCCATAACAATTCAAATTATGACTTCGGAAAACTCAGCATCCGAATTAATAAACAATCATATAATTCGCGATGCTGAAACACAAACAACCCAGCTCAGTCTAGAAAATCAAATTCATTATTCTTTTATTCCCTTACATAAAAGAATAGAAAAATATAACTCTCTTCGAGAAAAGATTTTTAATGAAATAGATACTAGTACCCAACTATTAATAGAACCCAAAAAGGTCAACCAAACGGTTACGTAATTTCTGGAAACGAATCCAAAATGATCGGAAAAAAATTATTAGTGCTATATTTTTAGAGTCTGATAAGAGAATTTACACCAATGTACACATTGACGAAAAAGAGTATGTTGCATTATTGGATTCCGGCGCTACAATAAGTTGCAGTGGCAGTTCGGCAGCTCAAGAGCTTTTGTCCAATTATAAGACTCGCAAGTGTTCAGGAGTCATAAAAACCGCAAACGGAACCGAAAGCAAAGTAGTAGGAAAAATATTAACACCAATTAAATATAATAATAAAATTTTTGAATTAGAAATATTTATAATCCCTGAAATTAAACAAAATATTATACTAGGAATGGATTTTTGGAAGAAAGCTGGTTTGGCTAATAAAATTTCGGATTCCCCTTTAATTTCCGAATTAGATATAGGAACGTCCGAGGAAAATAAAGATACTCCGAAATTACATATTTTAACACCTGAGCAAAAAAGAACGCCTCCAAACTGTAATGGCAACATTTCCATCTTTTGCTGCAGAAGGTTTAGGGGAGAACTAGATTAACAACACATGCTATCGACGTAGGTACAGCAAGTCCCGTTAAACAGCGGCATTGGCCTGTTTCCCCAGCCATAGAAAAAATAATGTTCGCTGAGGTTGATAATATGCTGGCACTCGACGTCATAGAAGAGTCCACTAGCCCGTGGAGTAGTAATTGTGTCTTGGTGAAGAAAGGCGAAAAATACCGTCTATGTCTCGATTCGAGAGAGGTGAATAAGGTTACAAAACGTGACGCGTATCCACTCCCTCATATCGACGGAATTTTAAGTAGATTACCACCTGCACGTTTCATCACTGGTCTAGATATGAAACATGCGTACTGGCAGATACCCTTAGAGGAGAAATCACGACAATATACGGCTTTTACTATACCGAACAGACCGCTATATCAGTACAAAATGATGCCATTCGGTTTATGTAATGCCGCTCAAACTCTATGTCGCTTGATGGATACAGTCATCTAAGAACACATGTGTTCGTTTATCTTGACGATCTCCTGGTTCTATCTGATTATTTTAATTCGCATTTAGTTCTTCTTCAGGAAATCGCCCTGTGCTTGAGGAAGGCTAATCTGACCATTAATGTTGGTAAATCTTGCGTAGATTTTTAGGTTTAGCGGGATGGTATAGGCGGTTTGTGGATAATTACGCCACAGTTAGTTTTGGCCTGACCGAATTGTTAAAACAGAAAAAGGTTTTACATGGAATGAGCATGCCCAGGAATCCTTCGAAAAATTGAAATCCTGTTTAACAGTCGCACCCATTCTAATAACTCCTAATTTTTCTGAACCATTTGTCTTACTTTGTGACGCTAGCACCTATGGAATCGGTTGTGTATTAGCGCAAAAACGAGACGGAGTCGAATTACCAATAGCATATATGTCCGAAAAATTATCTAAAGCACAGAGTAACTATTCAGTTACGGAGCTAGAATGCTTAGCGGTTATAAAAGGTATAAAAAGTTTCGTTCTTATATTGAAGAACAGGAATTCCTCGTCATAACTGATCATACCTCTCTTCAGTGGCCCATGCGACAAAAAGATTGATCTGGCAGATTAGCCAGATGGTCGATGAAGTTACGATCATTTACTTTTGATATTTTACATAGAAACGGTTCGCAAAATGTTGTGGCTGACATCTTGTCACGTAGAGATGAACCTACAATCGAATCCATAACCCTTTTTAAAGAAGGTCCAACAATTGATTTAGAATCAAAAGAATTCAATTCGCCTGAATATTAAACTCTTATTGAAAAGATTAAATTAAATCAGTCGAAAACACCTGATTTAAAAGTCGTTGACAATTATGTGTATAAGAGGACTCAATTCGCATCTGGCGACCCGAGTCAAGAAGATTTTTCATGGAAGCTTTGGGTACCCACTGGCTTAGTGGAAGATGTACTTAATCAAGCACATAATATGCCAAGTTCTGCACACTGTGGAATGAGTAAGACTGTTGACAAAATAAAAAGACATTTCTTTTGGCCGCGTATGCTCAGCGAAATTCGGCAATACATATCAGAATGTGATGTCTGTAGAACTACCAAGAGTCCAAACACAGTCCTAAAACCACCGATGGGCAGACCACTCACTTCGGTACGACCCTTTCAGAAATTGTATATTGATCTTTTAGGACCTTATCCGCGTTCTAAAAGTGGCAATATTGGTTTGTTGATAATAGTTGACCATAACACAAAGTTTCATTTTCTATGCCCTTTAAAAAAGTTTACAGCACCTAAGATTTGTGAATATTTAGAACAATCAATTTTCTATACTTTTGGGGTGCCCGAAACAGTCTTAACAGACAATGGCTCGCAGTTTAAATCCCAGAAATTCCTTGATACTTTTGGTGTTTTCCATAAATGCACCGCAATTTATTCACCGCAGGCTAATGCCAGTGAGCGATTAAATCGATCGGTATTGGCTGCAATACGAGCTTACATTGGGACTGACCACTCGAATTGGGACTTGAATTTGAATGCCATTAGTGGCGCACTAAGAGCTACTCTTCATAGAAGTACCGGATATTCACCTTATTTTCTGACCTTCGGCCAGAATATGATTCTAAACGGTCAAGATTACGAATTGTTACACCGCTTAGATTTGTTGGAAGATGACACTCGATTAGAGAGAACTGACAATCTGAAAGTGGCCCGACAAATAGCCAAAGAAACCATAGATCGAGTACATCAGGAAAATGCAAATAGATATAATTTACGTTGTCGACAAGCTCAATTAAACGAAGGAGATAAAGTATATGCTAGAAATTTCACACAGAGTAATGCTATTAAAAAGTTTAGTTCAAAACTCGCACCTGTGTTTATTTCAGCGTCGGTAAAGAAAAAACGAAGCCCGTATTATTACGAGTTAGTAGACGAGAAAGAGAAACCTCTCGGAGTATTCCACTTAAAAGACATACAAGTAAGCAAAAAGATATAATGGTCTTCAGATAATGCATCTTTGAACAGGTCTTGTTGCATTATCTGCGCTGTAGTATCCCAAGCAGAATGCTTTCGAATATAAATTCGAAATTCGAAATTGCCCCTCTTTTTGCACTGAACTCGGTTAGCACAGCATAAAGCTTATCTCTTATCTCTCTGAACTCGGTTAGCACAGCATAAAGCTTATCTCTTATCTCTCTTAAGCCGCCCACGCGATTTGGCTGATCGTATGATTCAACCGTAACTCCAGCTTAAAGCTTTTTTTTTCGAAGTTATAAAAAGAGCTTTTACCTCATCTATCTCACACTTTCTGATCGGCTCTTTTGTTAAACAGACGCATTGTCTTTGTGATCTGATAAATTTAAATAAAAAGTCTTAATATATAAAAAAAAAAAAATACAGCTTACGCTGCAATCTGAACCTGGTTATATCACCAGCAATTTTCCGGCGCGACCGAAGAAATCGGATTAATTCCAATAATTGTGCCAGTAGTGTTTTATTCTTCAAAAGGTGATATTTTTCAAGTGCTATAATTGTGCAACTCGCTAAAGTGAAGATTTTCTTTCAGCCGTGTGGCAGGCGGTATTTCTTTTGAAGTCTAGAAGGCCTGGCCACGCTTTCTTCAACTGATCTGGAGCCCACTGGCTGTCGAACGACCTCGGCCGACCTTGGTTAAATCCAGACAAGGTCATAGGTCGATAAAAGTTCTCACTGGTTCTGTTGTGTGGGCCTGATCTTAGATAATATCTGATCAGTGTATAAGATAAGTCATGACATTTCTGTGTACGATGCTGGTGCAACATTCTTCATAATCACCCAGTTTTCGGCTCCAAACCCAATTTCATCTTTGGTTGCAAGAGAACGCGCGAAGTGCAGTCACCTATGGTTCTCAAACTGCCTAAGCGAAAGTCACACGCACGCACAACTAGAAAATTAATTAAAATTAGCACAGCTGATGAGTTTTATAACTCGAAAGCAACATTAGAATTTAAATAAAAATTGTTTCAATTAACTTCAATGAGTTAAAGTTATTCAAACCGTTCTTACTATATATGAAAATTTAAATGGATTCAATGAAATGAAATCCTTATAAATCTAAATTAAATTTATATTACAACTAGCTTAAGTAACGTAATTTTCTTATATATGAATCTCTATTTTATGGCCGATTAATTTGATTTTGATTGGACGAGCATGTACACATGGTAGGCATATATATCTAATTTCTTCTGAGTATCTTTAATACAGCTTCCAACTTTACCCAACAACCGTACAATGGGCCCATCGTTCGAGAGAGTTTTGCGGATTAAAAAATGTATAAAAGTAAAATTCAAAAAATGAGTGAGTCTACACAGTAGTTTGATAATTAATTAGTATATATATAAATGCCACGTGTTTTTCTCAGTCTAAGGCCTACTTTCTTTAAGCAGTAATTGTATGTTAACTGCATTTATTTTGATTTACTTCCTCTCACAGAAAGGAATAATGTATATAAAAATTTTAAATGAATTTATATGAAAAAAAAATATAATTGAATATGGATAACTAAACATTGTTATGGGTCTATCTGGATCTTCGCTGAAACAACATGAAGTAACTTAATTATCGTATTCTTTAAATATTAGGGGCAATGCCAGATACTTTGCCATGGTAGGGTGGGTAGAGACGAAGGACAACAACATCTAGTTCCCTCTGATGAATAATTCCAGTATTCATTTGAAAAGGTGTGTCGGCACCGATTTTGTTATTCTTGTAAATATTATCACTATGCTAGTTAAACCGTGTACTTATATTGTATGACGTAGTATGTACTAGGGAGTTTGGCCTGGAAAACCCCGACCAATCCGGCGAGCTTAGACCGAGCAAAGCAAGAGTGCACATCCTCCGGACCCAAAACTCCACGGGCTCAGGCTTCTATCAGTCACCTTAGCCTGAGCTTGAAAGCCATCAAAATATACTAGGCTGTACACTACACTGTGTAGCCCTATTCTTATGTAAAAACTTTCGTCGGTTTGTACCGACGCTCTGATTCATTTTTCGCGCTCCTGTAGTGGTTCTTTAGGCCACCAAGGACACGATTCCCCCTCTCGTCTCTGCTCGGGCGTCCTCTGTAAGGAAGCTTTTTATGCTGGGGGACACTCAGTCTCGCCCAGGGCCACTGTACAGAACATTTATAAAGTAGTGAGACCTGAGACGGAGAATGTGTACCTCTTTTTAGGGCGGAAAAGTGCTTTCCTAGGATCTAGGGGAAAGGAAATCGGACCATACCTCGGTGTATACCGAGTCCTTTTGTCTTAAATAACTGACGGCAGCGGCTGGGCCGGTTGGCTAGTTGTTGGCGCCAAATGCGGGGAGTAATACAATGTTTCGGCTGGCATCTCGCATTTTCTTTTATTTTTTTCTTTAAACAATTGCCCTACCTTCACCGTAGCCTGCTCTGTTCTTTGGTTTTATTTTCTCTTTTTCTTAGTTATTCGCTCACCCCTGTTTAAGTCGTCGATCGGTCGTAATCCAGCGGCGGTTCTTCTGCTGCAGCGGCGTTGTTGTTGTTTTGCTTGCTTGCGTGGCGGTTCGTTCCTTTGATGGCCCCTCGTTGGCGGTTCTGTTAATATTGTTTTTCGTTTCTTCCCTCGGTGACACGAACGAGGATTTCCGGCACTTTTACTGATCACGTTCGCCCGGCTCACTGGTCTTATTCGAACTATCCTTCTTCCTTCTAATGCCAGTTTCACCTCCTGTGCAGTCGACGTCGCTCGGCTTAGATTTGCCCGTGTTTTGTTGATTGTGCGAACTTTTCTCTCCCGGTGTATTTAGTTCGCACGTGTATGTGTGTATGTGATAGGCTTTGCTCTCGGTGCGCTCTCGTGTCTCTCGCCGCTCAGTTGCAGTTGCCGTCGCTCAGCTGCACTCGCTTGTGTGCGAACTTTTCTCTCTGGGTGTGTGTTCTTTCGTTTGCGCTTGCGTTCTGGCTGCGCTTGCGCTCTCTTCTTTTTAAGCTGCGCTCACGTTTTGTTGTGTGCGTGGCCGTCGCTTCCGCTCGCTCTGTGTGTGGGTGCGTTCTCTTCCGTGCGCGGTCGTCGCTTGTGTTCGTTCTGTGTATGGTCATCGCTCTCTTCGCTGCTTGCGCTCGCTCGGGGGTGCGTTCTCTTCCGTGCGTGGTCGTCGCTTGCGTTCGTTCTGTGCGTGGTCATTGTTCGTGTTCGCTCTCTTCTCTGTTGGGTGAATGACCGTCGCTCGCATTTGCTCTTTGCGTGTGTGCACTCTCTGTTATGCTCGCTCTCCCTGTGCTACCCTATATTCTAAACTAAGTGACTATGGGGCATATCGGTTTTCCTATCTTATAAAATAAGCATATGAATATAAGTTTTGTGGGACTCAAATTTTGAGTCCTCACAACCAGTATTTAAACATTTTTTATAATCAGCAAAGCCGATTCGCTTAACACAACTTGCCTTAACCCCTTTAAACTTTTTACTTCTTGACCTCCAGGAACAAGAAATGAATACATTTTTTGAACGTAAGTCTACGAATTCACTCATAGGCTTCCCATTCAAGTCATCTTGTTAACGCTGATAAAACCGTATTTATTTAAGAGATCTGCATGATAATCAGATGTATCAAATTTCATTGGAATATCTTCACGTATATCAGCGTAAAAATCATCAGTTTGAATCGTGTATATGCAAGAGTCTGAAATGGAAATTGCTTTTAGCAATCAATGAGCGTGCGCAATCTCTTTTGCGGCCAGAGGAATCGGTTTGTGTTGCACTTTTCCATTCAGTAATTAATTTCACATTAACCCTTATCTCAACGTTTTCCATAGTCTTGCCATAGACTGCGTTATTGCGAAGTTTAAATAAATCTTTTTCAATCGAATTCTTAGCATTTGTTCTATGAAAAGTGTCAAGATCGATGTACGATTGCAGCCAATGTTTTTGAAAGAATCGTACACCTCTATGGATTTTTTTTAAATTAATCCATTTTCTAAACACTGTTTTAGTGTCCTGTAATGGATGACATAGTTTGACTTATGTTCTAAGTCAGCTATTAACTTTTTAACATGTGTATTGGGAGTAGGTTTGTTGTTTTTCGGACAGAACGTAAGATCGTTATGATCATTATGAATCGAAAAAGGGTATTATAGATCTACCTCAAGAATATATCCATATCGTCTATGCTAAAGACATCAAAGTCTTCTAGACTATCTACAGGTAACCACTCGAACCCACCATATGATAACGGCTGTGACATTGCCCAACCATATAAAGTATTAGCGTCTAAATATACCATATATGAAGAATCTTTTGTTTCATCATATTTCGATAGTTATTTATTATTCGCTTTTGTATATTTTTTGGTACATTGCACTAGACCGCCACGTATACCTGATTGAATGATTCTATACATATCAATATCTGTAAGAAGATCCAATTCAATCTTGGTACTTTTTAACATGGCGTCCCAAGATAACACTGGAGTAGTGAAAAACTGAGCAGGGTCTAGAGAGTATATGCTAATACATAATTGTCTGAAGTTCTCAAAGATGTCTGCCAATAGCAGAACATCAGTTTTCAAGTACAACTCTAAATAATCTTTTAGAGTTGTACATGAAAACTTGTTTCAGACATCTTGTGCATGTGCATAGCTTTCTTCTGAACATTCGGATTCAGTTAAGTTACTGTAAAAAAGCTTCACTTGAAATGAATCGGAGAGAATGTAGAATCTCTAAATTCTTTCCATCGGACATTGGAAGAAATTTTGATACTGAAATATATTGTTCCTTACGCACTACGCTAAATTGTCCAGGTATATTTGCCAACTCGTTAATAAACAAGTAACAATCATACCTAGTGAAATTATGGAAAAATACTGGGATAAAATTAGGTACTTTATATTTTAAGTTACAGGAATTGTGTGCAGCAATTCTTGGTCTCCTGAAACTCAACTTCGTCATCAAAAGACATTTTAATAGGAACATTTTTAGATAAATACCTATCGTAAATATTTGTGAGATTTTCTACAAAGCTACCTATAAATGGTGAACTGGCCCTCTGACTTGTTTCTAACTTAAAGCTACTTAACTCATTATTATATACACACTTTATATAGTATGCATATGATATAGGTAAATGTAAATTAATATCTATCATTTTATCACTCACACTATCATTCTTCGGTTGTAGAATGGCTTCAAAATCAGCGTAGACGGCGAATAGTACCTTAACTTCCTTCAGGGAGATCTTATAACGAAGAACTGTATTTTTTCCAGTGGGTAGTTGACACACCTTGCTTCAGATCTCGTGATGACGACTGGCTGCTGCCTCACTCGTAGAATAGTGTAAACAAATATTGCAGAACCACTGTCTACACTTGTGAGCCACAGTCTCAGATCTTACCAATCTATGAAGAAAATATATAAATCAAACTAGTATAATTATAAGTACTAAAATACATATAGTTACATATCCACTACACGTATATCGGACTTACACAAAAGTCCCTACACTACACCACACGCACACATACAATTGTAAACATTCACAACACCACACACACACATACAATTGTAAACATTTGTACTTAAAAGAACAAAACCCATTTGGTTGCCCTTCCAAAAGTCCACTTCCCACGCGTAGCAAGTCATCCCACGCGTAGCAAGTCACCCCACTCGTAAGTTGAGCTTTCAACTCATAAACATCCAAAAGTCCGAATCCCACAGTCTCCCCCAATTTCAATTCGATCACCATTGGCGATAGTCGCCACTTGCAATAACAAATACATCCGTGCCCACTGTCTCCCCCCCAATTTGAATTGGCGACAATCGCCACCTGCAATAACAAACACATCAGTGCGCGCCATCCATCACGCACTTGTCTCAGGAGGATCTTATTACCCCCTTTATTATCGCTCCCCTATTTTTCGGAGAGTCTTTCTTAACAAGAGAACACAATCGTTAGATGAGCCAAACTCTCTTAAAGAGTTCATTCTCTTAATACCCCTTCAGCCTATTTAAGCTCAGGCTTGCCTTCGGGCATGAGTTCAGTTCAGATACAGTTATCTCCGCGATAACTCCTGTTCAGCTGCCCCGTTCGTCTAATTAGCAACGCCACCCCCGTTCGTCTAAAACCAACCAAACGGCTTTGGTTCTTCCACTTAATAGGAAGATAAGTGTTATTATTCATATAAGTATATATCTTATATCTTACTTATTTGGAAGAAAATTCGATATACTAAGCGACCATAAACCTTTACTTAGCAACATAAAAGACCCCAACATGAAACTTCAAAGATGGAAGATAAAATTTAACGAATATGACTATAATATTCAATATCTTCCTGGCAAAGAATATCACGTAGCCGATGCTCTTTCCAGAATTCAAATACAAGAAAATTTCTTGGGAGAAGATAGCCAAGTATCTATCTCCACAGCAGAAACAGTGCATAGCGCACAAGAAGATGGTCAAAACCACATTGGAATAACAGAAAGACCTCTCAAAATTATTTGAAACACTCCCACAAACTAGATATTTAGTAGAAAAACTAGATAGAGAAATGAACGGCATAAAAATAGCAAAACGCGGCAAACGCGGTCTCGTTAATTTTATGGGCACAGTTTACAAATATTTATTTGGCACATTGGATCAAGAAGACAGAGAACAAAAAATTAATAACATTTCTGAAAATAGCATTCAATCAATAAAAACTTATCCACAAAAGATTAAAACCATCGTTGAATATCCACCTCCCCGCAACATTAGCGAGGAAATTTGTTCAAAATTACGCTTCCATAGCTACTCGTAAACCCCTCACTAAATTGTTGCAAGGTCATGATAGCAGAGAGTCTAAACACATGTCTAAAAAAATAAAAATATAATTGGATGAAGAAAGCACTTCAGCCTTTGAGAATTTAAAATCACATTTAATTTCGCGCTGTACTGTCGCAAGACAATAAACCAATTACTTTTATTTCAAAAACTCTTAATAGCACGGAACAGAATTATGCCACAAACGAAAGATAACTGTATGCCAAGTATGGGCATTGAAAAATCTTAGAAACTATTTGTATGGAGTAACTAATTTAGAAATCCACACAGATCACCAACCACTTTCTTTTGGAGTTTCTGCACGGAACCCCAATTTAAAAATGAAAAGATGGCATGCTTTTATCGAAGAGTATTCTCCTAAAATATTTTACAAGCCCGGAAAAACAAATGTAGTTGCAGATCCAGGGTTGAAATAAACAATATTACTAACCTAAATCATATATCAGACAACTCATCTGATAATGAAACTATACATTCCGCTGAAAGTAGTTACGAACAAGTAATACAAGAGACCAATAAGCCATTGAACCACTTTTTAAGCAATAATTACTTATTTAAAAAAAATAGATTTACCATTCATGAAAAAAAATGAAATATTTAACAAAACAAGGCATATAATAGACTATGACACTGTAGAGAATTTAATAACAATCAGGGACCGTAACGGTTATAATTTTTATTAAAAAAATTGAAAATTCATTTTTAATTATTATATTTGATTTTTAAAAATAAAAATCAATTTATAACTTTTATATTTGATTTTTAAAATAAAAATCAAAAAGTAAGAGTTATGAATTGATTTTTATTATAAAAATCAAATTGAAATTGCTCATGAACCGACAGTTCTAGATCATATATTGGTAAATATATATGAAAAGCTCGTTTTATGCGCAATTTCAATTTGATTTTTATTTCTGTTTTTAATAATAAAAATCAATTCATAACTCTTACTTTTTGATTTTTATTTTAAAAATCAAATATAAAAGTTATAAATTGATTTTTATTTTTAAAAATCAAATATAAAAATTGAAAAATGATTTTTAAATTAAAAATTGGAAAAAAAAAAGTTTTCGCGGTTTTTGTGTTCGCCGATAAAAACTAGTACGGTACGATTTTTCCCACATTTTTCAGAGATCTTTAAGTGCTTTGATTTTTTTAATCTCATAATTATTATTTACGGTCCCTGATAACAATACTAAAGGAGTTCCTTCAACCCAAATTCGTTACTGGAATTCACCGCACTCCAGAACATTTATTTGAAATCCAAACCACTCTTAAAAATACATTTACTAACAAATTTTTATATACGAAAAAGTTTATTACTGAAATTACAAATAAAAACGATCATAATAGAGGATACACATGTTCGCGCTCATAGAGGTTTTTATGAAAACCTTAAACAAATCTTAAAATATTATTATTGGCCCAAGCTTTACGAACAACTTAAACAAAATATTCGAAATTGCGAAATGTGTAACAAAAATAAATACAATAGAGACCCCAAACAGATCCCGATATCTGAAGCACCCATTCCAAATAAAGAAGGTGAACAACATCACATTGACATTTTTTATACTCAGAAATTGACATTCCTTACTTGCATAGATGCATATTCTAAATATTTAGTAATCAAAGAAATAAAAAACAAATCAAACATGGAGTCTAAAATTTTAGAATTAATCCAACCTTTCCCTTTTGCCAAATCAATAATGATGGACAATGAACCTCGTTTTTCTTCTGTTCAATTCAAATCTACAATAACACGTGCCGGATTAACAATATATTACGCAGACCCCAGACACAGTTTAACTAACGGTCAAGTAGAGAGTTCATTCGACTATAATAGAAATTGCTCGATGTATTCAAGAATACCAATTATTAGACTATAACGAAATTATTTATCGTGCAGTTAAAGAATATAATCAATCAATCAATCAGTCATCCACACAGCAAAAACCTTATGATATTTTGTTTAATAAGACAGATCATTCACATTTACCAGAAAGATTAAAAAACCGTCCAAACAAAAATGGTAGAGTATCATAATCTAAACAGAACACCTAAAACTTATCAAGTAGGAGATTTCATTTACGAGAAAAACATGACGATCGTAATAAACTCCAGCCAAGATATAAAAAGCAAATAGTAAAAGAGGATTCAAAAAATAAAGTAATAATTAATAAAAAAGATCGTATTATTCACAAAGATAATATTAATAATATTTTTTTCTTGTTTTAGCATAAATATTTTATTATTCATATATATACTGGGCTCAGCCGCTTCTAATATTAGAAATTACTCTAAAGAAGATTACGTTTTAATCGAAGATACAACTAACATAACTAGTTAAATTTTATAAATGCATTATTGAGGAAGAAGTAAAATATGTAAAGGATAATAACAACAGTACTGATTGGGATTTTTATTTGCAATTGAAACTAGCTAGCTCTCTTTTAATACAACTTAAACCACACAAAAAAATAAAAAGAAGCATAAATGCACTTGGTACCATTTTTAAATGGATAACAGGTACACCAGATCATAATAATGGTTACCATACAAAATAAAGTAAATGACAATAAACAAAATAAAATCAATTCTGCAATTTTTAAAGAAATAAGGAGGGTAAATTGTAAATAATAATTGCAACTTATATCACGCTAAGGCTATATCTCAACCAGTAAGAAAAGCAACAGTCGCGCAGCACGCGACAGTGGGATACCCTTCGACCTATGTTCTAGTGTAGTTTAATTTGTTAAATTCATACAAATACACATAGGCACATGCTTGAAAATTATTCCCGACAGATGGCGCTCGCGCTTCGCGCTCACCCGCCTCCCTTGTTAGCTGACACAAGCACTTGGTTTTATGCTCATACTTTCTTAAATAACTTCGGTGTTTATTGTCCGATCGGATTGTAATTTGGAGACTACGTAGATAATTATTTCAGCTTAGTATTTGTTGAAGTCAGAAGGTTGTATCTTTTATACAGCGCTTACAAATTGAGTTCAAAAATAAAATTATTGATTTGTGGGGGGCGGTGGGCGTGGCACCTAACATTTTAAATAAACTTGATCTGCTTGAAGTACACAGGAGTCTTCCTGCCAAATTTGGTAACTCTAGCTTTTATAATAGCTGAGATCTGTGCGTTCACACAGACGGGGCAGACAGACAGACATGGCTCAATCGATTCGGCTTGTGAGAAGAATATGTATACTTTATGGGGTCTCCGACGCCTCCTTATGCCTGTTACATACATTTGCACAAAGTTAGTATACCCTTTTTTGACCATTTTCAATGGTCGATGGTCGGGTAAAAAAACAGACAATTAGAAATAATAACAGATGACGCTATTTTAGTGACCGGAACAAACTATGTAAACCATACTCAAATTTCAGGAATTTACATAATTACGTTAGAAACCATTGTCGACATAAATAACATAACTTATACCAATACCAAACAAAAATTGTTTAATTATATTGAAAACAATACATTCACAAACTTTTTAATATCCGAATATCTACAAAGCAACAATAATGAACTTACAATTGAAAATACCAATATATTATCACCTATTACAGTTCTGCTAAAAAACAACCATGTTCAAATAACATTAGTAATAATTTTAATTATTTTTATATTTTTCATGTTAAAGCTCTAAACGTAACAGAAATCAGATAACTGAAGTTGACCTAAACGCTTTGAAATCACTTAATGAAAAAAATTGACCAACTTAAAGATACCCTTTAGAATCGGGGACGATTTATGTTTAGAAAGGGGGAAGTTATCACCTTATTTTCAATATGGAAATTATAAACAGTCTTCATAGCCACTTGGGAACCGATTTTTTGCTCTAGCGCTATCCTCTTGCGAAAGTCTCTTAAAAGCATAATTAATATCCGAAGCCTGTCAGCGCTTTTCGTTAAACAAACAATCTTTTCCAAGAGGAAGTTATTAAACTGCGTAGTTCAAAAATATAAATATTGACCACTTGGTCACTTACGTATCTCTCATTCTAATTAGAACTGTTCAAATGTCAGCAAAATTCTCGATCAAGAACGTATCATAAACAACGCTCTGCGTATCCACGCTCCACTGTAAACAATTCCTTCTTATTAATTTACTACGAGACGGAAGCTTTGACATTACTTTAGCTTAAGAATATATCTGTAACTTCAGTCTTAATTTTGCATTCAATAAATACGAAGGTTTTTTCCTACAAAAAATAAATTTTTTTGCCATCACGCGTTTGCGGGCTGGTTAATTTGCACAGTTTGTATTTTTCTGTACACTTCTCCTATTCGTGCATACATATACATTCCCCCTCGCTCCTACCCACGACCAGACAAAGTTTGACAGAAACTAAAACGGTTGTCTGCCGCGCTTCAAACGAATAGAGAAGGCGCCTGCATGGTGCGTGTCAGGCAGAAACACAAAATGGTTAGAAAAGTCGTTACCCTTCGACCATTGAAAATTGTCAAAAATGGGTATACTAACTTTTTGCAAATGTACGTAACAGGCAAAAAGGAAGCGTGACAGACCCTATAAAGTATACATATTCTGGCTCAAGATCACTAACTAAGTCGATTGACGCATGTCTGTATGTCTGTCCGGATGTCCGGATTACAAGATGATCAAACAAATCTCAATGTGTGCATGTACGAATATGGACAAGCTCACGTATGAATGTACTATATGCGTTGCTTGTGAAGTTTGTCAACTCACAATTGCATGACCTGCGAGAAGTCAATTTTGTCTTTCAGCATCGAAACCAAGCCTATAGGCTTATAGACCGAAAATGACTTCGCATGTGTGCATAAGTGGGTATTTGTTGGCAAGGAAGTGCTTTGTTGTTGCCGAAACAGTGGCAAGCCCGCACGCATTCTTTGTTTTGTTTTGATTCCTTGCTTCGTAAGCGCATTGTACAACTGCTTACCCTTTGGCGTCACAAAATTAAACTTATTAAATTATATTATAAATACCTATTATTGAAATATATCTGCCCATGCTTTCTCCCAATCAATGGTTCCAACTCTGGGATTAGCCGTCGCGTCCAGCTACCCTTCCTGGATAGACACTACCAAACTCGTGGCTTCTCATCGCCGCTACCCTTCACTCTACTAGTACTGTCAAAGGGGATACTTGCGATCACGTGCGCCACCTCACCCGAGTAAGTTCGGAAGCCGTCTGCTATCCGGAGGGCGCATACCCGGTAGATCGCCCGAATCGCTCTCGTATGCGTTTTCTTCGTGGTGACTTTGGTCCAAATAGTTGCAGTATACAACGTGATGGACTGGACAACTGCCGGACCCATTTTGTGTTGGGCATGATTTGCGCTAGTGCCGTGCGTGCCACTGCAGCTTTCCGGCCGACATGGGACATGTGGTCCTTAAAGCTGCGCCGATGATCCAGATTAGAGGTGGGCGCGGGCCTACTTTTTGAGGCCCGGCCCGGCACGAGCACGAAACCTAGTCCCAAAAAAAGCACGAGGCCCGCACGATTTTTTTGAAAAGCACGGCCCGGCCCAAGCCAAACACGAAAATTTCAACAAAAAAAAACCCATGCAATTTTTTTTAATTTATAGTATGTAATATACAAAGAAATTTAGTTAAGTCCAATACTTATTAATAATAACAGTGTTATAATATACAGGTTTTTAAACATAACTTATGGCAAGTTCTTATTTAAAAATAAAATTTTTTCTAAGTTTGAACTTTTTAAACGTGTACGACGCTCATTTAATATTATTCCAGAGGTAGAAAATAATCTTTCGCTCGTAGCTGAGCTTGTCGGAATGGCTAAAATGTAACGGGCAAGTCTTTTCATTAATTTGAGGTCACTACATTTCCAAAATTCTAACACAATTTGGTCTGAAATGGCTGCACAGCCATTTAAATATTTTTCGATTTCAATATCAAAAGAATTTAATTGTAACTTTGGTTTTTTGGAAAATTTTTTATCTTGAGTCCTACCGATTGTGCGGTTCGATTTTGCGGGCCTCCGGACTTTTGCGGGCCTTCGGGCTTTTGCGGGCCTCCGGGCTTTTTCTTAGGCCCGGGGCCCGCACGAACACGAACGAAACTCGATTTTTAGGCACGAGCACGTTTTTTTTGGCAAAAGCCCGCGGGCCACGAAAAAAGCACGGCCCGCGCCCACCTCTAATCCAGATCCACTCCCAGGTACTTGAGTGACGGGCGCGAGCACAAAGTTGTGTCACCAACTATGATGCTAACTGCCTCCACTCGTTTCCGTGAGCTAATAAGAACCGCCTCCTTTTTTTAATCCGCTAACGAGAGGCCCGCCTGAGTCAGCCGTTATGCTCGGCTTCGGGTCCCGTTAAAGGTTCTTCGGGCGACCCGAAAGCAGAAGTCTCGTAGACCACCGTTACGCCCCTTTGTTGTTGTTGTTCTCAGGGCGAGAACGACGATCCGCGCTGTCATGTTGCGTCCGACTCCTTTGCGTCACCTTAACCAACTCCTTGACTATCCTTTTTGTGCTCGATTGTCCTGTGTTCTTCCTGTGTTTTTCCCACGTTACCCTGACCCTCTGTGTAGGCCCTATCCTTCTGTAAAAACTATCGTCGGTTTGTACCGACACTCTGACTCACTTTTCGCGTCCTGTAGTGGTTCTTTAGGCTACCAAGGACACAATTCCCCTCTCGTCTCATGTCCCTGCTCGGGCGCCAATTGTAAGGAAGCTTTTTATGCTGGGGTACACTCAGTCTCGCCCAGGGCTACTT
The DNA here is from genome assembly GCA_018903425.1 of Zaprionus nigranus. Lineage (NCBI taxonomy): Eukaryota > Metazoa > Arthropoda > Insecta > Diptera > Drosophilidae > Zaprionus > Zaprionus nigranus. The sequence continues at coordinate 307,236 of JAEIGD010000069.1, read as the reverse complement.
TACAGAACATTTATAAAGTGCCGAGACCTGAGACGGAGAATGTGTACCTCTTTAGGGCGGAAAAGTGATTTCCTAGAATTCTAGGGGAAAGGAAAACGGACCATACCTCGGTGTACACCGAGTCCTTTTATCTTAATAAGCTACTACAGCGGCTGGGCCGGCTGGCGCCAGGCGCGGGGAGTAATGCAATGCTTCAGCTGGCACCTCGCATCTACTTTCGCTGCTAAGTTGACCTTGGAGCCTGGTTATACACCTAGGCGTCCAAGTTCACTGACTTGCGTCTGGTCCAAAGTTCCAATAGGTATGATGTGGTTAATCCCTACTTTCATACCTAGCGGGACTTTGGCACAGTCGTAGATGTCGGTGCATCAGCCTCACATATGCAACACTCCCGCACTCTTGCCTCAGTGCTTATATTTAGGCATTTAATTGAAAACACTCCATATTTCTTCTTCTTTTCTTTATTTTTTTCTTCAAAACAATTTCCCTACCTATACCGTAGCCTACTCTGCTCTTTGGTTTTCTTCTTATATCTTTCCTAAGTTTCCCTGCCTACTAGTTGTTTCACTCACCCCTATTTACGTCGTCGATCGGTCGTTTGTCCAGCGGCGGTTCTTCTGTGGCAGCGGCGTTGTTGTTGTCTCTGCTCCCTGCGTAGCGCTGTGTTCCTGCGGTGGCTTCTCGTTGGCGGTTCTGTTGTTGTTGCTGTTGTCACTCTTCCCGCGCTGACACTTAACGAGGATCACTGGCACTTTCACTGCGTTGCACTTTCGCACCGTTCACTGGTCACTGCTCAACTGTCCTTCCTTTTAATGCCAGTATCACCGTATCCTCTGCAGTCGACGTCGCTCGGCTTAGATTTGCCCGTGTTTTGTTGATTGTGCCAATTTTCTCTCACGGTGTATTTAGTTCCTATGAGTATGTGTGTGCGTGTTAAGCTCTGCTCTTGCTGCGCTCTCGTGCCGTTCGCCGCTCCGTTGTAGTTTGCCGTCGCTCAGCTGCACTTGCTTGTGTGCGAATTTTTCTCCCCCGGGTGTCTGTTTCTTTTGCGCTTGCGTTCTGGCTGCGCTCTTCGCTCTTTGTCGCTTTGCGCTTGCGCTCGCTCTGTGTGTGGGTGCGCTCTCTTCGGTGTAAGCTGCACTCACGTTTTGTTGTGTGCGTGGCCGTCGCTTGCGCTCGCTCTGTGTGTGGGTGTGCTGTCTTCGGTGTAAGCAGCGCTCAAGTTTTGTTGTATGCGTGGCCGTCCCTTGCGCGCGCTCTATGTGTGGGTGTGTTCGCTTCCGTACGCTCTTTTCTCTGTTGGGTGAATGACCGTCGCCCGCCTTTTCTCTTTACTTGTGTGCACTCTCTGTTATGTTTCGCTCTCCTTGAGCTTGCGCTCTCCCTGAGCTACCCTATATTCTAAAATAAATGACTATGGTCTATGACCGACTTCATTGCACTTAATAACTATTGCCTCCTTGGCGATTTCTAATCTAAAATACCTTCGTGGTAATACTTAAAAAAAAAAAAAAAAAAAACAAAAGGAAATAAACAAATAAATTTGTGGGCTCAAAATGTGAGTCCTCACACCCCCTTACTTTAGTGACGTGGGATCGAAACTAACCCCCTTCGGCCGATGACCACGCGGAAAGCGATGCCTTCGACTCTCAGCACGAACCTGTGGCGTCGGGAGGGGTCGTGGTGTTGCCTATCCTGGATCTGCTCCTCCAGTAACGCCGGGATTCGTCGTGGCATTCTTGGAGGACTCATTGCCGTAGGGTCGTACCTACGCACAGCTTCCAGGGAACATATTCTTCGTCTTCCGGTTTGAGTCCCAAGAGTCGATACAGCTCCCCATCTTGTATGGCGTAATTCGGATACTTCTCTGGCTCCTCCTCAACTTGTTGACGCCGTTGCAGCCAGGCGCAGGTGGGCGTTTCTTCCTTCATTTGACATAGGGTCTCCAAAGGTTACTACGACAGCGCATCCGCGACGACATTAAATTTCCCATTCCGTTACTGTATGTCGAATTGGTACTGCTGGAGTTCCAATGCCCATCGTGCGATTCGGCCGTTCGGGTTTTCGATGGTTGTTGAGCCATTTCAGTGCTAGATGATCGGTGACGAGCGCGAACTGATATCCTTCCAGGTAACAACGTAGTTTGCGGATGGCCCAAATGATCGCCAGGCACTCCTTCACAGTCGCTGAATAATATCCGGGCCGTTCATCTGGTCCAATGCCCGTTGGAATGTTGCAGGGGCTGAGTGTAGGCCAAATGGCATCACCTTTCACTGGAAAAGTCCTCGTCCGGGTACCGTGAATGCGGTACATTCACGGCTTTTATTGGCCATGGGTATTTGCCAATACCCGCTCTTGAGGTCCAGCGTGCTGATGAATCGGGCTTCCCGTAGTCGTTCCAAAATAGATTTTATCCTAGGCAGGGGATAGGCGTCCGGAATAGACCGGGCGTTCAGTTTCCGGAAGTCGACGCACATCCGCGTTTCTCCAGTCTTCTTGCCTACCAGGAGGATAGGCGCGCTGTGTGGGCTCTTGGAGGGTTCAATGTGACCGTCTCGGAGAAGCTCGTCTATTTGGGCATTGATTATTTTGAGCATTGCCGGGTTTTTCGGATAGTACCGTTGCTTAATGGGGCGCTCATCCTTAATCGTTATCACATGTTCTGTGATATTGGATACTCCCGACAAACGCTCAAACAGCGCGAGCTCTGTCTCGAGAAATTTTTCCACTTCGGGGTCCAGTGTGGTGTTCTCTTCGCTGACGTCTGGTTCCGTTTGTTCTGGTGTCGTGGTTTCCAGGATTGAATGGATTGCTGCGGCCCCGTTTCGCTGTTGATCACCGTTCGTGACTGGTTGCCGGAACGGGTTCCTTCGTATTGCTTGGTCATCTTTTGGTCCTAGGACTTTCGTACTGACGTAGTCTCCGTGATCCTTGTTCTTCGTGCGTCGTTCTTTCCCTTTGTCGGACTCCTGGGTGTCCTTGCCATGATCCTTGTGCTGTGTTTTACGTTTGTCCTGCGCTGGTGCATTCTTGTCGTGTTCCGATGTCTTCTTGCCATGATCCTTATTCTCCTTTTGCTGTGTTTTGCCCTTGTCGAACTCCTGGGTGTCCTTGCCATGATCCTTGTGCTCTGTTTTACGTTTGTCCTGCGCTGGTGCATTCTTGTCGTGTTCCGATGTCTTCTTGCCATGATCCTTGTTCTCCTTTTGCTGTGTTTTGTCCTTGTCGTGCTCCGGTGTATCTTTGCCATGATCCTTGTTCTCTTTTTGCAGTGTTTTGCCTCTTGTTGTGTTTTCTGGTGTATCCTTGCCATGATCCTTGTTTCCTTTGCGTTGTTAATTCCCTTTCGTTGTGTTTACTGGTGTATCCTTGCAATGATCCTTGTGTCCTTTGCGTTGTGTTTTGCCCTTGTCGTGTTCCGGTGTCTTCTTGTCGCTGTTCTGGTTTCCTTTGCGTTGTTGGTTCCCTTTTCCATTGAGTTGAGGACCCAATTGCAGCTCTGCTCCTCCGCAGGTCAATGTTGCGCCAACAGCTTCAAGGAAATCCAGGCCTAGGAGGACATCTTCCAGCACGATTGGTAAGACGAGCATTTGCACCTGAGTGCACGTCCTACCTAATTGGACATCTGCCCATAGTGCCTGGGTAAGTTCCTTTCGGGTTCCATCCGCCAGGGATACCGTGGTCTTTACCTCGCATTTGTTGCTGTCGGTACGGATCTTTTGTGCCAGCCGTTCCCCGATGAAGCTCCTTGTGGCCCCTGTGTCGAGAGTAGCAAGGACCAGGTATCCTTCGATGATGACCCTCGCACTGATACGGCCTTCGCGCAATTGATACCCCCCACTGAGTCTGGGTTCAGTGAGGGTCCCCGCCCGTTTCCCGGCATCGGAGTCCTGCAACAGTCGATGGTGGTGGTCCCTTGTTTCCCGCATGTCCAACAGTGCAGCACGCGCTGTCCACGGAATTCCCTAGCGAAGTGCCCGGCTACTCCGCAGTTTCGGCAAGCTCCCCGAGTGTTAATCCGGTGTGGTTCCCCTGGTGCGGTGTTTATTGTCGTTGTTGGTGCCTCTGGGTTCGGCGAAGGTTTGTTGATCGTCGGTGTGCAGGTAGTTCCCTTTGATTCCGCAAATCTGACTGGCGTTGACTCTGAATACGAGCTCCATTGCCGCCGGCTCCGTTCTCTTTCTCTGGTCACCTCGTAGTTGGTGGCGAGGGCCGTGAGGTCCCTTAGTGTTTGGATGTCGGTCCTTCTCACGGACAGCTGGTACTCCGGCAGCATATTCTCGTATGCTCTCTCCAGTTCCTGGGCCTCTGTAAATCCAGCTTGACGCATCATCAGGCGGATCTCTAAGAGGTACATTTTAAATGCCTCGTTTGTCCGCTGATAGCGTATCCGGATTTCATCTTCCAGCCGATGGAAGTATCTAGGCGGTAAGAAGAAATCCAAGAATTCTGCTCGGAAGACCTTCCAGGTTTCGCCTTGCAATCCGCTCGTTCGGAACCAATCCTCAGCTGTTCCTCCTAGAAGCTCGGGAATCGCTTGGGGCATGTGTTCTGTGTTGATCCGGTACGATGCCGCCCGCTCCTCCAGACGCTCGATAAATCGCAGCGGGTCCGAGGTGCTGTAGAAAGTGATTCCCCCACCTTCGCATGCGATCCGCCGTTTGTGCGAAAGTGGATCCTTCCTGCTGTTGATCCTGCTGTTGCACTGCTGCTGGCTCCCTTGTGCGTGTGACCCTTGTTGTGGGGACCTGCAAAGTCTGGTTCACTGGCACATGTTTCGCCTCTTCTATTGTACGGCTGGGTGTCTTCTGGTCCGTTTCGGGATCGGATATTGGGGTGTTGGTATTGCTCCCGATTGGTCGACGATCCGGGTTAAATTAATTACGAATTTTAAATTAAATTAAATTAAATTAAATAAAATTAATTACGAATTTTAAATTAAATTAAATTAAATTAAATAAGATTAATTACGAATTTTAAATTAAATTAAATTAAATTAAATTAATTACGAATTTTAAATTAAATTAAATTGAATTAAATTAATTACGAATTTTAAATTAAATTAAATTAAATTAAATAAAAATTAATTACGAATTTTAAATTAAATTAAATTAAATTAAATGAAATTAATTTAAATTAAATTAAATTAAATTAATTACGAATTTTCAATTAAATTAAATTAAATTAAATTAAATTAATTACGAATTTTAAATTAAATTAAATTAAATTAAATTAATTACGAATTTCAAATTAAATTAAATTAAATTAAATAAAAATTAATTACGAATTTTCAATTAAATTAAATTAAATTAAATTAAATTAATTACGAATTTTAAATTAAATTAAATTAAATTAAATTAATTAAGAATTTTAAATTAAATTAAATTAAATTAAATTAAATTAATTACGAATTTTAAATTAAATTAAATTGAATTAACTCTTTTTTTTTGTTTTACGAATTTTAAGCCACCTATACCTTATACTGAAGGCGAAGACCCATTCGATATGATATGTGATGATGCACAGATAGCTGAGTGGAATAACCAGGGTCTGCCAAGCGACCGAATGTCTGCAGAAAATGCTGCCATTTTGGTTCAATCTCAGCGCTATCCACTCATGATTGATCCTCAGTTGTAAGTGCAAAATATGTAAGATTTTTTAAGATCATACTAATTAAAGTTATAGGCAGGGTATAAAATGGGTTAAGTCCAAATATGGGTCCGGTCTAGTTGTCTTACGTCTTTCCCAAAGAGGATATTTGGATGGTGTAGAAAGAGCAGTAAGTAACGGAAACGTATTATTATTAGAGAACATTGAAGAAAGCGTGGATGCTGTATTAAACCCTTTACTTGGACGACAGTTAATTAAAAAGGGAACTGTTTTAAAAAATTGGTGACCGTGAAATTGATTTTAATTCAAATTTTCGATTAATTTTGCACACAAAACTGGCAAATCCGCATTATAAGCCAGAAATGCAAGCTCAAACTACACTGATAAACTTTACAGTTACGCGGGACGGCTTAGAAGATCAGCTACTTGCTGAAGTAGTTAAAGTGGAAAGACCAGACTTGGAGTCTATGCGAACACGACTTACCCAACAGCAAAATCATTTTAAAATAACTTTAAAATTTTTGGAGGACGATCTCTTGGCACGTTTGTCATCTGCCGGTGATAATGTACTTGAAGATATAACTTTGGTAATGAATCTTGAAAAAACAAAAAAAACGGCAGACGAAATTGAAATTAAGGTTGCAGAGGCTAAGATTACAGGTGTTCAGATTGACTCTGCTCGTGAAGCCTATCGTCCTGCAGCTGAACGTGCCTCAATTATCTATTTTATTTTGAATGACCTATTTAAAATCAATCCAATTTATCAATTTTCTTTAAAAGCATTTACAGTGGTTTTTAATAATGCAATGATAGGTGCTCCTCCGGCAGAGAGGTTAAAAGAACGTGTGGTAAATCTTATGGAATCAATTACTTATTGCAGCTTTGTTTATACTTCTCGAGGTTTGTTTGAGCAAGATAAACTAATATTTCTTCTTCAAATGTGTCTACAAATATTAGTAAACTTGGGTGATATTGATACTACTGAACTAGATTTTCTTCTTCGATTTCCATATATGCCAAACCAAACTTCCAACTTTTCTTGGCTTTCGCATGCTGGATGGGGTGGAATACGCGCATTAAATAATTTAGCAGCTTTCAAAGGAATTGAAAAAGATATAGAAACATCAAATAAGCGTTGGATGAAATTTGCTGACTCTGAAAATCCCGAAAATGAAAAATTGCCGGGCGAATGGAAGACAAAATCGCCCATACAAAGACTTTGCATTTTGCGATGCATACGTCCAGATCGTATGTCTTATGCAATGAAAGGATTTATATATGAGAAATTAGGCTCAAAATATATAGATGCACGATCCATAGAATTTTCGAGAACTTTCAAGGAATCCAGCCCAGAAACACATATTTTTTTTGTGTTATCACCTGGCGTAGATCCCTTAAAAGATGTGGAAAAAAATTGGAAAAGTTTTAGGTTACAGCTTTGATCATGAAAATTTTCATAGTGTCTCATTGGGGCAAGGTCAGGAAATAATTGCTGAAAAAGCAATTGAAACGGCAGCACAACAAGGACACTGGGTAATTCTCCAAAACATTCACTTAGTTGCCAGGTGGCTTCCTAGTTTGGAAAAAAAATAGAAGCATCGTTAATCAATGTTAATTCAAAGTACAGACTTTTCCTCAGCGCCGAGCCAGCGGGTGATCCATCAGCGCATATTTTACCTCAAGGAATACTAGAGTCTGCTATTAAAATAACAAACGAACCACCTACGGGAATGATGGCCAACGTCCATAAAGCTCTTGATAATTTCTCCGATGAAACACTTGAAATGTGTTCTAAAGAAACAGAATTTAAAGCCATTCTGTTTTCACTTTGTTATTTCCATGCAGTTGTCGCAGAACGTCGAAAATTTGGTCCTCAAGGCTGGAATCGATCATATCCTTTCAATGTCGGTGACCTTACAATTTCAGTATATGTATTATTTAACTACTTGGAATCAAACACTCGCGTACCCTGGGAGGACCTACGTTATTTATTTGGAGAAATCATGTATGGTGGGCATATTACAGATGACTGGGATCGTCGACTATGCCGCACATATTTGGAGGAATTTATGCAACCAGAGCTGATTGATGGTGATCTAGAGTTTGCCCCAGGCTTTCCTGCTCCAGGTATTTTAAAATATGCAGGATATCATCTTTACCTAGACGATAATTTGCCTCCCGAAAGCCCATCTCTGTATGGATTACATTCAAATGCTGAAATTGGATTTTTAACTATGGTATCAGAAAGGCTTTTCCGCATTGTTTTTGAGTTGCAACCACGAATGGCAAGTGGAGGAGGTGGTGACTCTGTATCCCAGGAAGACATAATAAAGGGTGTGATTGAAGATATAATTGACAAAGTACCATCACCTTTTAATATTTTAGAATTAATGGGACGTGTTGAAGATCGTAATCCATATATTATTGTGGCATTTCAAGAATGTGAGCGTATGAATATTTTAATGTCTGAACTTAGACGTTCCCTTAATGAACTGGATTTGGGACTTAAAGGGGAACTCACTATATCCTCTCTTATGGAAGATCTTATGTTATGTCTCTATATGGATCAAGTACCAGAGCAATGGACGAAGCTTGCTTATCCTAGTCTTTTAGGATTACAGTCGTGGTTTGGTGATCTGTTACTTCGTCTGCGTGAATTAGAAGGTTGGGTGTCGGACTTTAAATTACCATCTTCAATATGGCTTGCTGGTTTTTTTCAATCCGCAATCTTTACTCACTGCTATAATGCAGCAGACAGCACGTAAAAATGAATGGCCGTTAGACAGAATGTGTCTAAACTGTGATGTTACTAAAAAATCTAAGGAGGAACTTACGTAAGTCATATGCATAAATTTTTTCAATTTATACAAAAGATTATTTTATTTTATAGAGCCGCTCCTCGGGAAGGAGCTTTTGTTAATGGCCTATTTATGGAAGGTGCTCGCTGGGACAAGAAACAAGGTACCATAGCGGATGCTTTAAATAAGGAATTGTTTCCTTCGATGCCAGTAATTTATATCAAAGCTGTTACTCAAGATAAGCAAGATGTAAAAATATTTACGAATGTCCGGTATATAAAATTCGGTAAGGACAATTTCTTTAATTCACTTAAAAAAGAGGTAGAGTTGAATCGGTTTTATATATGCAGAGAAAATCAATAAGTGTTCTATTGGTTATTAGATTTTAAAAATTACAAACGCTTCAGTCAAGAGCTGACTGTATAAGGCCATGGATTATCATCGTATTCCGTAGGCAATAGTATGCATTTCTAGCGCGTAACAAATTTCATTATATGAGCTTCTTCATGATATTGCGTCTTGTCGTTTTGTCTAATGTCTCACCATTTTCAACGACTGCGAGAGATGTTCAGTGGCTGAGTGGAGTGGAGTATAAGGCCAATGATATTGAGTGGTTTTCGAGGTTCGCTTGCTGCCGCGATCCGATCAACATGTGAAATCAAAAACATTAAAGAGTGGCGGCGGCGGTAGGGGATTTTTCAGTTTTATACAATTACTTGCAAGTTGCAAAGTAAAAAATAAAAGATTTTAATGTTCAATTCAGAACAATGACTTTATTAGTTAAAATCCAATTTACAACTGATCAGCCTAAGCTGTTTCTAACATGCTGTGAGTCTTGGCAGTGAGCTGCGCTGCCCTTGGTGGCAGAGGATCGACGTCGGCTTCGCTGCTTCCAATAGGCCACGATATCGGCTGATGTCTTGTTGGTCGAATTTTTGCAGTCTTCTTGGAATCACATGCATTGGTGGGATCGGAAGCAGTTGCCAAACAGATTCTTAGAATTCAGCTTGGCAGCTCGGTGCGTGCTGGAAATTATGCAGACGCTGAGCTTGCAGATTGGAACTTGCGTACTGGAGTTCATTATTCTAAATTGTAACATTTTAGTTGTTAACTCACATATCACATACATATGTAATTAGAACTTAGTTTTCTTTCGTCGGTACACAACAGCAACTGCAAAACTAATTGTACATATTTATGTATATACAATCGTGCAATAATGTGTGTTGAAGTGGGACGCCAATACATACGTGTGGATATGCAGACATGTATGTATAGGCGTCCCACTCGCACATTCATAATTTTACAAGGGCTTATGTTCTCTGTTATTTTCTAGCATTCTAATTGCAAAAGATTGAGATCAAAACAAAATATGAAAAATCCAATTGGAATCTTACTGAACTTGCAAAGTCATAACAGAGAAAATACGGAAAGAGTGACGGCATTGAAGAACGCATTAGCTCGCGTTATTTGATGCGTGCTAAATAAAATAAAAATAGTTAACTTTATTTATAACTATTATAATTTGATTGTCTTTCATATTGCATAATAAATATGAAAACAAAAATAAAATAAATAAACAAAATAAAATAAAATAAAAAATAATTAATAAATGAATATTCGCACCCGCCGGGGATTGAGCTCAAGCACTATCTCAAATTTTTTGAATTCGCCGTCCGCCAATCTAACCACTCGGCCATTGCCTCACTCCTTGGCCCATTGTCAAAGCTGCATTGTGATCCAATTCTGTTACCATACAATGCAAATAAAAAGTTTAAAATGTTGTGTGTTTGACGATAGATTTGAACTTCGTTATGCTTGCGTAAATTAGGTCTGCTTAAGTATATATGTTCATTAGGGTTCGGCTTATTTGCGAAAATGCGAATTCTCAGGGTCTAATGGTCTCAAATTGTTCGTTTTGGTGTAAAACTTAAATTTGTAAAATTTTAGCCCGATCGGATAATGTTTAGAGGTGCCTTTCTCAACCAAAAGTTTGATATAGGCATTTTTTGGCTAAAATGTTGTATTTTTTGGTTAAAATTCTGTTTTTTTTGTGAGCATTTACGATTTTTAGGTCGCAAATTGCTCTAATCAACTTTATTTTAAGTAGTTCGTTTAGTTTTCTTTTCAAAATGCTTTAAACTATTCAAATTGGTTAAGAATTGGCGGTTTTACAGAGGCGGGAAGGGGCGTGTCCAAATTTTAAAAAAACTTTGAGACACTGCAATATATACGTATGTTGTCACAAAATTTGATGACTCTAGCTCTTATAGTTTCTGAGATCCAGGTGTTCATACAGACAGACAGACGGACAGACAGACATGGCTCAATCGACTCGGCTACTGATACTGATTCAGAATATATATAGTTTATGGGGTCGGAGATGCCTCCTTCTGCCTGTTACGCACATTTCCGTTCCGACAAACACAATAGACCATGAATTTTTTAAAATCCATGGCCTAAAATAAGAAACACAAATTTTTTTTTTTTTTGGCATTTAACAATACTTTGAAAAACATATAACATGAAATAATTTAATGAATTCAAAATCATATAAGATACCACCCTTGTTACTTGAAACAAAAATCCAATAATTCGTAACCGAATCGAAATAGTCGATGTTTCCAAATAGCTACGAAAGCTTTTGTAAATTATGAAATAATTGCCTTGACAATATTAATGCAAATCGAAATGATAAACAATTTTCTGACCCTTTGCGATAGGAATAAATCATGAATTTAGAAATGAATATAATGATGTGCTAAATGAATTTGTTTTCTGAATAGACATGGCAACTTAAGTTAATAGTCGGACGAATATAGGGTATCTTCGGATACAATAATTTCATAGAAGATTATGGTAGGCTGGGTAAAGACAGCGAGGTCGCACAACACCTTTGACCCCGCAAATGTTATATGTTGCAATCCGATTTTTTGTTTATTTTTTTTTTCTATTGGAACCTACAATAGTTTGCTTTGTTAGATACACCCTTCTTGTATTTCTTGGAGTAAGTCTCTCTTTTTTAGTTTCTGTTAGGAATCCTAAATAATAAAGTTGTGTAGATGTGGAGAAGGAATGTGGCAACAACCCACCCCACGCCAAAGAGCTACGGCACAAGAGGATTGCGTCCGATATCATTCCTGATCCGAAAGTCGAATATTGAAATTTCAAATTGATACCCTGTGTGTTTCGGCTACTTCTTTGATTCGCACTTCGACCTTTACATAATTTTTGGCGCCCAACGTATGGGGCAACGTATAGCTAACCAAAGTATAAATTGTAACTTCGGTTGTACGCTTGTTAATACCTGTCGGTGTTCAACGTGTGTAGCTGCGGTTAGTTTAACAAAGAGATAAAAACATCTGATCTCCATACTTAATTGTTGCTTCGAATTATTATTTTTGTTACCAAGCAAGAGGCTGGTTGTTAATGCAAAATGTTGCAAGCAGGTTGACTAATTGTCTTTCACGTGCAATTTGGAAAGGTGAAAGCATTACTTAGGGCAACAAACAGTCATTTTGTAAAGCAACTTAGGAATGTATTTAAACTACACTGAAAGAAAAAACGTATGTTAGTTTAGAAGTGAGAATTAAGTTATGACTGTACGCACCCCAACATTATTTTTGAGTAAATTGTTTTGGCAATTTTAGTATAATATCTGTGAAGTAACTTAGACTGACAAAGTCGTATTACCGCTTATATGATGCTAGGAGTTGAAGATCTATATCAAGTCTACGAATCAGTATTATTCAGATAAGAATAAAAGAGGAGACCGTGAATAGTGCTGATAGCCAAAAAAAATAAGAGCGTATTTAATTCTATGTTCGTTGTAGAAAAGTATTTCTCTAGTCAAAAATAAAAATAAAAATGCTCGGTTTCTTCGTATGATGTCGTAGGAAGATGGAAATATTGTTTTTGTAAAATAGTTTTGTAGAATATTGCGCATTCGGCTAAGCACAGATGCCAGTACTCGATTATTTTGCGGGATAGTATTTTTCAAGTTTCTGCAACGGACGAGACTATTTCATTATCATATGTATATATTGATGGATGTGAATTATGACTTGAATTTTAGTGCAATTTAGACTGTTGTTTGGAACTTGTTTAAGTGCTAATTGGCCTTGCTTGCTGACCAGCAGCCTAAACTGTCAAATCAACGTAACGAACACCATCTTTAGCTTAGTATCAATAGCCCGGAAAATCAATTAACATTAAAACAAAAATATACAAACGCTACAGTCAGTAGCTGACTGTATAAGGCCATGGATTATCAAAGTATACCGTAGGCAATAGGTGCAATGTAACATATGCATATTTCTAGCGCGTACCAAATTTCATTACATGTCCTTCTTTTTGATTTTTTTGGCGGTTTTGTCTAATGTTTCGCCATTTTCGACGGCTGCGAGAGATGTTCAGTGGCTGAGTGGAGTATGTCCCGGACTCTATGGCCAATGATATTGAGTGTGTTCGAGGTTCGATTGCTGCCGCGCGATCAACATGTGAAATTCTTTTTGTATTTCATAATTTTTTTTAAATAAATTAAAAACTCAAAAACATTAATAAGGGGCGGCGGCGGTAGGCGATTTTTAAGTTTTAGTTACGCAATATATGTAATTAGAACTTAGTTTTCTTTCGTCGGTACACAACAGCAACTGCAAAACTAATTGTACATATTTATGCATATACAATCGTGCAATAATGTATGTTGAAGTGGGACGCCAATACATACATGTGGATATGCAGACATGTATGTATGGGCATCCTACTCGCACATTCATAACTTTACAAGGGCTTATGATCTCTGTTATTTTCTACCATTCTAATTGCAAAAGATTGGAATCTTACTGAACATGCAAAGTCATAACAGACAAAAATAAAATAATTTAATTTGTTTGATTGTAACTATTCTTTTAGTTTATTAGAATAAAATAAATAAACAAAATAAAAAAAGTCCGCGCATCCGCCTCAACCGGGAGTTGAACTCACGCACTCTCTCGCAGCCGTCCGCCACTCTAACCACTCGGCCATTGCCTCACTCCTTCGCCCATCGGCATAGCAGCATTGTAAACGAATTCTCTTACCATACAATGCAAATAAAAAGTTTAATAAAATGCTGTGTGTTTGACGCTAGATTTGAACTTCGGTATGCTTGCGTAAATTAGCTTAAGTATATATGTTCAAAGTGAGTTTAATTCGTATCATATCTCACTTATTTATAGTCCGATTTAAATGAAATTTCCACATAACGCCTGAAAAGAAAATACACTTCTAAACACTTTAAATGAGTTTTATTTCCACTGCGTATGTAGACGATTGTAGGTCTCTACACTTTGCTAGTTTATTTAGAACTGTTTCTTAAAATCTAATGCGGTGTTGTAAGAACCGCGGTGGTGGTTGTTTCACTTATCTCTATTTATATATGCTGCACTTGAAAGATGCAGCGTGGGACAATTATTATTGAATACAAATAGAAAATAATAGCGATCCTTTTTTACTTATCGCTAACATGTGTGTACGCGCGGTCATAAAATATTGTAGCCGGTCGATAAGCAAAAAGGGATCGCTGCATGGGACAACATCTTGTGACTGCTAGCAGTTGCACTGTACAGCGGTACAGTGCAGTTGCACTGTACAGCGGAACAGTGCCATGCAGTTTAGTGCACTGTTATCACATGTTCATGCTGATGCCTGAACATTCTGCGGGGGCCAGGAAACACGACAGCCATTAGTTCTCGTCTCTGGTCCCTTTTTTTCTTGTAATATACAAATATTCCAGCTATCACGATAGTCACCAGGCCAAGTGATATGTGTCCGTTTACGGTATGGAAAACCAGATCCTCGATGCGTACTCTCTTGCCTTCCAGCTCTTTCAGACTCTTTCGTACGTGATACAATTCAATTGAATTATTAACCACGACGTGGTGAATGGGTGTTGGTACCCAAGTTTCGCCATCCTCTAGGACCTTCAGAATATGGGGTGAGAAGGTTACGGTATCAGTCGACGTGATTATCTCTGGAGAGATAATTGTGATGTCAGCTATCCGAGCAGTACATCCGGTAGGTACATTGATTATTGCTAGGCTTGGCAATTTGACTACTTCGTGGTTGTCTCCGCATGCCATATGGACTGATATGTTCTTGAAGGTTTTAATCAGCCAGCGGTTTCTTCCATTAAGCCTTTTGTAGTACAAGTCCTCGGTAAACTCATCCATTTCGCAGGACTGTTTATTGTTTGGTTTGATCGGAGATATCTCACAGCTATGATCGTCTGCATCCTTCCAGGCCCAGCTTCCATCGCATAACCAGGTATCCTCGTTTTCCTGTTGACAGCTATTAACTTCTCCCTCAGTCATGGGGTGATATGCGTTAAGTTCGGTGCTGTAGATAAGGGATTCTGTTTTTATCTTCGGAATCCACTTCCTGTCCTTGATTTGAAGTGGTGTTGGGACGATCTTGAATAGACTGGCATGTTGATTGACGTAGATGGGTAGCCGTGCATCGACCAGAAGTACGTTATCCTTAAATATTGCCTGAGCTTTCATTAGCTTGTATGCTAACTGTAACCTGCTAGGGGACCTTCCGCCGGGTAAGAGCTGATCCCTCTTTAATTTATTTTGAATTTTATCCAGCTCGGCTACCATCTTTTTGGGTCAATCAAGGCGGGATGTACCTTTCCAAGGTTAACGTCCGTTACAAGGGCGATGGCCGCGGATTGTAGTTTTTCCGCGTCGTCAACCCAGTTCCTCACTTGGTTTAGCAGCATGAAGAACTTAGTCGCTTCGGAGTACACATAAAAATGATCCTTAAGCGTGTTTTGTATTTTTGTTCATTTCGCTTGTAACGCGTTCGAAGTTTTTGTTTACTTCCTCTGTGGTTATTCGCACTAGATCGGAAGTTGCATTTATAATGGAGGCCTGGCTGTCCATATATTCAGTCAGTTGCTTCTCATTTTTGATAATTTTCTCCATATTCTCCTTTAGTCTCTGTGCTGTGCCGATGTCGAAGAACATAATGAACCTTCTTTTTCCTTTTTTGACGATTGGGTTATTATCTTATTTCTGTCCTGTATGCTGTCTACTTTGGCCTTCATGGTACTGCAAACTGATGAGCAGTAATCGGTGAATCCTCCCAATTTTCCACAAATTGAGGTAGTTGTGTCCAGGAAATCATCGGCTTGTTGAAGGAAAGTGAAGTAAGCTTGCATATCGTAGTAGAATAATAGCTGCCAACTTGACGATACGACTTCAATTTTCTTAATTTTATCCATTATTATCGTCGATTTCTCTTCCAAATTTTGGATATTTAACCTGCTAACATTGGTTGCAGGCGTTGCAGCGGTGCTCGCTACTTGAAGAATCATCAGAAGGCTCACGATCGCATTTTTCGCTGAGAATTTTGCTTTATTCCTGCGCTGCCTCTTTTCATCGGTTGGCTGGTGGACAGGATCTTCCGTTTTCTCGCTGCTTTGTTTCCCTCCATTCGATGGCAGCAGACAGACCTTATTTAATGGCCTTTTAACTTCGCCATTGTTGGTCTTCATGGTGACTACTCGGACTTTATTATCCTGTCCTTTGGTAGTCTTCACGATTCGCCCCATTGGCCATCTGGCTGGAGGCGTGTTTTCATTTTTAATGAAGACTAATTGGCCTTCTTCCGGGTTTGGCCTATCCTGACGCCATTTTTGTCCTCTGTTGAAGAGACACCAAGTAATCCTCCTTCCACTTCCTCCAGAATTCCCCTCTGATGCGCTGCAAATGTCGCCATCTATCCAGGGATCCCACTCTTTGATTTTCATCAAAGTGTTCTGGAGCTCCAATAAGTGGTCTTCCCACGATGAAATGTCCTGGCGTCAATATCTCCTCTCCTTGGTCGTCATTATTCAGATTCAACAACGGCCGGGAATTTAAGACTGCTTCGACTTGACAAAGGAGTGTTGTGAACTCCTCAAAGGTGTAGCTGTTTTCGCCGATGACACGCCTGAGATGGTGTTTCACCGACTTAACACCAGCTTCCCACAATCCTCCCATATGGGGCTTGCCGGCGGGATAAAGTGCCAGTGGATGCCTTCCTTTACTAGAATTGGCGCCAGATGATTATTGTTCCTAAGCGCGGTTACAAGCTCCTTGTCCAATATTCTGGCTGCTCCTACGAAGTTAGTGCCGTTGTCCGAGTACAGGTGTTCGCTTTTCCCGCGTCTAGCAAAAAATCGCCGTAACGCTTCCAAAAATCTTTCTGTTGAAAGATCGCCGACTGCTTCCAAATGAATTGCCTTCGTTGCCATACAAACAAAAAGGCATATATAGCCTTTGAAAGTCTTTTGACCTCTTCCGTTCGAACATCGGATTTGAAAGGGTCCAGCGTAGTCGATCCCAGTATTTTGGAATGGATGTTCTCCTGTCACTCGATGTACCGGCAAATTCCCCCATAAGTTGATTTGCCACATCTTTTTTGTATCTTATGCAAGTAACGCATTCTTGAAGATACTTTTTTAACTGGTTCCGTAGTCCGAAAATCCAGAATTCGCCTTGAACGTGGCTCCGCATTAGCTTCAGTCCGCCATGTAGGGTTGGTTTATGTGCTTTACTTATTAAAAGCCATGAGAAGTGTGACTTTCCAAGTATCACTGGATGTTTTGCGTCGTATGGCAGCAATGAGTTTTGAAGCCGACCACCTACTCTTAGGACGCCATCTCCGTCCAAAAAAGGGTTGAGCGCCAGCAGTTTACTTTTTGCTTCAAGAGGTCTTTTCTTTTGAAGCAACAGAATTTCTCGACCAAAATCTACCTGTTTCTGTAACTTTACAACGGCTGTTTTGGCCTTCTTGAATTCTTCAACGGAAAGGTAGGTTGACTGAGGTGCTTTTCCTCGTAGCTTAAAGCGTAATACATACGTAAGCGTAATACATAATACGCCATTACGCTATTAAGCTTGTCTACCGACGAATACTTCCATAAGAGCGGGAGTAAGGCTGTTTTCCTTTTCTGTTATTGTTGTAACAGTAATAGTTTCCGGTAGTTCGGGCTGAATCCATTGACTCGGTGGTTTTGCCAACCAGTGTGGTCCTTTCCACCAGATGTCACATGCTGCCAATTGCTTTGGAGATATTCCTCTTGAAGCGACGTCTGCTGGGTTCTCCTCTGATTGCACGTAGCTCCATTCAACGTTTGGCAGTTTATTATTTATATCGTCAACTCGGGTTTTGACGAATTTGTCCTTGCTGCGTTTATTTTGAATCCAAGCCAGAGTAATCTGAGAGTCACTCCATGCTTGCGATTTGATCCGATCTCCCACTATGTCTTGTATTCTACATAGTAGCTTGCTTAGGAGATGAGCGGTGCAAAGTTCCAATTTAGGAATCGTTTTTTTTTTTTTTATTGGATTTACCTTGCTTTTTGCAGCCAGCAAGGTTATCTTAGCTCCAATTTTGGCATACACCACTGCTGCATATGGTTTTTTAGAGGCATCGCAAAACCCATGAATTTCTATGTCGTCCGCAGCTGAGCTTCCAGACCAGCGAGGTATGCTTATATATCCCAGACTTGGTAGCTCGCTAGCATATTCTTGCCAGATCCGTGCAAGATTGGGGTCCAACTCAGTATCCCATGTAAGTGGCAATTTCCAAAGCTCCTGAATATAACATTTTCCTTGCAGAGTCACTGGTGTAAGCCATCCGAGTGGGTCGAAGATCCTTGCCAATTGCGAAAGAACTAACCGTTTTGTAATTCGTGTTAGTTTAGGGCAATCGACCATAAAGGAAAAGACATCCTTTTTGGGGTCCCATTGCAAGCCTAGAGTCTTAATTGACTCGTCCTCCTGGATGGTAATCTTCTCAGTCGAGTCGCCACCTTGAATTCCAGCGATGATTCGATCGTCGTTGGAGACCCATTTGCGCAGGTGCAAGCCAGCCTTCTCCATAATGCTTCGGAGTTCGACTTGTATTTTGATGCAGTCATCGATGGAGTCCCCACCAGTAATAAGATCATCCATGTAGAAGTCTTCTTTTAGGGTTGTCAGCAATCGTTGATTGTCTTTGCAGTACCGGTTTGCCAACTCTTGAAGACATCTGACGGCTAAAAATGGTGCTGCCGAAGTTCCATATGTTACTGTAGTCAGTTTAAATTCTTTGACTTCTGCTTTGGGATTATCTCTCCATAGAATATACTGATATTCTTGGTCTTCTTTGGCTATTTTAATTTGGCGATACATTTTCTCGATGTCAGCTGTCATCACGTATTGCCATTGTCGCCATTTTAGCAATATATCAAAAATGTCCTTTTTGTATTCTAGGACCGACGAGCATCACATCGTTGAGGCTTAATCCATTGGAGGTTTTTGCAGAGGCGTCAAACACTACCCTAAGTTTGGTAGTTAGACTGTTCGGTCTAATGACTGCCTGATGTGGCAAGTAGTATTTTCCTTTTCCACTTGTGTTGACCGGTTCCATGTGCCCCAGTCTTACGTACTCTTCCATAAAGGCACTATAATCGTTGAAGATCTGTGGACTTCTCTTGAACCGTTTCTCCATTTGAAGGAGTCTAGCCATGGCTTGCTTCCTAGAGTCTCCGAGTTCACACTCTTTGCTAAATGGTATGGAAACCACAAGCCGACCTTCATTATCCCACGTAGTGGTTTTCTGGAAGTGTTCTTCACACTCTAGGTCTTCTTGTCGTTCGTTGGTATCGCTTTCCAATTCCCAGAAGCGCTCGAGATCGTCCAACCGTATCGTTGTAGCTGCGCTGATCACCTTGTTATTGCACTCTCTGGATAACTGCCCAGAGACTATCCATCTGTTTAACTCTTTTAATTTTTCCTATCATGATCGACGGCAGCAGGTCAACTCCTATTATAAGGTCGATCCTGCTAGGCTCGTTGAAGTGTGGATCAGCTAGCTCGCAGCCCTTCCAGTCCTTAGCAACGTTTATATTTATTTGTTTGCTTGGTAGAGCTCTTCGTAGCTTTGGGTGAACCAAAGCTTGCGTGTTTGCTTGAAAACTACTTGCAAACCTTGGTTTTATTTCCAGTCGCACACTACTTTTAACTACGTCCACGCCTTCTGAAATCCCTGGACTTCTATATTGCTTTTCGTCCGCCGAAGTTTCAGAAGTTGTACTGCTTCCTCTGATATTAGAGTTTTTTGTGAACCTCCATCAATAAGGGCGGCTCTCAGCTGCTCATAATCTCCAGTTTTGTTTTTTACTAGAACAAGAGCTGTGGCCAGTAACGTATCTTGCCCTTTATTCTGTTTAAGGCAATTGCTAGTTACGACCTGATTTTTGGCTCCATCGTCGTGAAGCCAGTTATGATGTGCTTTAGGGCACCGTTCACATGTCCAAGTCTTTTTACAATCTTTTATGTTGTGTGCTCCTAAGCATTTGTAGCAAAGCGAGTTTTTTGTATACAAACTCTCTACGCTTTGCAATAGGCTCCGCTTTAAATTTCGAGCATTTGCCTATCTCATGCCCCTCTTTTTGGCAAAATCGACATTTCTTATTGCTTGTCCTTTTGGCTTCTTTATAGGGGGCATTATTCTGCATTGAGTCTATTGAAATATGTAACTGTTCAATAAAACCCAGCACGTCTTGCAGAGACTGAATCTCTCTGGCCTTTCTTACGTGTTGTTCGTATAGTTGTAAGACCTCTGTAGAGAAACGTCGTATCAATATTTGGGCGAATAATACATCAAAATCTTGGCCGATTTGCTCTTTTATGATGCATATGTTTTCCCTCGCTGTATCCAGGAACATGCGGATACTGCCTTCAGTATGATTCTTCAGCAGTTCCAAGTCCATCAGCTGGTTGAAGCGATCGGCAAATACTTTGCGCTTATTTGCATAGCGCTTGCATACCAGCTCCCATGCCAAATTGTAATTGGCCGAGGACCCATTTAATAGGTGTCCAACGACTAATCTCGCGTCTCCCGTCAGGTAGGTCCGTAGGTAGTTCAGCTTCCTAGTATCGCTGATATCTTCCCTCGAATCAATTGTTAGCGAGAAAGTCTCGTAGAACGACTGCCACTCCTTCGGATCTCCGCTAAATGTAGGCACAGTCGTTTTCGGAAGTTCCGGTCTGTCGTCCTCTCTATTGCGTACGCTGTGTATCTTCCTTTCGAGTAGGTCAGATAACATATGGACCTCGCAATCCAGATCTACAAGCATCGACGCATCAGCGGCATTATTTTCATAATCTGCGTTTAGTGACTGTTGCACTTTCGACCACAGCCAGTTTAAGTGGCACTTTTGGTTTTCCAAGTTAGTCACATCGCTTTGATTAATGCCGACTCTGACTTCGTTTATATGCTTCGTTAACTTATTAGTTAGTGTGTCCGAGGTATTTCTCAAGGGAGCCGGGATAGGGGTGCTTCGTGGTACACTTGCTCTTGCCTCTAATCCTTTAGGTGCTTGGTCTGGTATCCAGGTCTTCCCTTTATCCAGTTTCCTCTAGTTGAAACGGTTCTTCGCCTATCATGGCTTCTTCGACCTTCATATCCGACTCCAGATATCTATGGACTTCAGCCATTGTGGATTCAAAAATCTTCTCGTTGAAGTATTGATGATCGACAGGCCCAATCCTTATCAGCGACGAGTGGTTGCTCTTGAATTTAGCGCTTAATTCCTTCACGGTTGATGAGTTTCCTCTTTCCGCTAGCTGCTCCTGGATTTTTTGTAGCACTTCATTTTGCTTTTTTAGCAGTGCCAACGTTTGTTCGGACATCATTCTGATTTGCTTTTTTATTGAAACTTTTGGATTAACTTGGCTAACCGTTGGATGTATTTTTTTGTTTGATCGCTTGGTTGATCTAGCTGTGCCTCGACTCACAACTTGCTGATGTTAGCCAAGAATACAAAAGAATGCAAAACAGAAGTTTCACTAGATTTTTACTTGATACACCCGCGGACGGCTCGAAGGACCAAAAAATGTAAAGAAAATACACTTCTAAACACTTTAAATGAGTTTTATTTCCACTGCGTATGTAGACGATTGTAGGTCTCTACACTTTGCTAGTTTATTTAGAACTGTTTCTTAAAATCTAATGCGGTGTTGTAAGAACCGCGGTGGTGGTTGTTTCACTTATCTCTATTTATATATGCTGCACTTGAAAGATGCAGCGTGGGACAATTATTATTAAATACAAATAGAAAATAATAGCGATCCCTTTTTACTTATCGCTAACATGTGTGTACGCGCGGTCATAAAATATTGTAGCCGGTCGTAAATAAGCAAAAAGGGATCGCTGCATGGGACAACATCTTGTGACTGCTAGCAGTTGCACTGTACAGCGGTACAGTGCAGTTGCACTGTACAGCGGTACAGTGCCATGCAGTTTAGTGCACTGTTATCACATGTTCATGCTGATGCCTGAACAACGCCCGTGGCAAGGTATTTGTCATAAAAGATATACTACTTTGGTTGTTGAGCTAATATTGTAGTTTTTAAATAGTTATTACTGATTTACAGAGGCGGGAAGGGGCGTGTCCAAATTTTAAAAAAACTTTGAGACACTGGCAATATATACATATATGTTGTCACAAAATTTTATAACTCTAGCTCTTACAGTTTCTGAGATCCACGTGTTAATACAGACAGACAGACAGACATGGCTCAGTCGACTCGGCTACTGATACTGATTCAGAATATATATAGTTTATGGGGTCGGAGATGCCTCCTTCTGCATGTTACGCACATTTCCGTTCCGACAAACACAATAGACAAAGAATTTTTTAAAATCCATGGCCTAAAAATACAAACGCTACAGTCAGGAGCTGACTGTATAAGGCAATGGATTATCATAGTATACCGTAGGCAATAAGTATAGGTATGCATTTCTAGCGCGTAACAAATTTCATTATGTGTGCTTCTTCAGGATTTTTTTGGCACGAACTTAGAATGCATTTTGCGTCTTGTCGTTTTGTCTAATATCTCACCATTTTCGACGACTGCGAGAGATGTTCAGTAACTGAGTGGACTGTGACCCGGACTCATAATTTTTTTAAAATAAATTAAAAGCCTTTGGTGGTGCCATCTTTACTAATCTGGAAATTAGAAGGTGGATATATGGATTAGTATTTTGGAGAACATATATCCACTGATGGACAACACAAGGTTAGGAGGGTGTCTGGACTGTGTCCTCTAAAGGAAGTAGGACTAATTTTGTGACTGGCCTTTTGATAACGCCACCTGTGGTGACGATGTCCACCACGCGGACAATGTCATCACCGCCAGGATACGTAGAGTGGATTCGGCCCAGTGGATTCGTTGACTGGAAGATTGTCTTCTTTGACAACCACCATATCGCCGACTTGGAGGTTTCTCGTTGGGAGTTGCCATTTAGAGGACGGACTGGGGGCGTTGAAACCAACGTGAACTTTCGTAGTGGTGCTCTCAGATTTAAAAACAACATGATGAGGGAGATCAAAATTGTTGCAGTCGTTACTCGGAGAGACAGGCCTCATATGGCCTAAATCTAAATAATCCAGAATAGTGGAGTCGTACTGCTCATTTAAAGGAAAGTTCCTCTTTAACCGATGTTCGTTTCTGAGAAACTGAGCGAGTGCGATGGACTTTGAAT
The DNA here is from genome assembly GCA_018903425.1 of Zaprionus nigranus. Taxonomy (NCBI): domain Eukaryota; kingdom Metazoa; phylum Arthropoda; class Insecta; order Diptera; family Drosophilidae; genus Zaprionus; species Zaprionus nigranus. The sequence goes on along the minus strand of JAEIGD010000069.1, from coordinate 284,263 downwards.
GTCCTAATTCGAAAGTCTCAGGATTTTTGAATGGTAGAGTATCGACATATCTGCCCTCTTTGGAAGTGGTGCAAAAAGGGTTGTTTTCACACTCTGATTTTGAAACTTTTACCAGCTTGGCTGGTAGATCTTCCACAACCGGAAACTTGGTGAGAGGATCATCTAGCCTTTGTTCTGTGCTGATCTTGATCCTCGTTGAAAAGGAGGAAATGGTCGTAGGATTCGACTTGGCTACTGGTCCATTGAGGACCCAGCCGAATATGGTGTCTTGACCGAGCAGGGTTCCACAAATCTTGGATACAGAGCCACTCTTCATGATAGATGGGAGAATATCGGCTCCTAGGAGCACGTCTATCGGAGAGCTCTGGTGGAAGTGCGGATCAGCGAGTTGGAGGTTTGGCAGGTCCTTCAGAAGTTCTTGTGAAATTGTGTAGGATGGAACGTTGCCTGCCAATTGGGGGAGAACAAAGGCTTCAGTTTTTAACTGTAACCTGGGAATGAGCGGGGAGCCAATCTGGAAGTGGCACAACTTTTGTGGATTGGCTGAGATGGCTTGATTTAAGCCAGCTACTTGAACTTGCACGGCTTGGTAGGAGGGCTGTATGATGTTAAACATCCGTTCGGAAATGAACGTATCCTCTGATCCAGGATCGATCAGTGCACGTGCCTTATAAGTTAAGCCCAAATGGCAAATATTTATAAGAGCAGTGCCGAGAAGAACACCTTGTGTGTTCGCCGTGAAGTAATTCTGAATACTAGTCGTTGGAGGAGTGGACTGTATATTATACTGATTGGGAGTTGGTGCAGAATCTGCTGAAGTGAGCGCGGTAGGAGGGGTGCCACGATGCAGGAGTGTATTGTGGCGACCCTTGCACGTAAAACAATTATGTTGACTCGTGCAATCTTTAAGGATGTGTCCTCTTGCGAAGCAGTTCAGACACAACTTCTGCTGTTTGATAAAATTGGACCTTTCATCAACAACCATTTGAAGAAAGCGCGGACACAGACGTATTGCATGGTTCTCCTTTGAGCAAAGTTTGCAGGTTTGTGGTTATCCTACAACCTTTGTCTCAAAGGAGTTGACCTTCCTCGTAGGAGGCTCCTTTCGAGCAGGTTTGGGACTAGTCTGTGCGCTTGTACTAGGTTGAACGTCCTCTATCGCTTCTAATGTGCGATATCGCTCTGAAAGGAAATCTGACATTTTCTTCCACGACGGAATTTCAGCTTTGTTTAGTGCTGACTGCTCCCAAAGTGACAACGTCAGCCTTGGGAGTTTAGACGAGCATAAGATGACTAGAAGGTATTTCGAACCTGTCCGTCAAGTTTCTCCAAGCAGAGGAGAAACCATCATTCGTGAGAGGGATTTGGAAACGATTAGCTTCGCTTCTTCACTGGTCTTCGCATTTAAATGGAATAATATCTCGATCTGACTTAAGCCGGGATCGGAAATGTAGACCGCTGTGATGAGATCACGGAAAGTTGGCCATTTAAGGTAGTCACCGCTGAAAACTTCAGCATCGAAAGGTGGTGACCGGTAGCTTCGTGGGTGGAAGGCTACTTGTGGAGCTGCAGGCGCTGGAGTGGCAGCCGTTCCGGTCTCTATACTCTCATTTAATTGAGAGACAAGTTCCTCGTATATGGAGTAGCAGTGGTCATACCGCATTTGCATGGCGATCTTGTCCGCAGCATTCGTCTCCGTTTGAGATAATGCGTTGGAACAGAGTTCATATTTGAGCTCTACGGCAGTCCATAAGGATCGAAGCTGCTCAAGACGCACTCTGTGAGTGTGAAGTGAGGCTGTAGGAATCCTGAATCCTAGCTTCGAACTGCGTGAGCTTATCGGAAGCGTTAATGAACTCTTGGAGTGCCATTTTTATTGCCAGTGAAATCTGATGACCAACTGCACGAGTGATTGGAGGAGTGTGCACCGAAATTTTTAGCACCTGACTAACCTTAGATGTGACCGGAGTTACAACTTTCCGTAATGAGGCGGGAGAAGGTGTTCTACCAAGAAGGGAACTTGGAAGACAGCTGGAGCGTCTATGCTTTGTCGTGGGTACAACAAGGTGTTTCTTGGTGTCTTTACTATCAATTGGCATAACAGGCTTTCAAAAAAAGCGAGAAAAATGCAATTGATGCTGGTGACGGAACCAGAAACGTGAAAGAGAAGAGCGTAGAAAATTGGACAAACAGAAATTCTTGTTTGAACAATAAACAAGAATATTAGACAAACGATCGGAAATTTTATCGAATTTATTGAGCGAGGACTAAGTTGATAAGTTACAAGGCAATACTTTTTGAAAAAACGTTGCAAAAAAAATAATATAAATATTATATTATAAATATCGATATATTTTATTGAGTGATAATAATTATCGAAACAATTATTATACTCAGCATGAAATTCTGAGAAAAAGATGTAAAATAATTTATTTTCCAATAATAAATTATATTGTAAAAAAATAAATAAATAATTATTTATTAGTAGGATATCTTTTCTCAGACGGAGGAAAATATATTCGATAATTTTTTGCAATGTTACAGCGCTTTGTAATACCACAACACAGCGCACAATAAGACGATAAATAAATATAAGTGACTTTAAAAGTCACGGTTGCCCACCAAGTAATATTTTTAAAAATTTCAGCTAGTGCAGCCCTAGAACGATAACACTGAGTGAATGTAAAAAAGTGGTGGTCGGTCGATTGTGATCGAACTGCGATCACTAAGGCTAACTGCGATCACTAGACTGACAAAGGTAAACAAAGAAATTATAAAATATTTCTTTGTATTATATTAAGTGTTTAATTTAAGTGTTTCATAAAATAATGTAATAAAACGATGTAATATAATGTGTGTATGTGTTTTAGTTAGATATTTAATTGTAAGAACATATGTATCTGTGTAGTGCCGGTGTAGCCGAAATATTGTTGCCGGCAAAGTGTATGTAGTGTGTATTTTATATTTTTACATTAATAAATGTGAAAGAAATGCAGTGTTATTTTTTATTTGGAATTAAATTATGGACAGGAGGGTACAATTGCCGCTTGAGGTTTGGACCTTGGCAATGTATTTTAGTGGGCAACGTAAGTATTTAATATGTAATTTGGAGAGTGTATGTACCTTTGTTCTTAAGGAAAGCGTAGGAGAAGGAACATACATATATGTGGCAGAGGTTTGTAAGTAGAATTAGATGGATAAACCGTGTGTAATTGGTGATTCGTATTTCCGTACATATACGAGTATATGTATGGAAAACTTTCGATGGTGGCAGTCGTCTGTATGTAAGTATGTGCTTTCTGATGCAGCAACATATGTACATACATACAGAGATACCGGTGACGCAAATTGCGAGAAAAGATCTTTCTTTTCACAAAGGAACAATTACACACAGTCCTCTGCCGCATAAAAATAAGTATAAAATTTAGTACTTATCTGGGGGGGATCCTGACGAGATGCCGATGAACGTAGTTCGAGCGGAGCGAGGGGATGAAAATCCAGCGACGTGGTGTATGTAAAATATATCCGGCTCGAAGGACCAATGTTTGTGGTGGCGGCAGTAGGATCTTCCTTCTTGGGGGATCGTAGATGGAGGTGAAAAATCTCTGTGGAATTTATACCGACGCGAAAACAAGTCGAAAAAAGTACACAATTCGGGGCGCGTACTTAAACCTAACTTAACATAAATACTTGTATGTATGACTCTCGCACTGTTTACGCCGCTGCCTATGCTGCCTACTTTTCGGCGGCGAGTTTCGGCGTAAACAATGCTCATTAATAAATTTTACGGTTTGTGAGGCCCGGGTATTATATTTTTTTTTTTGTTATATTTTTATTTTTAGTGAGCGCGATTTGCTTAATAATTTCGAAACGCAGGAATTCAAATTTAAATTTGATTTCGAACCACAGTTTTCACCACACCCAGAGTCGTACCGATAATCGACCGGTCTGGCAAGTTCAAATCGGCCGACCCGAACGATCAGTGTTGGGAAGTGGAGTGGGAATTTATCGATTGCCTGGGCCACCTATCGTGTTCGGTATTTTTCTCTTCACTAATTGAGAACCGAAAAACACGAGGCGTCAAAAACTTTAAAGCGGGAAAGAAATTTAAGTGAATTTAAAAAGAAAAATAGAAATTTATTGCTGAAAAGCATCCCAGCGTGCGCTATATTGTTGTGGGTGTTCCAGACCAAACGTGAGTACAAGCTTTCCAAATCATTGTTTGGCAGCTTCTAATCTCGCTCTTGCCTTTTATTGAACCGCGTGTGGCCAGAGGAGCACTAGCGGTTTCGCGCCTTTTTCTTTGAAGGCGGCCGTGCATGCCTGCCCCCACCATACTGTGGCACACGTCGCCCTTCGCTTTTTAGTCATTGCTGCAGGCTAGTGGTGCTGAAGCACGATACATAGCTGCAGGCTAGTGGTGCTGGAGCACAATACATACATAGCTGTGTTTGGATTTTGGGTGCTAGTGCCGCGTCGATCACGTAGCCCATCAGTCTGGCTATTGGTGTAACGTGATCGTTTTTGGTGAGTTGTTAGAAATTATGTCTAGACAGCCACCTGACGTGCGTTTTCTCCCCCTCTTAGCCCTATATGGTTCCCCAAATATAGCAGGGGTAAGGCAGGAACTGTTGCAGGGACAGTTAACCTATACGGACGACGTCTGGAAGGATACAGAAATTGTCAACGAAGATTTATTTTATATAAAAAACGAAAACATTAACACTGTCAAAAGTAAGAAGATAATCAAAAAAGGATAAAAAATTAGGGGCTAGATTTTCTTTTGAAATGATCAAGCTGCATGCGCAATATTTGTTTGTTTATAATAAACATTAAAGAAACTTAAAATGGAATAAATTAGTTTTTTTTTTGAGGCACTAAGGACGGTAGCATAACAGCAACATGGGTAGTATCGGTATTTCGATATCGGTAGTACATGGATGGGTGGGTGAACAAGGAGAGCATTACATCTACCTCTCCGACTAGATCGTTTATTAGGGGTAGTCTGTCCGTTATTTTTTGGTCTTCCCTTTTCTTGCCATTCCCCTTTTTTTAGTCCTACTACCTGTCGATGTTTTCTCGTGACGTCGACAACCGAACCTGCACTCAAGACCCCGCCCATTTTCCCTGAGCTTAGCCGGCTATAACTTAGACAGGGTGTGCAGGGGACATTAGTGGACTTCGGTCGTCACAGAATTGGCGCTCAAAGTGGGGCCGAAAAGGTTCCACTCTGTAATACCCTTTCCTTTTCCGTTTCTTTTTCCTAGGAATCCAAAATCCCTCCATTTTTATTAGTTTTTGTTGATTCAATAGTTATACGCAATCTGGAACTGCCGGTTACTTTGGTGGATATTGGATCAGGACCGATTGCATATAGCTATCCGATTCGATAATCGTCGATTTAGAGGATTCAGTGGCATTCGATGGTGGATTATAGGGTATGGAACTATCGAATTGGTTTTAACCGGTTCGATACCACATCTTAGCTCCATCGAACAAACACCTCGACTCCTGATGGCTGAGATTGTTCGTGCTGGACGGATTCGGCACGCTCCTCAGCATCCGATTAGAGCTTCACGCAGCTGAATGCTGTTATGTTAACTAAACTTAGGTAAGCCCTCTAATCTCAAAGGCCATTCTGACTGCTGCAGTTGAGCGCAGGGCTTCCTTGAATCCGCCAACTGAGCAAGGACCTTTGAACGCTCCCGCTCATTCGGGAGCAATTCCAAAGAGCCGCGTGAATACCCGTTCTTAGGGTCGTGGCACGGTACCACTTCCAACTCGGGGAAACACCCGACGTGAGACTAGACCTGATCCATCTGCTCTCGCAGAAGAGCGAATGAATAGGCTCATCTTTAGCTCGATGGCGAGTTATAGGGATAGCATGTCGGCAGTGATTGCCGAACAGATCTCCGCAGCGTTCCGCAACTTAAATGTGACCCAATCGGTTCGAGATACTCGAGATGATCCTCGTTACGGGGAGAAAGGTGAAGCAGCACCGTCAGTTCGCCGCACGAGCCACGCTTCGAGGCGCGACGATAGTTTCGGGGGTGGACAACACGGGGTCCGTGCATCTTTCGGTTGGTTGGAGATTGATCGCCCAGATAGAATATGCAACACTATCTCGAACTGGCGCATTAAATTCACTGACTTTATATTTCGAGTCAATTGCATGACCACCCAGAGCCTTAATGGCAACTTCTCATTGTTGTCCCAATTTGCTGATCTGTTGTTCTCTGGCCCAGCACTCGCGTTTTATTGGAAAGTGCATCGCACGGTTCGCGATCTGGACTGGTACGAGTTGTGTAGTCGTTTGCAAGAGCGTTACCAGGACCAGAGAACGGACAGGGACATCAAGGATGCTATGCGTCGTCGTAAGCAAGGTAGCAACGAAAGCTTCGACGATTTTCTGGATGCTATGCTGGCTATCGCTGATTCCCTCCGAGAACCAATGTCGGATAGCGAGATCGCGGTTGAGGTTCGCTACAATTTGCGCTCGGAGCTGCAACATGAGCTGTTGCATGTAGACACTTCGGATTTAGCTAGTTTACGTAGGGAATGCCATCGACATGAGCAGTTTTTCCGAAGCATTCGTCCTCAGTACCGCTCGAGCTTTTTAAGAAACCTCGTGAATTCCTTTCAAGCTGAGGAGAAATCCGACTCGGAAACAGAAGAGATGTCTGAAGCAGTGGTCTTCGGTGTTCGCTCTGTCGACAATTCCAAATGTTGGAGTTGTGAAGAGGTAGGGCATTGTCTTCAGCCGAGGCGCGTCTTTTGCTACGGTTGTGGGGCGGTGGATGTTTACAGGCCGAATTGCGATCGTTGCAAGTCCAGGTCGGAAAACCAGACGCAGGATGCTCGCAGACTTCCAAGAGGCGACATCCGACGTTAATCTCAGAATCTGCAGCGCCACTTCATCCTACCAGACTTTCCATTTCACCAGACATGACCAAAATATCGGAATTGACAATTCCACAGCATTTTACAGCGTGCGTCTACGCGAATATCTGATGCGAAGAGCCGAGATTTTCAATGTCGATGCAACCATTTCGAGTCGTCTGCAACCCGTATGCGTGAATTTTGGCGACGCATACTTGAAACGGTATACTATCTCCTCTATCGTCCATCAAAGCGGTGACATACGTCCTTTCACCCAAGTCAACGTCTTCGGTGAGGATCACCTAGCACTCCTTAATAGCGGTGCTAACAAGAGCGTTATCGGTGGCAAGTTGGCGCAGAAGTTAGTTGACAAAGGATGTGTGTTCGGTAAGACGAAGAACGTCATGCATACAGCAGATGGCCAGACGCAGGAGATATTTGGGTTAATTGCTGTTCCCTTGACGTATCACTCGGTGAGAACCGAGTTTGAATTTTTGATTGTACCAACTATTAGGCAGGAGCCCATTTGTGGAATGGACTTCTGGAAACGATTCAACATCTCCATCGTTCCAGCATCCATAAATGAAGTCTTCTGCAGATCTGAACCCGACACGCCTCAGCTAGATTTGAAGCAATGAAGCAAAGGTTTTACCCCTTGTCTCCGGCTAAGGAGAGTCTTCTGTGCGCTGAGATCGATAGAATGCCGACTATGGACGTGATCGAAAAGGCTCCTAGTTCTCCCTGGTCTTCTCCGGTCACCTTGCACATAAAATCTGGCAAGGTGAGGTTTTGTTTAGATGCGCGGAAGCTGAACGCAGTGACGGTAAGGGATGCGTATCCTATTCCAATCATGGATGGGCTCCTTAGCAGACTCCCTCCAGTACATCGTATCTCCAAGATAGATCTTAAGGATGCATTTTTGGCACATCTGTCTGGATCAGGACTCCCGCGCTAAGACTGCTTTCACGGTACCCAATCGGCCATTGTACCAATTTAAGCGCGTGCCTTTTGGATCGACCAACGGTCCTCAGACGATGAGTCGCCTGATAGATATCGTGATTCCTTACCAGTTGAAGTCGCAGGTTTTTAGGAATGACTGGCTGGTATCAACGGTTCATTCCGGAATTATTCTGACGTTATTTTTGCCCTAACGGAGCTTCTGAAAGGCAAGGCATTCCAGTGGAACGACCGAGCTCAGGAGGCTTTTATTAAGATAAAGGGGTGCTTGTGCTCAGCTTCTTTTCTGGTTCATCCGAACTATGAGAAACCTTTTGTTCTGCAGTGCGACGCATCCTTGCATGGTGTTGGAGCTGTCTTGGCGCAGTGCGACGAGTCTGGCTATGAACGACCCGTCGCTTACATGTCCAAGCAGCTGAATAAGGCTCAACGCAACTATACAGTGACCGAACTCGAGTGCTTGGCGGTAGTTCTTGCCATTAATGGCCTTCAGCTGTTAAGTGATTCCCCGAAGCGCAAAAAAAAAAATCTACGCGCAAAGAAGAAACCCTGTCTGCTGCTATTTTGCCTTCGACCGCCTCCGCTCAGCATGGTACTCCGTTGACACAGCCGTTGAAACCGATCACCACATCTGTGGTAACGAGATCGGCGGCTCAGAAGAATTCGGTTCCCGAATCGGTCAACAACGAGTCTCTGCAGCCAATGACGCCAAACGTGCCCTCTACGTCATCTCCTGTCATAGTCTCGATACCTGTGTCTGCTTTACCCAGGGCTACAACCACTGATTCTTTATCAGTGGTGCCCAAGCCTATTGTAGGGATTCCCCGAGGAAGCAAATCTTTGTTTCCAGGCTTGCTCCTGATCTAACATCTGATGATGTCATGGCTTATATTCAAGCTAAAATACAAGCCACTGAGATAAAGGTGGAAAAAATTTAAGTTCTCTTATGAACGGGACATATCATCCTTTAAACTTTGTGTACCCAATGAATGCTTTAACCTCATATGCACGGCAGATTTTTGGCCAGCTCATATTATGGTTAAAGAATTTGAGGCAAAGAAGAAAAAGAATCGGCATCCGATTAGACTTACTTTGCCGAACCAGACCACTGCGCCTAATAAGACGACGACAAAAAACTAAGTTCGTGTCCTATAAATAAACTTTTACTCTTTAATTCTTTCCTATCAAAATGTTAGAGGTCTCTGTAGTAAATTATCTAGTCTTTATCTTAATAGTCTTGGCTTTTCTTCCCAAATTATTGCTTTTACCGAAACCTGGTTAAAACCTGAGATTCTAAGCTCTGAAGTCTTTCCAGATAGGTATACAACATATAGGCTTGATCGACCTGACCGACGATTTGGTGGAGTACTGATTGCAGTAGACTCCAACATTGAGTCGGACCTTTTACAACCGAAGTTTCAATTTGACATTGAAATAATTTGTGTAAAACTACACTTTCCCGGTTTTTTCATGTATATAACCTGCTCCTATATTCCGCCGTCATCGGAATTATCAGTCTACTTGCAACACTTGTCTGCAATTAAGACTATTTTTAACCTGTTATCAGACAGAGATCACTGCATAGTCCTGGGCGACTTTAATATCCCAGAATGTGATTGGACTTCTAGTGCTAAAGGAAACTTCCTTTTGCCTTCCCGGCAACATGACCTATTTGACGGTTTGTTTGACAGGTCTTTGTCGCAGGTCAATCATGTCAAAAACTCTCTGAATAGATTGCTTGATTTATGTTTCACCTCTGATCCTTCCAAGGTGATTGTAGACAGGGTACACCCCCTTTCCCTTCCGGAAGATCCTTATCATCCCACTTTCGAAGTGAATTTCGACTTGGGTATTAGTATTGTGGATAAAAATGAAAGGCCGTGTAATCGCGTGCGCTGCTTTAAGAAAGCAGACTTTGAAAATTTAAATTCTTTAATTTCACATTGTGATTGGTCTGATTTTTATGCATCAACTGATATGTCAGTTGCAACTAATATATTTTATAACACCCTAAACTCTGCTTTTGATATCTGTCTTCCGTTATCCTATCCGATATGCTCAAGCAAACCCCCTTGGTTTACAATAGAGCTGTCTCGCTTAAAAAACTTAAAGAGTAGCTTATTTAAAAAATATAAACAAAAAAACTCACCGCTTGTCTTTTCCCGCTACCTAACTGCTCGGGCAAATTTTACCGTGCTTAACGCGAAATGTTATAAAAACTATTTGACCAGATGTAGGTTTCAGTTTTTTCAGAATCCTAAAAAGTTCTATAGTTTTGTTAACATGAAGCGTAGGTCAGCGGTCTTTCCTTCTAAACTTTTGTTTGATAACGCTGAGGCGGACACAGATCAGGCCATGGCCGATATGTTTGCTAAGTTTTTTCAAACAACTTATTCTTCTTCTACGCCGAGCATTCATTCTTATCCATATAGTGTACCAAGTTCAAATGGCATCTTCACACCGTTACTGAACGAAAGTTCACTTTTTAAGGATCTTAGCTTAGTTAAACCAGTCTTTTCACCAGGTCCCGATGGTATTCCCGCCTGTGTACTTAGATATTGTGCCAACTCCTTATGTAAGCCATTGCACAAATTATTTTCGCTGTCCTTAGACACAGCCTCCTTTCCTTCCATATGGAAGGAATCATTCATTATCCCTTTACTCAAAAAGGGCAGCGAAACTGATGCAAGTAATTATAGAGGTATCTCTAAATTATCGGCTATACCGAAATTCTTCGAGAATGTTATAACTCCTCACTTGCAACATTTTAGTAGATCCGTTATATCCCCTTTTCAACACGGATTCGTGAAACGTCGTTCTACCACGACAAATTTGCTTGAGCTGACATCCTTTGTGGTAAAAGGATTTCAGAAAAATCTCCAACCGATGTCATTTATACTGATTTCAGTAAGGCATTTGACTCAGTCAACCATTCTCTTCTTGCACATAAACTGAATCTCCTCGGTTTCTCACCAAAACTTCTTAGTTGGATTGTGAGTTATTTGGGTGACAGAACTCAACGAGTCCTCTTTAAGAATAATCTTTCTTACCCTGTTCATGCCACATCTGGTGTTCCCCAGGGAAGCCATTTAGGTCCCCTGCTTTTTACACTTTTCATCAATGACCTCCCAACGGTCATACTTAACTCCCGTACTCTCATGTATGCTGATGATGTCAAGCTATGTTTTCAATTTAAAGACGACTCCTGTCATTCTCGCCTTCAATCCGACTTAGACTTTTTTCTACTCTTGGTGTCGTGCAAATCTTCTTAATCTGAACAGCTCCAAATGCAAGCTGATGACATTCTCACGAGCCTGTCCTAAGTACGTATCTTACTCTCTCTGTGGTTGTACCCTGGAAAGAATTTCCCTGGTTGATGATCTTGGGGTCCGTTTGGACCGCAAACTCAAGTTTTGCGAACATATATCATCAATGGTTAATAAAGCTATGGGTGTGCTCGGCTTTATTAAGAGATGGTCTAAGGAGTTTGACGATCCTTACCTAACTAAGACTCTTTTCACCTCGCTTGTTCGTCCAATTCTGGAGTACGGATCATGTGTCTGGAGTCCTCAGTACACAGTTCACAAGGATCACATAGAATCCGTACAGAAAAACTTTTTTAATATTTGCCTTGCGAGGCCTTAACTGGGATGTAAATTCAAGACTTCCTTCCTATCCTAGTAGACTCTTGTTATTAAATCTGCCTTCCCTAGCCAATCGTAGAACTATGCTTGGTGTTATATTTATTAATAACCTTATACAAGGGGACATAGATAGTAACGACTTGCTTAGTCGACTACACTTCTCTGTCCCTGGTAGAATCACCCGTAACTATCTTCCTCTAAATCTTTCCTATTGTAGCTCGAATTATGCCCTGCATGAGCCTTTCAGGGTATTATGTTCGGACTATAATAAACTATATTACATTGTATCTAACAACAACAATAATTCTGTATCTTGCTTAAAATCACTAATCCTCACCTACCTTTCTAGTAACTCACCTCCTCACCTACCTTAGTAGTAACACTTATCTCCTTTCTAGTAACAGAGCACTTATTAACTAACTGCATGCTTAGAACATTCTAATCGCTATTTTGATTAGGCTTTGTTTACTAACACTAACTCTCCCGATCTGATTGGGTTTTTCTGGGTTTTCCCCAATCCTCTGCAACAAATGTTGGATCGGCTCGTTAATTTTTTTTATCCCAGAGTCAAATATTTTATTCAATTAATTTCTTTTCTTTCTTTTTTAAGATTTCAAGATTTTACATTTTACATTTAATTTATAATTATTAATTATAACTATTAATTGTTTTCTTTTTTACTTTTAAATAGTCGACTGACCTTAGTCCGACTTTAAACTAATTAAATAAATAAATTAAAAAATTACGCATGTACATCGAAGGTCATCCGTTCAAGGTAGTGACAGACCACGCAAGCTTGCGCTGGCTGATGAACCAACCCGATCATAGCGGCAGATTGCTCGATGGGCGATCAAGCTACAAGGTTTTTCGTTCGAGATCGAGCACCGCAAGGGGAGTGAGAATGTGGTTGCGGATGCGCTATCCCGTTCGTTCGAGGAAGCAGAGATTTGCATGTTGGACACGGAAGTCCTTAGTGAAATCGACCTAAACTCGGAAGCATTCCAGTCAGAGGAGTAGCGACGGTTGAGGTACAAAGTCCACTAAGGGCCACTAAGGTTGCCGATTTCCAAGTTGTGGACGAATATATATACGATCGCACGGAGTTTCCTGGAGGCGACGTTCGCACAGACGACATCTGGAAGTTAGTAGTTCCGGAATCTTTGCGAAAAGGCGTTATCAGAATCGCTCAATTAATGCGGCTCGGAGAGCATATGTGCAGGGTGAACAAAGGGAATGGGACATACTCCTAAGTAGCATCAATTCGTCGCTACGAAAAACTTTGCATCAGTCCATCGGCATGTAAATTGTGTGTTTGTATAAGCACGCAAGTGCTGATGACTGAAGCATCAACCTGTCCGATCGAATATCTTCGAGATGCGAATTCAGGCTCTGAATATTATGGAAGAAATGTTGAGGGCAGAACTTTTTACTAAATAATCGTAATGAGTACGTAATAATTTTTCAGTCCGCAATTTGTCTAATTGAGCTTTCATTTTATCGCTACTTTGAGACGGCTTAGAAGGAACAAAGTTCCTAATGATGAACAATCCTAAACCCGTAGTTGCTCTACTGCAAGCTACTTATAATGCAGCACGCTGCATTTTGGAATTAGCATAGACAACCACTTTGCTATACGTAGCTCTCTGACTGTTGTGAATAGTGATGGCTTCAGCAGGCACGATGAAAACTGCCTACGGTCAATATTAACTTGTGCGTTATTTGAATATTGAAAACTGCGAACTGTCTTCTGTGTAATTTAGTAAGAGAAGAGCTATAGTTGGTCATACCCTAGGTCATAGGGTACTTCCGCCCGTACTTCCACAAATCTCTCGGTGGTGTATTGCACCACCCCGCAACTTGTTAAAATACACGCTCGTGCACCCGCTTGGCAAATGACGTCTCATTCACGACACGAATCACGAGTAGCCGCTGGCCATGCGGAACATCCGTGACCGCAGGTGTCTTTCGCTCGTACTCCCACGTGTCGCCCGGTGGTGTATTGCACCACGCCGCAACTCGTTAGAGCACACGCTCACGCACCCACTTGACACTAACGTTCACTCACGACACGGAGTGTTAATATTTTTACTTTCACTTTTAGTATCCCAGTGGGAGAGCTATTGCTGCATTTCGGTTTGACTGCGCTCGATCGACTGCCCTTGGCCTAATTTCGGCAGCTTGCGTTTCGCTGCCTGCACCTTGCTGCCTGTGGCTCTGCTGTTGTGGCTCTGCTGCTGTGGCTCTGCCGCTGCTAGCGCCGCTCCCTTCAGCCGATCGTGCCTGGCTGCTGTGGCTCTGCTGTGCACTTCGCTGCCTGCACGGCGCCGTTCGCACTTTTCTGCATGTCGGCGCCGCTGCTTGCCTAGCTTCGCTGCTGGCTGCGCGTCGCTGCTGACTTAGCGTCGCCGTTTGTCTGGCGCCGCTGCCCAAAATTTGGTCGCGGTGCCGTTGCGTGTGCCGTTGTCTATTCACGAGGTTTTCGCTGTTTGTTGTTGTCGTTGTGCAAAAATGTGCAAATGCGCGAGCTCTGGGTATCGAGGCACCGTTATGTGTGCAAGTGTTCGCGGTCTGGGCACCGAGGTACCGCAACTTTTAACTTGTGCGCTGGGCATGGGCGTCGACTGTCTGGTGTTTTGCTCTGTTAGGTACCCTGATTCCTTGTTTCTGCCTATGCCCCTGTCTTTGCCTATGCTTTCTACTCAAGAACTGCTACCGGGCATATTGGGCTTAGATATAACTTAATATTTATTTAATAATAATAACGATATAAAGTAATAATATGAGGCATCGCTTCAATGCGGCGTCACACCCCCCCTTACTTCATCGGGGATAAGGTGGACGCGGGCCTCATGACTGGCTTCATGCCGCATAGTTGCGGGTTCATTTCCGCTCGCGGATTGTGACCGCTCGGAATTTATTGATGCGGGCGCGGAACTTCGCTCCATCTATGTACCTCGACCAGCAAACACGCCATCTTGCGGGGGTTCCTCTCTAAATGGGCTCGCACCTTCTCGATAACCCGTCGTGGCAACCAATGATCGAACGTGGGCACTCTCCAGTCCCTGGGTGCGGGAGCCCACTGTTCGGGGTGGTGACGGCCTTCAACGGCCGGAGTAGCCAATGCTACCGGGTCGGACATTGGTGCGTCGGAGGGTTCCGTCCGCACCATCGCCAGCAACGCCTCCGCCAGCTCGAGGCGGTGGTCGATCACCGGACGGCAAGGCGGCCGCGGGAAGTAATCGTCATCGTCCGACCCCTCCTCGGAGGACGAGGAGAACGGCCCGGCCCGCACCTTCATATATACACTCCTCCCTTTAAGAATGCTCTTAAGGGGGGGAGGTGTAACGATGCGCCAGGTTAGCGTGGTACCGAGGCTCTGGGTACCGAGGCACCGTTTACTAGGCATGGGTGCCGAATGTCTGGGGGTTTTCCTACGTTACGTGCCCTGTTTCATATGTTCTGCCTACGCCCTTGCCTTTGCCTATCCTTCTGTTGTAAAATACTGCGGGGTATATAACTACTAATATCTTGTAACTCGTGTAAGTCAGGGTCATTATGGTCACAAAGTTTAGAAATTTAGTGGCAGCCTACCCCACCCGGTACCTGTTTGCCTTCGCCGGTCGATTCCTTCCCATGAAATGCCTTCAAATCGGCCAATCCTGCACTGCGTCGCTTCTTTGTTTTGACGTCTTGGAGGCGTAGAATCGTGGGCGATATGTAACTCACGATCCGGTAAGGTCCATCGTAGCGGGGTGCCAACTTGGCGGCGAATCCATCGGCTGCCTTCGACAAATGATGCTGTCTCAACAGTACGAAGTCGCCGATGGCCGGCTTCCACTCTCGGAGGCGTAGATTGTAGTGTTTCCCTTGGTCCGCGCTTCTTGTTTCGCATTCTTGGCGACGATCTTGAATACGTCCTGCAGGAGTCGCTCCTTCTCCTCGGGCATCCGTGATTCCGCCCTTATGACAGGAGTCACCTCTTCGTAAAGGGCTCCCGGCAAACGAGGCTCGCGCCCTTGTACGAGATATGCTGGACTAAATCCGGTAGTGTCCGAGGCGCTGGTGTTGATCGCCAGACTGATCTCGGGGGAGGCGTTCATCCCACGTTCGCTGCTGGTCGTCCAGGTACTGTGCCACCATGGTTTTAACGGTCCTGTTTACCCTCACCGTGGGGTTCCTGCTGCGGGGTGTATGGCGCGGTATGCTGCAGCGTCATGCCCAGTTGTTTGCAGAACGTGGCGAATGCTTGTGAACTGCGTCCGGTTGTCGCAGACTAGCATCTTCGGCACTCCAAACCTGGCCAGAATCCGAATGATGGGGTGTTCCGCAATGAGTGGAACCCCCAGCAAACCGTCGAACTTAGCCCGTATATGCTGTGGAAAGCCCTCCACCTGTTCTTCGTCAGACGGACAGACAGACAGACAGACATGGCTCAATCGTCTCGGCTACTGATACTGATTCATGTTCAGTGGCTGAGTGGACTATATCCCGGACTCTAAGGCCAATTATATTGAGCGTGTTCGAGGTTCCGATTGCTGCCGCGATCCGATCAACATGTGAAATTCTTTTGTATTTCATAATTTTTTATTAAATAAAAATCAAAAACATTAAAGAGTGGCGGCGGCGGTAGGGGATTTTTCAGTTTTATACAAGTTAATTACTTGCAGGTTGCAAAGTAAAAAATAAAAAGATTTTAATGTTCAATTCAGAACAATGACTTTATTAGTTAAAATCCAATTTACAACTGATCAGCCTAAGCTGTTTCTAACATGCTGTGAGTCTTGGCAGTGAGCTGCGCTGCCCTTGGTGGCAGAGGATCGACGTCGGCTTCGCTGCTTCCAATAGGCCACGATATCGGCTGATGTCTTGTTGGTCGAATTTTTGCAGTCTTCTTGGAATCACATGCATTGGTGGGATCAGAAGCAGTTGCCAAACAGATTCTTAGAATTCAGCTTGGCAGCTCGGCGCGTGCTGGAAATTATGCAGACGCTGAGCTTGCAGATTGGAACTTGCGTACTGGAGTTCATTATTCTAAATTGTAACATTTTAGTTGTTAACTCACATATGTAATTAGAACTTAGTTTTCTTTCGTCGGTACACAACAGCAACTGCAAAACTAATTGTACATATTTATGCATATACAATCGTGCAATAATGTGTGTTGAAGTGGGACGCCAATACATACGTGTGGATATGCAGACATGTATGTATAGGCGTCCCACTCGCACATTCATAATTTTACAAGGGCTTATGTTCTCTGTTATTTTCTAGCATTCTAATTGCAAAAGATTGAGATCAAAACAAAATATGAAAAAATCCAATTGGAATCTTACTGAACTTGCAAAGTCATAACAGACAAAATACGGAAAGAGTGACGGCATTGAAGAACGCATTAGCTAGCGTTATTTGATGCGTGCTAAATAAAATAAAAATAGTTAACTTTATTTATAACTATTATAATTTGATTGTCTTTCATATTACATAATAAATATGAAAACAAAAAAAAAACATTTTTTTATTTTTATTTTAAATTTAATTAAATAATTTAATTTGTTTGTAACGGCTATATCGCAGCCCGCTTGGCTGTAACTTTTCTTTTACTTTGTTAGAATAAAATAAATAAACAAAATAAAATAAAATAAAAAATAATTAATAAATGAATATTCGCACCCGCCGGGGATTAAGCTCAAGCACTATCTCAAATTTTTTTGAATTTGCCGTCCGCCAATCTAACCACTCGGCCATTGCCTCACTCCTTGGCCCATTGTCAAAGCTTCATTGTGATCCAATTCTGTTACCATACAATGCAAATAAAAAAGTTTAAAATGTTGTGTGTTTGACGATAGATTTGAACTTCGTTATGCTTGCGTAAATTAGGTCTGCTTAAGTATATATGTTCATTAGGGTTCGGCTTATTTGCGAAAGTGCGAATTCTCAGGGTCTCATGGTCTCAAATTGTTCGTTTTGGTGTAAAACTTAAATTTGTAAAATTTTAGCCCGATCGGATAATGTTTAGAGGTGCCTTTCTCAACCAAAAGTTTGATAAAGGCATTTTTTGGCTAAAATGTTGTATTTTTTGGTTAAAATTCTGTTTTTTTGTGAGCATTTACGATTTTAGGTCGCAAATTGCTCTAATCAGCTTTATTTTTAAGTAGTTCGTTTAGTTTTCTTTTCAAAATGCTTTAAACTATTCAAATTGGTTAAGAATTGGCGGTTTTACAGAGGCGGGAAGGGGCGTGTCCAAATTTTAAAAAAAACTTTGAGACACTGCAATATATACGTATGTTGTCACAAAATTTAATGACTCTAGCTCTTATAGTTTCTGAGATCCAGGTGTTCATACAGACGGACAGACGGTCAGACGGACAGACAGACAGACAGACAGACATGGCTCAATCGTCTCGGCTACTGATACTGATTCAGAATATATATAGTTTATGGGGTCGGATGTGCCTTCTTCTGTCTGTTACGCACATTTCCGTTCCGCCAAACACAATAGACCATGAATTTTTTTAAAATCCATGGCTTAAAAATAGGTCTATCTTTCTCCTCTCTTCAACAACACGAAATAATGATAAATAATTTCCAGTAACATTTGCTATGTCAATTTAATAAGTATGTAAAACTGTTCCAGATTCCTTCGAACTATTGGACTAAATCCGTACAACAAAACAGAGTTTTGTAATCCAAATGAATACGAAGTGAATTTTAATTTAAATTTCATATAAATTTCTCAGAATTGTCTAATCTCATCCTGGTCGTCCAATCCCATTAAAAGAATTGCAATCGCAAAATCCAAGGATAGATTTATAACTTTTCTTTAAAAAAGCTATATGAAATAAATATGTAACCAAAACAAAATTTTTCTGAGTGATGTAAAGTCTAGGCGAGAAGTAGAGCGAAACAAGCTAAAATTTCTTCTGGGGAACTGAAAATAGTTTAAAATCTTTAGATTAAACTAACTAGTTTACGTTGGGCGCCATTTACATGTGTAGTGTGCAGTCTAGTATGTTTTAATGGCTTTCAAGCTCAGGCTAAGGTGACTGATAGAAGCCTGAGCCCGTGGAGTTTTGGGTCCGGAGGATGTGCTCTCTTGCTTTGCTCGGTCCAAGATCGCCGGATTGGTCGGGGTTTTCCAGGCCAAACTCCCTAGTACATACTACATCATAAAATATAAGTGCACGGTTTAACTAGCATAGTAATAATATCTACGAGAATAACAAAATCGGTGCCGACACACCTTTTCAAACGAATATTGGAATTATTCATCAGAGGGAATTAGGTGTTGTTGTCCGTCGTCTCTACCCACCCTACCATGGCAATGTATCTGTTGATATCTAGGCATTGCCTCTAATATTCAAAGAATACGATTATTAAATTACTTCTTTGCTGTTGTCTCAGCAAAGATCCAGATAGACCCTTAACAATATTTAGTTATCCATATTCAATTCTATTTTTTTTTATATAAATTCATTTACAATTTTTAAATACATTTCTTTTTTTTTTTTTAGAGAAGGTAAATCAAAATAAATGCAGTTTCAATTTCTGCTTAAAGAAAATAGGCCTTCGACTGAGAAAAAAACACGTGGCATTTATATACTAATTAATGTTCAAACTACTGGGTAGACTCACTCATTTTCAGTTTTTCCTTTTATATATTTTTTATTGAATCCGCAACTCTCTCGAACGATGGGCCCATTGAACAGTTGTTGGGCAAAGTTGGAAGCTGTATTAAAGATACTCAGAACAAATTACTACCATGTGTACATGCTCGTCCAAAGAAAATCAAATTAATCGGCCATAAAGTAGAGATCCATACTTACTTAAGCTAGGTTGTAATTTAAATTTAATTTAGATTTATAAGGATTTCATCCAATTGAATACATTTGAATTTTCATATAAGAACGATTATGTAAATTCTGATGATTATGTAAAATGTTGTACCAGCATCGTACACAGCAATATCATGACTTATCTTATAGTCTTATAGTGGGAAACCTTTAACGACCTAATGACCTTGTCTGGATTTAACCAAGGTCGGCCGAGGTCGTTCGACAGCCTGTGGGCTCTAGATCAGTTAAAGAAAGCGTGGCCAGGCCTTTTAGACTTGAAAAGAAATACCACCTGCCACACGGCTGAAAGAAAATCTTCACTTAAGCAAATTGTACAAATATAGCACTTGAATAATATCACCTTTTAAGGAATAAAACACTGCTGGCACAATTAATGGAATTAATCCGATTTCTTCGGTCGCGCCGGAAAATTGCTGGTGATATAACCAGGTTCCGAATGCAGCGTAAGCTGTACTCGTTTTTTTATATTAAGACTTTTTTTTCTCTCCTGATGTACTCGATGTATGCTATTTGTCGGGCCACTTTCAGATTGTGAGTTCTCTCTAATCGAGCATCATCTTCCAACAAATCTAAGCGGCGTAACAATTCGTAATCTTGGCCGTTTAGAATCATATTCTGGTCGAAGGTCAGAAAATAAGGTGAATACCCGGTACTTCTATGAAGAGTAGCTCTTAGTGCGCCACTAATGGAATTCAAATTCAAGTCCCAATTCGAGTGTTCAGTTCCAATGTAAGCTCGTATTGCAGCCAATACCGATCGATTTAATCGCTCACTGGCATTAGCCTGCGGTGAATAAATTGCGGTGCATTTATGGAAAACACCAAAAATATCAAGGAATTTCCGGAAATGGCTGGATTTAAACTGTGAGCCATTGTTTGTTAAGACTGTTTCGGGCACTCCGAA
Organism: Zaprionus nigranus; assembly: GCA_018903425.1. NCBI lineage: Eukaryota > Metazoa > Arthropoda > Insecta > Diptera > Drosophilidae > Zaprionus > Zaprionus nigranus. Next base: position 264,027 of record JAEIGD010000069.1, on the reverse strand, counting down.
AGTATAGAAAATTGATTGTTCTAAGTATTCACAAATCTTAGGTGCTGTAAACTTTTTTAAAGGGCATAAAAAATGAAACGTTGTGCTATGGTCAACTATTATCAACAAACCAATATTGCCACTTTTCGAACGCGGATAAGGTCCTAAAAAGGTCAATGTACAATTTCTGAAAAAGGTCGTTCCGAAGTGAGTGGTCTGCCCATCGGTGGTTTTAGGACTGTTTGGACTCTTGGTAGTTCTACAGACATCACATTCTGAAATGTATTGCCGAATTTCGCTGACCATACGCGGCCAAAAGAAATGTCTTTTTATTTTGTCAACAGTCTTACTTAATCCCCAGTGTGCAGAACTCGGCATATTATGTGCTTGATTAAGTACATCTTCCACTAAGCCAGAGAGTACCCAAAGCTTCCATGAAAAATCTTCTTGACTCGGGTCGCCAGATGCGAATTGAGTCCTCTTATACACATATTTGTCAACGACTTTTAAATCAGGTGTTTTGGACTGATTTAATTTAATCTTTCCAATAAGAGATGGATATTCAGGCGAATTGAATTCTTTTGATACTAAATCAATGATTGGACCTTCTTTAAAAAGGGTTATGAATTCAATTGTAGGTTCATCTCTACGTGACAAGATGTCAGCCACAACATTTTGCGAACCGTTTCTATGTAAAATATCAAAAGTAAATGATCGTAACTTCATCGACCATCTGGCTAATCTGCCAGATCAATCTTTTTGTCGCATGGGCCACTGAAGAGACGTATGATCAGTTATGACGAGGAATTCCTGTCCTTCAATATAAGAACGAAACTTTTTATACCTTTTATAACCGCTTAGCATTCCAGCTCCGTAACTGAATAGTTACGCTGTGCCTTAGATAATTTTTCGGATATATACGCTATTGGTAATTCAACTCCGTCTGGTTTTTGTGCTAATACACAACCGATTCCATAGGTGCTAGCGTAACAAAGTAGGACATGGTTCAGAAAAATTAGGAGTTATTAGAATGGGTGCGACTGCCAAACAAGATTTCAATTTTTCGAAAGATTCCTGGGCATGCTCATTCCATTTAAAACCTTTTTTCTGTTTTAACAATTCGGTCAGGCTAAAACTAACTGTGGCGTAATTATCCACAAACCGCCTATACCATCCCGCTAAACCTAAAAATCGATGCAATGGTGGTTGGAACTGGAAAGTCGGTTATGGCTTTTGTTTTATCTGGGTTGGTTTTTATTTGTCCGTTACCTATTGTAAACCCGAGATATGAAATTTCCTTCATGCAAAAATTTGATTTACCAACATTAATGGTCAGATTAGCCTTCCTCAAGCACAGGGCGATTTCCTGAAAAAAGAACTAAATGCGAATTAAAATCATCAGATAGAACCAGGAGATCGTCAAGATAATCAAACACACGTGTTCTTAGATGGGGTGGTGACTGTATCCATCAAGCGACATAGTGTTCGAGCCGCGTTACATAAACCGTATATTGTCGGTATTTCTCCTCTAAGGGTATCTTCCAGTACGCATGTTTCATATCTAGACCGGTGATGAAACGTGCCGGTGGTAATCTACTTAAAATGCCGTCGATATGAGGGAGTGGATATTCGTCACGTTTTGTAACCTTATTCACCTCTCTCGAATCGAGACATAGACGGTATTTTTCGCCTTTCTTCACCAAGACACAATTACTACTCCACGGGCTAGTGGACTCTTCTATGACGTCGAGTGCCAGCATATTATCAACCTCAGCGAACCTTATTTTTTCTATGGCTGGGGTAACAGGCCAATGACGCTGTTTAACGAGACTTTCTGTACCTACGTCGATGGTATGGGTTGTCATTCTGGTTCTCCCTAAACCTTCTGCAGCAAAAGATGGGAATGTTGTCATTACAGTTTTGAGGCGTTGTTTTTGCTCAGGTGTTAAAATATGTAACTTAGGAGTATCTTCATTTTCTTCGGAAGTTCCTATATCTAATTCGGAAATTAGGGGGAATCCGAAATTTTATTAGCCAAACCAGCTTTCTTCCAGAAATCCATTCTTAGCATAATATTTTGTTTAATTTCTGGGATTATAAATATTTCCAATTCAAAAATTTTATTATTATATTTAATTGGTGTTGCTATTTTTGCTACTACTTTACTTTCTGTTCCGTTTGCGGTTTTTATGACTCCCGAACACTTGGGAGTCTTATAATTGGACAAAAGCTCTTGAGCTGCCGAACTACCACTGCAACTTATTGTAGCGCCGCAATCCAATAATGCAACATACTCTTTTTCGTCAATATGTACATTGGTGTAAATTCTATTATCAGACTCTAAAAATATAGCACTAATAATTTTTTTCCGATCATTCTGGATTCGTTTCCAGAAATTACGTAACCGTTTGATTGACCTTTTGGGTTCTATTAATATTGTATTTGGGTACTAGTATCTATTTCATTAAAAATCTTTTCTCGAAGAGAGTTATATTTTTCTATTCTTTTATGTATGGGAATAAAAGAATAATTAATTTGGTTTTCTGGACTGAGCTGGGTTGTTTGTGTTTCAGCATCACGAATTATATGATTGTTTATTAATTCGGATGCTGAGTTTTCCGAAGTCATATTTTAAATTAAGGATGTGTCCAGCCGCAACAGCTAGACACATCCTTCGTCATGTTTCCCGCTTGGGTACATTTAGGACAGACAGGCTTATAAGTGTCCTTAGCTCCACAGCCATAACAGAAAATAGTAAGGGGTCCTAGAGATCTTCTATGACATATTGGTAATCATCGAAAAGCTCATTTTCACCTTGGCGGCGTTTTCTTATTTGCTCCCATATATCATAATCAGTTTCCAATTCTTCAAATCTTTTCCTAAATTCTTCGCAAAAGGTGTTCCAAGTGAAATTGGTGTGGGAACGTTGAAATTTCCAGTACCAATCGTTGGCTTTTCCGGTAAATAACAAATATAAGGGATCGCAAAGTAATTCGTAGTCATTGTTCAGATTCTGCCTAGTTAAAGCACGAACTCGATAAATGAACTCTTCCATTCTCATACAGTTTCTAGAGCCATCAAACTTGATGTGCCAACTTTGTAAATCGGCTAGGCATACGCGCCCTAGAGCGTCTGGGCTCTGAATATAGTGATCTAGAGAGCCTAAGTGAAAAATTTCCCTAGACTCTTCGGGTAGATTTTGCAGTTGCTGTCTAGATCTCAGCATTCTGACCCGTTTTTCTGGAACATGTGTGTTGATATACACACTGGCACTACTGCTGGCGGACAAATGGATACCTAAAGAGCAGTAGACGGCTTCCTGAATATTGTAACTTTTGCTTAATTGTTACATTATTACTATCCTTTCATTGATTGCCTCACGCATCAGCATTGAGATGCCTCTCTGGGACTTGTTAATATAATTGAAAAATCTCAAAGCGTTTTTAGAGAACGAAATTAAACAAACAAATTGAGACGCGGTGGTTTCGATATATAACAAAATCTATTGTTGCTGATGGCACACTTATTGCTGCTTCCTTCTCGAGAGCGAACTTTATACATACTATTAGAGCGGTGACCACAACTTGGCCACGCACTCTAAAATTTTGCCGTCGGCAATTTCCGATCGACTCAAAGCAAGAGAGAGATTTACTTAATGACACTTCTTGTGTTCTCTTAACTATTACTTAACTACTGTGCTCAAACATTCCGGCCCTGTTGAAGAGCTCTGGTCTTTAACACATCGGAAGTCCGGCTAGCTTATGGACTGGTCGCTTAATTGCGCCTGCTGGTGTTTTTATTTCGGCTACACGAACCCTGCCGTCCTCCCCTCGAATTGTGCGCGTTACGCGCCCGGTGATCCACTACTGAGGGGTGTGTTGTCGTCGTGAACTATCACGACCGCCCCTTCATCGAGGTTGTCCTCGCCTTTGGCCCATTGAGTTCGCTGCTGGAGGCTGAGAAGGTAGTCCTTGGACCAATTGCGCCAAAAGTGCAGTTTGAGCGTCGACAACTGCTACCACAGTTTCAAATATCCGCGTCCTGGCTTCTTGCTGCTCTGTGGGCAGCGCCAACAAAGGCTGTCCAATAAGCAGGTGGCCTGGCGTCAGCACCTCTACATCGCTGGGATCGCTGCTGTCGACGAGCAACGGCCTGGACTTGAGCAGCGCCTCGACGTCCAATAGATGCGTGCTCAACTCGTCCTGATTTTATAGCTAACATAGAACGGCCCACAAAAGTCTACTCCACATACTCTAAATGGCCGACCTTCACAAAGGCGATTAGCAGCCAAATTTCCCATTATTTGCCCCAACAATTTTGGTTTGTATCGAAAACAGTGAACGCAATTCCGAACAACTGCAGTGCACAAACTTCGAGCATTTACTACCCAAATTTGCTGCCTCAAAAGTCCAACTAGAACTTTTGGGCCAGCATGGTAGTGCCTACGATGCAACTAACTGACAAATAGTTGAATAAATCCTGACTTCTTTGTCATTAAGAGCGGAAATTTAGCGTCATAAGACAGAGGCCCGTGTAGCAAACGTCCTCCTACTCGAATGAGTTCAAATTGTATTCCATTTTTGTCAAATACATCAATAAATGGATTCAGCGATTGCAACATTGGTGCTAGAACTACTGATTGTCTCAATAATTTCAAGTCGCTTTTGAACGATGTGCTTTGTACTACGGCGATCAGTTTTAGAAATAAAATATTTCTTTCAGATGCCGACACAACGAGAGAGTCTGATTTGAGCCCTTTGTAACAGAATCGAAGTACATAAGCCATTATGCGAATCAATTTTGGAAAGTTGGAGTGACGATTAATTAGCTCAACAAAACAATTTGGCTCAGCTTCTGTCAAAGTACATAAAACACTTTTTTTGTCTTCGGAAGATTTGATTTCCGACCCTATTTCAACCAGGTGAAGCTGAGGCCATTGGTCTTCCTCCAGTTTCAAGAAACCATAACAATAACCGAACCATAACTAGCTAACAATCTCGTGTATGTGGGTTCCTCTCGATACTAAATCTGCCGGATTAGCATCTGTTGGAACGTGACGCCACACAATACCTTTCGACAACTCCTGAATTTCTGCAGTTCTATTGGCGACAAATGTGCCCAATGTGCCAGAATCGCGTTGTAACCAATACAGCACAATCTGTGAATCCGACCAGAAATTCAAGCTTTCTATATTAAAGTTTGATAAAGTTGCCGCAATTTGGTGCCAGAGCTTGGCCAGCAAGAGCGCTGCACATAGCTCTAGTCGGCGTATTGTTTTCACGTTTAGTGGAGCTACCCTAGACTTTGCAGTAAGCAATGTAATGCCAACGTCTCGGTTGTTGCAAGTTCGAACGTATATGCAACAATCATATGCATGACTGGATGCATCGGCAAAGCCATGTATCTGAACCCTTTGATACGTATTTAGACATACGTACCTAGGGATGCGGATTTTATGTAAATCGCGTAACGTCATGGTAAACTTGTTTCATGTTCTGTAGAGACTCATTGGAATGGCTTCATCATACGCTAACTAACTTTCTTGGTGATCAGCTGTGTTTAGCTTTTGCTCCTGTTATTTAACGTGTTGTACTAAATTTCTGGTGATTTAAATTTCAAATTTGTGATTCACTACTGTGTAACAACTTTGTACTAACAAATTGATATATAAGTAACTGGTAAACTAGTGTTTATTGTATTTAAAGTACATTTTATCTAAAATAACTTGCGCGTCTTAAGCGTCTTGTTTTTGTTTTTGTTTGCAGTTCACACTCCCACGCTCATTCTCGCTTGCATCGCTCTCTGAGTGTGCTGCTACTCGCGCTCTCACTCTCACGCTTCTTTACGCTCTCTTGTGAGTTACGCTTGTGTTTGTTTGGCTTGTTTTCTTGCTCTCTAACTGTTCTTTTTAACTTTTTGTTTTTGGAACTTATTTTTTTTGGTGTTCCCTACAATTTTCAAGGCATATTAATTTTTCATCAAAATGCTGGTGTGCTCTGCTACTCCTTGTAAATGCAAGTCCGATACTAAGCCGGAATTTGTTTGCTGCTGGCTGTGTGATAACTACTTTCACATCAAATGCATCGGTTTAACAGTACGCATTAAAGATCATATTAACAACAGAGAATCTGGCCTAAAATGGACATGCAAAGTTTGTCGAGTGAAAGAACTTACTGTAACTAAAATGCTTAGGGAGACGAAATTGAAATTTGAGAAGTTGCGTGCAGCCTTTTCAAATCTCCAATCAGAATTCTCTAATATGGAAACTCAATTCAATTCATATGAATGTGCTGATGAGTCTCCCGAAATTCCACTGGCAACTCCTTCAGGCATAACATCTCCTGTTATTGCCTATTTAACACCTTCTACGTCTCCTAACATACCTCCAGCCTCCCCGGCTGTTATATGCGATCCCCCACTTTTGATCGTTTCTCGCCTTTAATTTGTTTATTTAAGCTATTTAATTTGTTTATGAATAGTGTATCTTTTGATCATCAAATACTAATATTTACTGAAACCTGGTTAAAACCTTATGTAGATAACAGTTCATTTTTCCCAAAACACCACCTTCAGATGTGATCGTTTATCACGCACTGGAGGTGGTGTTCTTATAGCTGTAGAATCTGATCTTTCTTCCGAACTAATTCCGATAGACCATAGTTCTCTCTTAGAATTTGTATGTGTTAAAATAACAATGTATCAAATTTCAATTTATATTACCTGTTCTTATATTCCTCCGTCATCTGATATTTCTATCTACCTGGACCATCTTTCATCTATCCAATCTGTCGCCTCCAAATTATCAGATAGAGACTACTTGCTAGTTTTTGGTGATTTCAACTTACCAGAAGTTACTTGGTTTTCTCAATCTGATTTATTGGTGCCTTCTTTATTTAATTCTTTTTTTAAGTGGCCTTTCGGAGCTATCTCTTTATCAACTAAATAATGTTCCTAATTGTAGTGGTAGAATTCTTGATTTAGTTTTCTCTTCCGACATTCTAGTAAATACTATCTCTAGAATCAATCCCTTAGTTCTTCCTGAAGTTCCCTATCATCCTACATTAGACCTGGTTCTAACTTTGCCTATTTCTACGCAAACTGCAACTGTTTCCCCTAAACTAAAATCACGTTTTTTTCCGTAAGACCGATTTTGTAAAATTTAACCATTTAATTTTGGAACATGATTGGTCATCTTTTTATTCATGCTCTGATATAAATACATGCATTTCATTTTTTTATTCCTCTATGAACTCATTTTTTGATCAATGTGTTCCTGTTACTTTTCCTGTAAAGTCCAACAGGCCTCCTTGGTTTTCACGTGAGTAGTAAGGTTGAATAATTTGAATTCCCGGTATTTTAAAAAATTTAAAATGACTTGTAATCCTTCTGATTTTACGCGTTATATTGCAGCAAGAGCAAACTTTATTGCTCTAAATGCCAATTGTTATAAAAAGTATTTGTGTCGCTGCCGTTTGCAGTTTGCTCAGGACCCAAAGCAATTTTACAACTTTGCCAACTCAAAACGTAAATCAAGTAGATTTCCTTCTGTACTATCATATGAAAATAAGGAAGCAACTTATGATCAGGCTGCCGCCGATTTGTTTGCAGACTTTTTTCAATCAACTTATTCAACTGAACCTAATAGTTTCCCATTACATACATACCCTTATATTATACAAAATTTTAACACTTTCTTCTGTCCTTCTATTGAAGAAACGCCTTTACTTAGTGATCTTAAATCGATAAAACCCGTTTTCTCTCCTGCCCCTGACGGAGTTCCAGCATGTGTGCTTAGATATTGTGCTGATTCAATTCTTAAGCCAATTCATAAGCTGCTTGACTTGTAACTAGCAAATAGTTATTTTCCACCTATTTGGAAAAACTCTTGTTCCATTCCTCTTCACAAAAGTGGTTCTAACCATGATGTGAAGAACTATAGGTGTATTTCCAAATTGTCCGCTATTCCTAAAATTTTTGGAAAAAATTTTACGGCTCAGTTAACTTTTATGTGTAAATCTATAATTTCACCCTATCAACATGGGTTTATTAAGGCAAGATCCACAGCTTCTAATCTTTTAAAATTTTTCTCTCACATTAATCTAGGATTTCGGAACAAAATGCAAAATGATGTGGTCTATACTGACTGCAGTAAAACATTTGACTCCGTAAATCATAGACTCTTAATCCAAAAGTTAAATTTGATTGGTTTTCCTCAAAAGCTCCTTTTGTGGATTTCCGATTATTTAACTAACAGGTCTCAACGTGTTTCTTTTAAAGACTGTCTTTCTAAGCCGATCTTAGTCACTTCTGGTGTTCCTCAAGGTAGCCACCTTGGGCCTTTGCTATTTAACCTTTTTATTAACGATCTTCCTTCTATACTTCTTCACTCTAACATTCTTATGTATGCTGATGATGTGAAACTCTGACACATAGTTATCCTATTAATAACCTTCTTCAAACAGATCTTGATTTGTTTTTTGCTTGGTGTAGACATAATCTACTATATCTAAACTGTTTGAAGTGCAAGGTTAAGTCATTTTTACAGAGGTAACTATCATGTCATCGACTATAATCTTAACTTAACCCCACTCTTAAGAATATCTGAAGTAATGGATTTAGGTATCCTCTTTGACCATAAATTGAAATTTGATCGTCACATAACACAAATTGTCAATAAGGCATTTCGACTACTTGAGTTCATCAAAAGATGGGCCAAAGAATTCGAGGATCCTTATACGACAAAGTTGCTTTATACTTCTCTTGTTCGTCCAATTCTTGAATATGGGTCTTGCGTGTGGTCGCCGCAATACCATATTCATCAAGATAGAATTGAGTCTGTTCAAAAGCAGTTCTTACTCTTTGCCTTGCGTAGTCTTAATTGGATTTCGGGTGTAGACTTACCACCATATTCTAGTAGACTCCTTCTAATTAACCTACCTTCTTTAACTAACCGTCGTATTATGTTAGGTGTTATGTTCATCGTAAAACTAATAAGGTACGATATAGATTCCCCCCACTCTACTTAACCTAATCAATTTCTGTATTCCTTCTAGAGTTACTCGTAATTTTAGGCCACTTTCTTTAGCCTTTTGTCCTAATAATTATAGCTTGCATGACCCTCTCCGAGTTCTCTGTGCTGAATACAATAGAGTCCTCCCTCTCCACTCTGTTAAATTGTCTATCCTCAATGAATTAACTTCTCGTCCTAATAACTAACATTAATCCACCGATCTGATTGGGTTTTACTGGGTTTTCCCCAATCCTTTGCAGCAAATGTTGGATCGTTAATTCTTGTTTTATATTCCCCAGCCTAAATTTAAAAAATTTATAATCTTAATTAATTTTAAATTTTTTTATATATTTTTAATCTTAATTTTATTTAATTTTAATTTAAATATAATAATTTTTCAAGTCGACTGGCTTAGTTGACGTTAACCCTCTAAGGCTATTTTCTTTAAATCAAAATAAAAAAATATCCAAATAATTTTTCTTAAATGAATTTTGCCCACTGAACTCAAAAATGGCGTCAGAAAAAATTTTCCGACAACCGTTTACCTGCCAGGTGAGAATATATGAATGAATGCGTCAATGCACTCTTGGGGCTTGTTATGAAAAAAATAAAACTCATATTCTATAAGTGTAAGTTTTCATTTTGTATTATGATATTCAAAAAACAATTTTGGTTGGCAGTGCAACAAAGGTGTTGATTGCATTTTTTGCAAATGCATTGGGTTTGGGACGATTTGCAATTCTTGCACCATCTTTTCCCGCCATCTCGACTTAGCCAAATCTCGACAAACGCAAGTCTACTATAGGATGATTTGACTGTGCACCAATTTTAAGTCTAACTGGTGGAGAAGACGACACGGACGGACTTCGTTGCCCAAGTCTATGAAGAGGTGGAAATCGAGATGCTTCACTTCTGGGACGACCCAGTAAAGGCTTTCGCTGAAATTCAACGAGGCCCGCAGCTAATTCCTCTCGGAAATCCGGAAGATTAAAATCTTTTTTAGGGCTCTCTTTTTCATTATTTGATATACGCCTGTACAAAATATAGGCATTTGTTACAGCCATATCCACTAAATGGTAAAAAATACGTGTCGCAGAATCTCTGGTTTTGGCTTTAATGTGGTAGCGGCCGATTAATCCATCCATCAAGTCTACACCGCCCATGTGTGCGTTGTATTCTCTAATAATTTGTGAGCAGTCAATTTCTACGTATTTTTTTAGATTTTCGATCATATTGAGGTGTTTTTGCGACTACACTTTTGATTGCCTTTTCAAATGGCTGAATACCAACGTATGTAGATAGCAATCAAACGACTCTGTTGTCTTTCCACAATACTTTACTAATAGTGACTCCATATGAAGAGCCAACAAATTCAGTCGAAAATCCTCTAGGCTTGTCCTTGATAATATTATCACAAGGCAGCTTAGAATTGGGTATACGATTAGGACGTACTGTACCAAGGCTATATGAAGGCACTGACGTATAATAGTTGTCGAAATATATTATATGATGCTGGAATTTCTGTACAGTGTTTGTTAAGCGAACAACAATGAGGCTGATGCTCCGAGATCTGATTCGCCTGGTAAGATTACATTATCTCCAGCGCCACTATAAATTTCAACGGTAGGCGTATCCATAGGAATCGCATAAGACAAAGAGCTTTATACCCCACTTATGAGGTTTATTAGGCATATACTGCCGAAGGTGATGTTTCATTTTTGTGCGGCACATCTGCTCATCCACGCAAAGTCGAGCTTGCTTTGGAATGGAATCAAACTTGTCATTTAGATGATCTATTAAAGTTCTTTTGCGGTACAGGGGGATCGTAACCGGCTTCACCCTTTTTAATTCGTTTGTTCTCATCTCGCAGACACAAGTAGCGCTTAATTGAATCAAATTTGAATGTTGTCGGCTATTGCTGCGCGTAATGTTTCCTCAACAATTTGATTGATAATATTCTCATTGAAAAAATAGCAAAATATTTGCAGTGGAGTTTCCAAGTTAGTTATTTCTAGTGGCAATGATGAGTTACCTCGAAAGGCTACGTCATTGATATGCAACTGCAGAGACTGTTGCTTCCAAATTATTTTGCTCGGCTCTTTTTAACTGATTCAATACCTGTATATAGATAATAGTTTTTATATAATGTGTTTTGTAACCATTTTAGAATGGAGACTTACTGAAACCGTTATATCCACCGGCAGAAGGGGAATTTATGATTTTTGATTGGTCAAATGATGGTAGAGGTGATCGGGGTCTTTTCGGTGTTTTCTTGGTGGATTCGCATGCTTGTTCCTCAGTGTCGGCGGCAGAAACAGCAAATGATACCGAATCAGCATCTTCCAAGGCTGCATTTAGTGCACCGGCCATAACAAGCTCGTCGTCTCCATCATCACTAGTTTCGTCAGATAATAACTCTTCCAACTGAACAGAATCAAACAAGTTGAGCAATTGCTCATCGGTCAAATCTGACAGTTTATGGCGTTTACGCATTAAGTCTACCATTTCTCGGAGTCTTTAAATTGCAAAGTTAAGAACAGCTTGTCACCTCATTGCATGCGGACGTGTTTTTAACAGTGCTCCAGTTAAACAATTCCAAAAATCGAAACAGAATAGTGAACCAAACACAAAATCATAAGCGAAAAGACGCTCAGTGCAATGCCTGCACATATAGATTTTCTAACAAATCTATAAGTTATTAATCTATAAGTTATCAACTAATTAAAAATATAAATAAACTAACCAAAAACAATGAGCGAAAACGAAGCTCGCGCGCAGCGTCAACGTCAGCAAGATGAGCGACGACTCTCTGCAACGCAACAACGCTTACTTTTCCGACGTCTCCGCGGAATTGAGCCGCGAGCGGTCAATCACCCCCAAACCGACAGCTGATCTTTCTCTCTTAACACGCGACAATGAACGCTCTTGCTCCCCGTCGCCGTCGTTACTATCTATCGGGTCGATGCAATCCGACCGCCCGCGATCGGCAACTCTCAACCCGCCAAACGAACACCTGCTTACAGCGAACGTCAAAGAACGTTCTCGCTCTTCGTCTCCCTTACCAACAAAATCTGCTCACACCAAGCAAAGAGAACAGAACTTAGCTGTAACAGCAAGCACAAACTCTTCAATTGTCGCGACAACCCCGATAACCAATACAACACCGATGCCGACTGCCCGCTCAACACATAGAAACACAACGAAAGCTGCGCAGACAGCAAAACAAACTGCAACATACGAAAACGAAAACGCAAAGCCGGCCATACAGACTGGAATGGATCGCTACATCCAAATAAAACGAAAGCTAAGCCCCCAAAAAAATGTAAACAAACCAAAATTCACACGCGCCAACGCCAGCACAACTTTAGGCGAAGTACCGAACAATGCCAACAGGTTTGACATTTTGGCAGATACTATTGAAGACCTGCCCGATGAAGCTGATGGAAGCGACAAAAATAAGCCAAAGCCACCACCAATATTTGTACGCGAGGAAAGCTCTAGTACATTTGTAAATAACGTAATAAAGCTCATAGGTGACGCAAATTTCCACATAATTCCCTTAGTTAGGGGCAACATTCATGAAACTAAAGTCCAGACCAAGTCTGAACAACACTTTAGAGCCTTAACAAAGTACTTGGACGAAGCAGAAAAAAGCTATTACACATACCAGCTAAAAAGCTGCAAGGGTCTGCAAGTCGTACTAAAGGGCATTGAGCCTGATGTAACTCCAGACGAAATAAAGTTGGCGCTACAGGATAAAGGATTTACCGCAAAATCAGTCTTCAACATCTTAAACAAAAATAGACAGCCGCAACCACTCTTCAAGGTGGAACTTGCACCAGAAGCAAAGATGCGGAAAAGAAACGATGTGCATCCAATCTACCAACTCCAATTTTTACTACATCGTAGAATCACCGTAGAAGAACCTCACAAACGTAACAATCTGGTACAATGTATGAACTGCCAAGAATACGGCCATACAAAGTCTTACTGTAAGCTGCGCCCAGTGTGCGTAGTCTGTGGCGAGCTCCACGACAAAGCCAGCTGCAGAGCACCCAAAGAGACTCAGCGCAAAATGTGGCAGCTGTGGAGGCAATCACACAGCCAACTACAGAGGCTGCCCAGTATACAAAGATCTCAAAAGCCGCATTTACCAGCGCGTAACCACTGTACGCTCACACAACGCACCGATCACAAAAATACCCTCCAAAAACAACCCAGAAGTTTTCTTCTCTACCGCAGCCAGATCCTCACTTTGTACAGGATTCGTTACCAAAAACGCGTCATATGCAAGCGCTCTAAGATCAGGTTTAGAGCCCCCAGCCTTCAGTGCGCCATGTTCACAAGCCAAATATGTGGACTTCAATTCGGTACAAGACAAAAAGCCAATGGAACAACAACAAAAACAATTTCGAAGCAATGATATTTACCTTGCAGCAGAGCATGACGGAGTTTATGGCGTTTATGCGGACAACCATGCAAGATCTAATGCGTAATCAAAACATGTTGATAGAATTGCTTGTATCACAACAATCAAAATAATCATCATCATGGCCTCGCTAAGAATCTCTACGTGGAACGCCAACGGCGTTTCACAGCACAAACTTGAGCTAGCTCAATTCATACTCGAAAAGCACATCGACGTAATGCTACTTTCGGAAACACACCTCACAAACAAATATAACTTCAACTTAAGAGGATATATTTTCTACGGAACCAATCACCCTGATGGTAAGGCCCACGGCGGGACCGGGATTTTGATAAGAAGCCGTCTCAAGCACCACTGTCATATTGAGACTGCCAAAAACTATCTACAAGCAACATCATTAAAAATTCATTTGGATAATGGTAACAAGCTTACTTTAGCCGCTGTTTACTGCCCACCTCGCTTCGCTTTATCCGAAGACCCATTTATGGAATTCTTCAACTCACTTGGAGAACATTTTATAGCAGCTGGGGACTATAATGCCAAGCACACACACTGGGGGTCTCGACTCGTGAATCCAAAAGGAAAATAGCTCTACAACGCCATTATAAAAGCAAACAACAAGCTCGACCACGTTTCTCCTGGCACACCTACATACTGGCCTACTGACCCCAAAAAACTACCTGATCTAATTGATTTCGCAGTCACCAAAAACATTCCCCGTAATTTGATAAGCGCCGAGTGCCTTTCAGACCTATGATCTGACCACTCGCCCTCATAATAAATCTTTTCCGAAACCCTGAACCAGCAAACCACTCTTATAAGTTGACGTCAGAAAAAACCAACTGGCTCAAATACAAAAAAATACATAAGCTCACACATTGAGCTTAACCCACCTCTCGAAGCTGAAGCTGACATTGATAGTTTTGTTAACTCACTGGAGTCAATCAACGCTGCTGCAGCTCGCTGCTCAATGCCGCAAACAGCAAGCAAAATTACAAATCACAAAAAGAACAACCTGCAAATCGAACAACTATTCTCGAAAAACGGCGCCTACGGCGGGAATGGCAGTCCTCCAGATCACCGTCGGCAAAACAAAAGTTAAAAGACGCCACACGCAAACTTACAAAGCTTTAAAGCAAGAAGAAGAGCTTGCCCAACGTACTTATATCGAAAAACTATCAACATCCAGTACAAAAACTCACTGTGGAAAGCTCACCCAACTCTAGGCTCACCCACAGTACCAGTGGTCCCTATTAGAAACCACACAGGTGGCTGGGCCCGTAGCGACAAAAAATAGAGCCAGCACATTTGCCACTCATCTACAAAAAGTCTTCCAACCGAATTCTGCAACAAACACGTTCGAAATTCCGCCCGCAACAGACGACTCCCAGCCTCATCATGCTCCAGTTGTGTTTCGCTCAAACGAAATCTCAAAAATCATCAAAGAACATCTGAACCCAAAAAATCAGCAGGGTGCGACCTAATTACCCCTAAGATGATTATTGAGCTGCCCTACTGTGCCGTATGCAGTATTACCCAGCTCTTCAATGCCATCAACAAACTTGGCTACTTTCCAGGAAGATGGAAAAAGTCAATAAAAATAATGATACCAAAGCCGGGAAAAGATCACACTGTTCCATCGTCGTACAGACCCATAAGCCTTCTATCCTGCTTATCGAAACTCTTCGAAAATGCCTACTGTCTCTGACTATTACTCCATTCCTGAACACACACAACACAATACCAGCACACCAATTTGGCTTTCGTGAAAAACACGGAACTATTGAGCAAGTTAACCGCATAACATCAGAAATACGAAACGCATTTGGAAAAACGGGAATACTGTTCTGCGATATTTCTAGATGTTTCGCAGGCACGTTCGATACTGGTCTGATGTACAAAATCAAAACAACGCTTCCAAACAACACTCATAAATTGCTAGAGTCGTACCTCTTACAACAGGAAGTTTGTAGTGAGGTGCAACACTGCGAGTATCCGACGAACACAGTTTTGAAGCCGGTGTCCCACAAGGCAGCGTACTAGGGCCCAACACTATACGTCCTATTCATAGCAGACATCACTACAAGCAGAAACATGACAGTTTCAACATTTGCGGATGACACAGCTATCAATAGCCGCTCCAGATGCCCAATCAAAGCATCATCTCAGCTAGCCATCTACCTGGTCGACGTGGAAAAGTGGTTATCCGACTGGCGTATGAAGGTAAACGAACAAAAATGCAAGCAAGTAACTTTCACCCTTAACAGGCAAGATTCCGTCCACGGCTCACGCTGAACAACGTCGCACTTCCAACAGCAAACGAAGTGACGTATCTGGGTGTCACCTCGATAGAACCACTTGCTAACTTGGCGCCGACACATCGAAGCCAAGAGAACTCACTTAAAACTGAAGGCCAACAGCCTTCATTGGCTTATCAACTCCCGCTCACCACTCAGTTTGGACTTCAAGGTGCTGCTCTACAACTCAGTGCTAAACCAATCTGGACTTACGGCTGCCAGCTATGGGGTAATGCCAGCAACAGCAACATCGATATCGTTCAGAGAGCCCAGACGAAGATATTGAGAACTATCACTGGGGCATGTTCGAAACGCCAACATTCACAGTGATCTAAACGTGTCACCAGTAAAAGCGAAATTGCGGAAAAAAGGAAAAGTACCTAACAAGCTATCAACGTATCCTAACCAGCTCGCGAGGAGTCTAACAAGGCTAAGCAGCCGATCACGCCTACGTCGAAACGACTTGCCAACCCAGCAGTAATTTTATTTAGGGCCGCTTTTATAATACAGTTCAAGAAATGTACTGGTAATTAGTATTTACACTTAAGATTTGTTAACTTGTTGTTAGTTTTCGGTACTGAAAAGATTCAACACATAAAAGCTCCAAACTAAAAAAAAAAAAAAAATCTTGGTATAAACATAGATAAACAAACAAAACGGCAATATTTATTTACATTTTCTATTTAAATATAAAACTTGGTGGTCAAATTGTCATTAATTGTGGGTGTCATTGTGCCAACGCAAAATTATCGCGGTCTTTTTGCAAATTCGCTTTTGCTACATATGCATATACATACTTATTCATATGTATAACCCCGAATTTTATAACAGCCGTAAATACATAAAGTTATATGCATATATGTACATATTTGCGTTTGCACATACACCCTACCTACATATTTCTTTTCGTCGTTGCGTCCGTTGAACTCGGACCGTTTCCTTTGCGTGCGCTTTGAATCCTGCGTCTTCTTTCTTGC
The DNA here is from genome assembly GCA_018903425.1 of Zaprionus nigranus. Lineage (NCBI taxonomy): Eukaryota > Metazoa > Arthropoda > Insecta > Diptera > Drosophilidae > Zaprionus > Zaprionus nigranus. The sequence goes on along the minus strand of JAEIGD010000069.1, from coordinate 247,335 downwards.
ATCGGCGCCGCTAGCATTTTGGCGCTTTTTGTCAGCCCGCACCCCGCATATTCTATTGCTGTCTACAACGTAGCGCAGAAAACGTTTGATTTGATCTTCGTTTTCTTGTTTCTTTTTTCGTTTGTTTGATACATACACCACTTAGAGTGCGTGTGTGCATATATTCTCTTGTTGCATTGCATACCCCGCAACCCCGCATTTTACATTGCTGCCTACAAACGTAGTTACAGCAAAAGTTTAGCCTGCTTTATTTCGGATCGCTTGGATCACTTTCGTTTGTTTGGTCACACAACGCATAGTTTGCGCGTGTGTGTATAAGCAAGTTAGATTTACATAGTCAGCTGTTGTGAGGGTAGCTCAGCAAAGTTTGTGACAGTTATTCCTTTTTGAATTTTTTAAGTGTTTTCTTTATTCAACATGTCTGAGTCCGAAAAGACAAGTGAAAAGCCACAAATCAGCAAGACAAGTGCAAAATTACAAATGTGCTTGCAAAGATTTGACAAGGTCAGTGCTGATATTGCTCGTATGCAAACAGCAATTAAAGCAAAGACCATTTCGTCTGATAAAACAGAGTTAGCGTGCCGATTAGAGCTTTTAGAAGGTTATATACAAAAGGCAATGGATCTACAGACTGATCTGGATAATTTAAGCCCTCTTAATGATTCTAGAGGGCCATTAGAGGACTTGTGTGTCGTCACAAGAGCCTTGTATATTAACGCATCCAAGTCGACTTCAGGGCCAAGACCTGAGCATGATTGCTCCATAGCTTCGAGCCAACGATCTCAGTTGCCGAAAATGCGTTTGCCAAAATTTAGTGGCAAACATTCGGAGTACAAAAATTTTATGTGCCTTTTTGAAAGTTTAGTCGATGACGACAATTCCTTGTCAAACGTCGAAAAGTTCAATCATCTAGTTTCTTGTTTGGCAGACGAAGCATTAGGGGTAGTTAAGCCGTACCAATTAACGGATTGTAACTACCCAAAGGCCCTCGCTAGTCTCAAAGCAGTGTATGATAACAAATGTCTTATATTCTTTGGATACAGTTTCACAATTGTTTGATATACCTAGCATGACAAAACCATCTGCATCGAGTTTAAGATCGATCATAGATACGGTGTCTACTATTTATTCTTCGTTATCGTCGTTAGGAAACGACAAAGACATTGCTAATGCAATGATAATTCACATGGTCATGGCAAAGGTAGACCATGTTACCAAATCTCGTTTTGAAGAGCAGCTTGACTATGATATGCTGCCATCTTGGGAAGATTGTGCTAGACAATTGAATAAAAGATATCAGTATCTGTCAGCAGAAGAGTCAACTCGGGACAAAACAAGGTCGCGAGTTGACGCTAAGAAGCCCCATCAGTCTAAATCGTCCTTTGCTTGTGCTGATGGAGGGCGTTCATCATCGTCTCAAGCGCTCTAAGATCAGGTCCTAGAGCCCCCAGCCTTCAGTGCGCCATGTTCACAAGCCAAATATGTGGTAAAAGACAAAAAAGCCAATGGAACAACAACAAAACAATTTCGAAGCAATGATATTTACATTGCAGCAGAGCATGACGGAGTTTATGGCGTTTATGCGGACAACCATGCAAGATCTAATGCGTAATCAAAACATGTTGATAGAATTGCTTGTATCACAACAATCAAAATAATCATCATCATGGCCTCGCTAAGAATCTCTACGTGGAACGCCAACGGCGTTTCACAACACAAACTTGGCTGCTCAATTCATACTCGAAAAGCACATCGACGTAATGCTACTTTCGGAAACACACCTCACAAACAAATATAACTTCAACATAAGAGGATATATTTTCTACGGAACCAATCACCCTGATGGTAAGGCCTACGGCGGGACCGGATTTTGATAAGAAGGCGTCTCAAGCACCACTGTCATATTGAGACTGCCAAAAACTATCTACAAGCAACATCATTAAAAATTCATTTGGATAATGGTAACAAGCTTAGTTTAGCCGCTGTTTACTGCCCACCTCGTTTTGCTTTATCCGAAGACCAATTTATGGAATTCTTCAACTCACTTGGAGAACATTTTATAGCAGCTGGGGACTATAATGCCAAGCACACACACCGGGGGGGTCTCGACTCGTGAATCCAAAAGGAAAACAGCTCTATAACGCCATTATAAAAGCAAACAACAAGCTCCACCACGTTTCTCCTGGCACACCTACATACTGGCCTACTGACCCCAAAAAACTACCTGATCTAATTGATTTCGCAGTCACCAAAAACATTCCCCGTAATTTGATAAGCGCCGAGTGCCTTTCAGACCTATCATCTGACCACTCGCCCCTCCTAATAAATCTTTTCCGACACCCTGAACCAGCAAACCACTCTTATAAGTTGACTTCAGAAAAAAACCAACTGGCTCAAATACAAAAAATACATAAGCTCACACATTGAGCTTAACCCACCTCTCGAAGCTGAAGCTGACATTGATAGTTTTGTTAACTCACTGGAGTCAATCATCGCTGCTGCAGCTCGCTGCTCAACGCCGCAAACAGCAAGCAAAATTACAAATCACAAAAAGACCAACCTGCAAATCGAAATCTCGAAAAAACGAGCCTACGGCGAGAATGGCAGTCCTCCAGATCACCGTCGGCAAAACAAAAGTTAAAAGACGCCACACGCAAACTTACAAAAGCTTTTAAAGCAAGAAGAAGAGCTTGCCCAACGTACTTATATCGAAAAAACTATCAACATCCAGTTACAAAAACTCACTGTGGAAAGCTCACCCAACTCTAGGCTCACCCACAGTACCAGTGGTCCCTATTAGAAACCACACAGGTGGCTGGGCCCGTAGCGACAAAAATAGAGCCAGCACATTTGCCACTCATCTACAAAAAGTCTTCCAACCGAATTCTGCAACGAACACGATCGAAATTCCGCCCGCAACAGACGACTCCCAGCCTCATCATGCTCCAGTTGTGTTGCGCTCAAACGAAATCTCAAAAATCATCAAAGAACATCTGAACCCAAAAAAATCAGCAGGGTGCGACCTAATTACCCCTAAGATGATTATTGACCTGCCCTACTGTGCCGTATGCAGCATTACCCAGCTCTTCAATGCCATCAACAAACTTGGCTATTTTCCAGGAAGATGGAAAAAGTCAATAATAATAATGATACCAAAGCCGGGAAAAGATCACACTGTTCCATCGTCGTACAGACCCATAAGCCTTCTATCCTGCTTATTGAAACTCTTCGAAAAATGCCTACTGTCTCTGACTATTACTCCATTCCTGAACACGCACAACACAATACCAGCACACCAATTTGGCTTTCGTGAAAAACACGGAACTATTGAGCAAGTTAACCGCATAACATCAGAAATACGAAACGCATTTGAAAAACGGGAATACTGTTCTGCGATATTTCTAGATGTTTCGCAGGCATTCGACAGAGTTTGGCTGGACGGTCTGATGTACAAAATCAAAACAACGCTTCCAAACAACACTCATAAATTGCTAGAGTCGTACCTCTAGAACAGGAAGTTTGTAGTGAGGTGCAACACTGAGATATCCGACGAACACAGTTTTGAAGCCGGTGTCCCACAAGGCAGCGTACTAGGGCCCAACACTATACGTCCTATTCACAGCAGACATCACTACAAGCAGCAACATGACAGTTTCAACATTTGCGGATGACACAGCTATTCTCAGCCGCTCCAGATGCCCAATCAAAGCATCATCTCAGCTAGCCATCTACCTGGTCGACGTGGAAAAGTGGTTATCCGACTGGCGTATAAAGGTAAACGAACAAAAATGCAAGCAAGTAACTTTCACCCTTAACAGGCAAGATTGTCCACCGGTCACGCTGAACAACGTCGCACTTCCAACAGCAAACGAAGTGACGTATCTGGGTGTACACCTCGATAGAAGACTAACTTGGCGCCGACACATCGAAGCCAAGAGAACTCACTTAAAACTGAAGGCCAACAGCCTTCATTGGCTTATCAACTCCCGCTCACCACTCAGTTTGGACTTCAAGGTGCTGCTCTACAACTCAGTGCTAAAACCAATCTGGACTTACGGCTGCCAGCTATGGGGTAATGCCAGCAACAGCAACATCGATATCGTTCAGAGAGCCCAGACGAAGATATTGAGAACTATCACTGGGGCATGTTCGAAACGCCAACATTCACAATGATCTAAACGTGTCACCAGTAAAAGACGAAATTGCGGAAAAAAGGAAAGAAAGTACCTTAACAAGCTATCAACGCATCCTAACCAGCTCGCGAGGAGTCTAACAAGGCTAAGCAGCCGATCACGCCTACGTCGAAACGACTTGCCAACCCAGCAGTAATTTTATTTAGGGCCGCTTTTATAATACAGTTCAAGAAATGTACTGGTAATTAGTATTTACACTTAAGATTTGTTAACTTGTTGTTAGTTTTCGGTACTGAAAAGATTCAACACATAAAAGCTCCAAACTAAAAAAAAAAAAAAAATGATCTTGGTATAAACATAGATAAACAAACAAAACGGCAATATTTATTTACATTTTCTATTTAAATATAAAACTTCTGGTGGTCAAATTGTCATTAATTGTGGGTGTCATTGTGCCAACGCAAAATTATCGCGGTCTTTTTGCAAATTCGCTTTTGCTACATATGCATATACATACATATTTACATATGTATAACCCCGAATTTTATAACAGCCGTAAATACATAAAGTTATATGCATATATGTACATATTTGCGTTTGCACATACACACCTACATACATATTTCTTTTCGTCGTTGCGTCCGTTGAACTCGGACCGTTTCTTTGCGTGCGCTTTGAATCTTGCGTCTTCTCTTTCGCTTGCATTCGGCGCCGCTAGCATTTGGCGACGCTTGCCCTTTGTCAGCCCGCACCCCGCATATTCTATTGCTGTCTACAAACGTAGCGCAGAAAACGTTTGATTTGATCTTCGTTTTCTCTTGTTTCTCTTTTCGTTTGTTTGATACATACACCACTTAGAGTGCGTGTGCATATATTCTCTTGTTGCATTGCATACCCCGCAACCCCGCATTTTACATTGCTGCCTACAAACGTAGTTACAGCAAAAGTTTAGCCTGCTTTATTTCGGATCGCTTGGATCACTTTCGTTTGTTTGGTCACACAACGCATAGTTTGCGCGTGTGTGTGTATAAGCAAGTTAGATTTACATAGTCAGCTGTTGCGAGGGTAGCTCACAAAGTTTGTGACACTTATTCCTTTTGAATTTTTTAAGTGTTTTCTTTATTCAACATGTCTGAGTCCGAAAAGACAAGTGAAAAGCCACAAATCAGCAAGACAAGTGCAAAATTACAAATGTGCTTGCAAAGATTTGACAAGGTCAGTGCTGATATTGCTCGTATGCAAACAGCAATTAAAGCAAAGACCATTTCGTCTGATAAAACAGAGTTAGCGTGCCGATTAGAGCTTTTAGAAGGTTATATACAAAAGGCAATGGATCTACAGACTGATCTGGATAATTTAAGCCCTCTTAATGATTCTAGAGGGCCATTAGAGGACTTGTGTGTCGTCACAAGAGCCTTGTATATTAACGCATCCAAGTCGACTTCAGGGCCAAGACCTGAGCATGATTGCTCCATAGCTTCGAGCCAACGATCTCAGTTGCCGAAAATGCGTTTGCCAAAATTTAGTGGCATACATTCGGAGTACAAAAATTTTATGTGCCTTTTTGAAAGTTTAGTCGATGACGACAATTCCTTGTCAAACGTCGAAAAGTTCAATCATCTAGTTTCTTGTTTGGCAGACGAAGCATTAGGGGTAGTTAAGCCGTACCAATTAACGGATTGTAACTACCCAAAGGCCCTCGCTAGTCTCAAAGCAGTGTATGATAACAAATGTCTTATATTCTTTGATACAGTTTCACAATTGTTTGATATACCTAGCATGACAAAACCATCCGCATCGAGTTTAAGATCGATCATAGATACGGTGTCTACTATTTATTCTTCGTTATCGTCGTTAGGAAACGACAAAGACATTGCTAATGCAATGATAATTCACATGGTCATGGCAAAGGTAGACCATGTTACCAAATCTCGTTTTGAAGAGCAGCTTGACTATGATATGCTGCCATCTTGGGAAGATTGTGCTAGACAATTGAATAAAAGATATCAGTATCTGTCAGCAGAAGAGTCAACTCGGGACAAAACAAGGTCGCGAGTTGACGCTAAGAAGCCCCATCAGTCTAAATCGTCCTTTGCTTGTGCTGATGGAGGGCGTTCATCATCGTCTGTGTGCGTCTTTTGCAAGTCAGAAACGCACAATCTTGATACGTGTCCATCGTTTGCTGCTATATCAGTTATGCAACGTTTTGAATTCGTCAAAACACAAAAAGTTGTGCTTAAATTGTTTGATTGTGGGTCATATGGTGTCAAAATGTAAGGCATCAAAATGTCGAATTTGTTCGAAGCCTCACCATGCGTTGCTTCACAGGTATACTACTCCTACTCAAGGTGAGGTATCCAGTCTTCAAGCGACTATGTCAGATTCGTATTCAGGGCATGTATCAAACAATGAACAAATTGTTCTCGGCACAGCTGTCGTTAATGTTAAAGACAGATTTGGTCAGTTCCCAAATCAATTTGATGTCTGAGAGCATGGCCCAGATGTTACGGCTCAAGCGGGAGCCAACATCTTTAGCTATCTCGATGGTTGGCGGTGCAACAATAGATAGCAAAAATATGATATGTGCCTCTGTTCAGTCGCGCATAAACTCTCACAATTTTTCGGCTGAATGTTGGGTATTGAAATCCATTTCGACAACACAGCCTGGACATTCCATGGGTATTTCAAATTGGAAAATACCCAAAAATATAAAACTGACAGACCCAGAATTCAATAGACCAGCTAAGGTGAACATTCTTTTGGGAGCAGAATGGTTCTACGAATTATTGTGCGTTGGGCAAATAAAATTAGGTTCTGAACTTCCTATAATGCAAAAAAACGCTGCTAGGATGGATAGTAGCAGGCAAATGTACTGGACAAGTGCCTAGGCATCAGTTCAGTGGGTGTTTAATGGCCCAAACTAATTGTTCTCTCGGTTCGTTAGTTAACCGTTTCTGGGAATTGGATCAATCTCCATTCGAATCGAAGACTGTTCGCCAAACAGCAGAACAACAGGCTTGTGAACTGTTTTTTGAGAAAACTGTAAAACAGTTATCTTCTGGTCGTTTCCAAGTGGATCTCCCTTTCAAGACCGATCCAAAAGTTCTGGGCCTGTCCTTTCAAACTGCTGAAAGGCGTTTTTGCAATTTGAGCGTAAAATATCAAAGGATGCAGTTCTTAAAACTATGTACCATGACTTCATGAAAGAGTATTTAGATTTGGGACACATGTCCAGTTTGAAGTCAACTCCTCTAGAATAGCATTATTATATTACTCATCAATGCGTTCTTAGAAGAAAGCTTCTAGTAAGACGTCAACAGCTGTTTCACTTAACGAAACACTGATGGTAGAGCCGACAATTCAGAGGGAGTTAATCCTGATTAATTTTCGGTTGAATAAGTATGCCGTAACTGCTGACATTTCAAAAATGTATAGGCAGATAAATGTCTCTGAAAAAAGACAGAAATTTGCCACTTATTCTGTGGAGAGAAAATACTTCACAAAATATTCAGGCATACCGACTTAATACAGTCACAAACGGTACAGCTTCTGCACCTGTTCTGGCGATACGCTGCTTGATTGAGCTAGCCAACATGCACGCACAATCACATCCTATTGGATCAGATGTGATTACGAAGTGCTTTTATGTTGATGATATGTTGGCAGGAGCAGATAGTATACAAGAACTTAACACTATTTGCAACGAAGTTAAAAAAGATATTGGAATCAGAATGTTTTCCACTTGCCAAGTGGGCAACCAACTGTAATGATCTGTCATTCAAAACAAACGGTAGCGAAGAAGTGATTCTAAAAATTGATGACCAGAGTTCCGTAAAAACTCTTGGGATGCGCAGGGCACCTCAAGAGGATATATTTAAATATCATCTCGATGTGGACAGTTTTGCTTCGGCTAAGCCAACGAAACGCAACATATTGTCTGCAGCTTCTCGTTTGTTTGACCCTCTTGGTTTGCTGTGTCCAATTGTTACCAAGGCCAAAATGTTGTTGCATTAGTTGTGGAGACTGAAGATAGACTGGGATGAAGCCATTCCAATGAGTCTCTACACAACATGGAACAAGTTTACCATGACGTTACGCGATTTACATAAAATCCGCATCCCTAGGTACGTATGTCTAAATACGTATCAAAGGGTTCAGATACATGGCTTTGCCGATGCATCCAGTCATGCATATGGTTGTTGCATCTACGTGCGAACGTGCAGCAACTGAGACGTTGGCACTACATTGTTCACTGCAAAGTTTAGGGTAGCTCCATTAAACGTGAAGACAATACCCCGATTAGAGTTGTGCGCAGCACTCTTGTTGGTTAAGCTGTGGCACCAAATTGCGACAACTCTAACCAAATTTAATATAGAAAGTTTGAATTTCTGGTCGGATTCACAGATTGTGCTGTATTGGTTACAACGCGATTCTGGCACATTGGGCACATTTGTGGCAAATAGAACTGCAGCAATTCAGGAGTTGTCGAAAGGTATTGGCAGATTTAGTATCGAGAGGAACCGACATAGACGAGATTGTTAGCTTGTTATGGTTCGATCGGCCAAGTTTCTTGAAACTGGAGGAAGACCAATGGCCTCAGCTTCACCTGGTTGAAATTGCGTCGGAAATCAAAACTTCCGAAGATAAAAAAAGTGCTGTTGTATGTACTTTGACAGAAGCTGAGCCAAATTGTTTTGTTGAGCTAATTAATCGTCACTCCAACTTTCCAAAATTGATTCGCATAATGGCTTATGTGCTTCGATTCTGTTACAAAGGGCTCAAATCAGACTCTATCGTGGTGTCGGCATCAGAAAGAAATATTTCATTTCTAAAACTGATCGCCGTAGTACAAAGCACATCGTTCAAAAGCGAATTGAAATTATTGAGACAATCAGTAGTTTTAGCACCAATGTTGCAATCTCTGAATCCATTTATTGATGTATTCGACAAAAATGGAATACAATTTGAACTCATTCGAGTAGGAGGACGTTTGCTACATGGGCCTCTCTCTTATGACGCTAAATTTCCGCTTTTAATGACAAAGAAGTCAGGATTTATTCAACTATTTGTCAGTTATTTGCATCGTAGGCACTACCATGCTGGCCCAAAGGTTCTAGTTGGACTTTTGAGGCAGCAAATTTGGGTAGTAAATGCTCGAAGTTTGTGCACTGCAGTTGTTCGGAATTGCATACACTGTTTCCGATATAAGCCAAAATTGTTGGGGCAACTAATGGGAAATTTGCCTGCTGATCGTCTTCGAAAAGGTAGGCTGTTTCGAGTATGCGGAGTAGACTTCTGTGGGCCGTTCTATGTTAGCTATCGAATTAGGGGGTAGACCACCGGTAAAAATGTATGTTGCCGTTTTTGTTTGTTTTGCCTCAAAGGCGGTGCATTTAGATCTGGTAACCGACTTATCCACTGATGCTTTTTTGAACGTTTTTAAAAGGTTCATCGTTGGAGCGAGCAACGTGCTGAGGGAGCTGCAGACGGCGTTCCACAACCACGAGGAGAGGCTGGTGAACTTCGCAGCGGAGAGAGGGAGTACAGTGGAGGTTCATTCCCCCCCGCGCCCCGCACTTCGGTGGACTGTGGGAAGCCGCAGTGAAGTCGGCCAAGCACAGGCTTCTGCGAGGAGCGAGCAACGCCAACCTAACGCAGGACGAGTTGAGCACACATCTGGTGGACGTCGAGGCGCTGCTCAACTCCAGGCCGTTGCTCGTCGACAGCAGCGACCCCAGCGATGGAGAAGTGCTGAACCCAGGCCATCTACTCATTGGTCAGCCTTTGTTGGCGCTGCCGCGAGGACGAGGATCTTTGAGGCTGAGGCAGCAGTTGTCGGCGCTCAAACTGCACTTTAGGCGCAAGTGGTCCAAGGACTACCTGCTCAGCCTCCAGCAGCGAACTCAATGGGCCAAAGGCCCATTCAACGGGGCCGGAATGTTGGAGCTCTTCAATGTTAAAATAAGTAGTTAAGTAGTAGTTAAGAGAACACAAGAAGTGTCATTAAGTAGTAGTTAAGAGAACACAAGAAGTGTCATCTCTCGTTTGCTTTGAATCGATCGGCAATTGCCGACGGCAAATTTGAGAGTGCGTGGCCGAGTTGTGGTCACCGCTCTAGTAGTATGTAATAGTTCGATCTCGCTAAGAAAGCATCAAAGGTGTGCCACCAGCATCAATAAAAATTGTCTAATTATCGAAACCACCGCGTCTCAATTTTTCTTTGTTTAATTGTCGATTCTCTAAAAACGCTTAGAGATTTTTCACATATATATCAGGTAACTACATATAGGAGTTTTCCCAGTTGCCAATCGTGGCAAGCAATAGGAGGTTTCCTCATTATTCCCCTCTTTTCTTTATCTAGCGCAAGTTGCTGAGTTTGCAAGATTGACTTGCAAACAGCTGTTCTCTACAAGACTTCACCTTACACCTCTCCGTTTCGAGAGACGCGGAGCGGGCAGAAGCCCAGCTGGCCCGGGCTGTAGGCGAATCCCATTTTTTTGTGTGTGAAGCTTAGCTGGCTAAGATATTTGACCGCTAATGCTAATGCAAATCTAAGTGAAGTGCAGTGACTTGCCTTATAAAACGAAAGAGATGTCGGCAGTATAGGCAGAAAGTGCGTAAAGCGCAAGGTGCAAGGCAACGGAAAGCGGTAAAGCGCAAGGTGCAGGCAACCGAAAGAGATGCGACCTTTGTTCCCCGCTATCTATGAAATTCCCAAATTGCCAAATTCTTATTTTTTTTGTATTATTTTTATTATGTTAGTTTAATTGTTTGCCAAATTGAAGTGTAGTTAATTCAGAAAAAGAAAAATTATAATTGTAACCATGGTGAGAGAATGAGAATGGACTGCAGGCAAAGTGCAAAAAACTAAAATTAATCACAAAGAAAACCAAAACGAAATATAAATAATTACAAATAATAAAAGTTAAGCGAAAAATAATGAAATAAAACAAAAACTTATATCAAGTGAAACAAATGAACAGCAAAAGTGTAAAATAAAACATAAAGTGTGCAGAAAAGGCATGGTTTGACCCACTGTCCAACCGTTGCAGAACCCAAAGATCTCTTTTGCAGCATCTTCGCCGAAAGCGCTTTCGTCGATGGACAGCGGCAAACAGGGTAAGTATTTCTATTTAAAACTTACACCGAGCAGACGAATCTAACGCATAAAGCACGCGCAAAGCTACTCGCTCTTTGATCGTTCTCTTGAACGGCGCGCTCTTAAAGAATAAAGAACAAAAGAATACGAAATACTCTCTTGAGTGAGTATTCCGTCTTCTTCTTGCGTTCAGTTATTTTTTTTCACGTCTATCGTTATTCGCAACTTTATCTTTGGTTGCTCATTTGTTACTCAACTATGAGAACCCAGAATACCCTAAAGTAAATAAAGAATGAAAACAAATTAAACTCTAAACTATAATATTATATATATTTATTTATATTGCTTTTAAATTTTTAAATACCAATACTATATTGGATATGTTCTTATAAAATGCCATACTATTCCTCCACAGCCTCATTCTCCCACTTTATTTAATAACTTTAATTAATTTTATAAAAATGAATTTTGCTAGGTATAGAAATAATAATTATTTTAAATAAATGTCAATTAGTAAAATGAACTCGTGCTAGAGTCTTTTTATAATAGGGTCATGCTCCGTGAACACAAGGTAGGGTACTAATCTATCGACTCGATCGTAGGGATCATTTATGACTGTAAACAAAAACAAAAACGGATGAAATGGTCAAGGTAGGGCGGGCAAGCTAATCAGCTGGAAAACACCACCAGCAAGCAAGCACGATCGACTCGAAGTTTTAGCTTTGTTTATGTTCTTTCCCTTTCCCTCTTCTCTACTTCTTTACTTACTTTACTGTCTTCTTATCAGGTGCATTTAAGATTATCTATCCCCTACAAGCACGCGAAGTCAAATAAATTCTCTGTAGACTCAGCCAGCATTTACATATAGCACACAAAATCAGATGATCCCCCTCACTTCTCTCACCCGAAGCCTAGCCGGTTTTATCGCGTGCAGTGCTGTAATGTACTGACCATCCGCTGGTGATGAAATACTTTAACTATTTCTATGTAATATGCTACAATCTTCACTAGAACATGTCGATGCAGAGAGGGACAGAATATTCAACCCTCATTTTGTGTGTTCTCTTACATTTAAGTTAGTAAAAAATGAAGTGCGAGATGGCCACAGTTGAATGTATTAAATTATTTTTGTTCTCTAACATAGTTATAGTTAATATTTTTCCCCAAGTATTTCACAACTTTTTTTTGGCGGTTGTAAATTCCCAAAACTATCAAAGTAGTGTATGCTCTTTCCGTTTTTATTATAAGCTACCCAATGTGTACCATCTGATATTGAATCGTCCAAGTTGACGATACCCGATTCACGAATGCATGGGGAACTTGGAAGTCAATCTCTCATAAATACACCTCTAAAATGGGAGATATGTTTTCGAGCAAACTTTTCAATATCAAAATTAGAAAGTGCTCTGTTGGGTAGCTTATCTAGTAGTTTCTTGCTTTTCCTACACCCCCTCTAAACGGTTTAAGGTACAATCCATAACCTTTTTTATACGGTTTAAGAAACATACCATTTCATACATAAATACTCTCCATTTTCTTATTATGTCGCTTACTCTCTTCCAACTGTTTTTCCCCGTGTTTGCATTGGTGATTGCTTTAGCAATAGCAGCACTACCAGAAGCAAGACTGCCTAGAGAGCAAGACTGCTAACTGAGAGCAGTTAAAATGGGAACAAGTGGCAAAAAACCCTCCGATTTTCGGTACCCTTGGAACTTTTATGTTTTTTTTTCTGACGTCCAATTGATTTGCTAACTGCTTTGCGTGCAACTTTTATTGCATTCATCAAGTCTAATGGCTTCTTTTCTTTTAACGCTCAAATTTGATAATATGTGAAATGTTCTAGTTCTTGTTCCGCAGTTTACAACGCCTTTTCTTACTGCTCTTACTATTTTTTTCCCCTTCTTCCTTATTCTCATACCCATTCCAAATCTCCTATTTGCTTTCATTATATTTATAACAAAATATGCCGACGATTTTTCCCCTAAACTAGAGTCTTTTACATTTACGCGTTCCCAAGCTCTGTTTATCAACTCTTTATCAGTCTCGTGTCGTTTACTTAAGTCTTTATGCTGTGAATAAGCGATATCGTGTATTCTACAAGCCTCATCTAATTGATTTATTCCTCGATCACCTCGCGCCAAACGCTTTGATAACTTTGTGCCAGGACCACAAAAATTATAACCAGGTAGATGAACTTCAAAAGGTAAGCCATTAATTATTTTATTTATAAAACCACCACCGCGCTTCAAGTTTGACTGGTACAATTATAAAAGCGTTTACCCATTTTATTTGATGTTTAATCGATGAGCATTTCTCATTGTATGAAATAAAGTGTGTGAGTGACAATGCGTTTAATAAAACAAAAACAAGATATTTGTATTAGAAACATTGTTATTGGTAATGATGTTCAATCACTGTCTCAAAGATTATCACGTCATAGCCCCCTTTTACCCTAATACAATAAGAGCACTTGTTGTTGGGCCATCCAACTGTGGTAAAACTAATCTAATGCTCGGCTTAATTGAGAGTCCAAACGGCTTAAAATTTGAGAACATTTATTTATTCTCAAAGAGTTTGTATCAGACAGAGTATGAATTTTTGGAAAAACTACTGAAACCGATAAAAGGTATGGGGTACTATACTTTCTCAGATAATGAAACAGTTTAACCACGCTAAAAATAATTCAATTATGATTTTCGATAATGTTGCATGTGAAAAACCGAATAATATCCGTTCATATTTCTGTATGTGTCGTCATAATAATATTGATTCATTTTACTTATGTCAAACCTATACACATATCCCGAAACACCTCATTCGTGATAACGCAAATATGATAATAATGTTCAGACAAGATGATTTAAATATGCGATATATTTACCGAGATCACATTAATACAGATATGAGTTATGATTCGCGTCTGGAAATGTGCCAAAAGTGTTGGAAGGATAAATACGGTTTTCTGTTAATAAGCAAAGATAATGATATAGACAAGGGGCGGTATAAAAAGGGTTTCAATGAATTCATAGTCAATTAAGAATATAAGAGGATATATTGATTGAACGAATGCTATTATTGCCCAGTTTATCATTAGATATCAAAATGGTTAGATCATTCACGCTCACATTAAGTGGGAGTGAAACCATACTAAACACAAATTTTTTCCCGCCAATAGAACTGAATGGTGAATATGAGTGTGCACTCATTGATTTTCACATGTATAATTCAATACCCAATGTCGATGATAGCAACAACTTATTTCATATTGATGATAAGATCATTGAAATCCAATAGGATCATATGATCCTAGAAGATATTTTCGATTATTTAAAAAACCAATTATTAGCAGATGGTCTTGATAACACATTCAAGATAGAAAGTGTTTACGCCGAAACTCGCCGCCAAAAAGTAGGCAGCATAGGCAGCGGCGTAAACAGTGCGAGAGTCACCAAGGGCTCTCGCGCTCTTTTATCCTACATATGTATTTATGTTAAGTTAGGCTTAAGTTAAACTACATCCTATGTACAAGAAGTTAGTTGAAAAATATAAGTGAAGTGAACGCCACGCGCCCCGCATTGTTCTTTTATTTCGAATTGTTTTTCGCGTCGGTTTTTTCGGTCCTACAGCAGCTTCACCCCCGATTTCACGATCCCCCCAAAGAAGGAAGAATTCATTGCCGCCGCTACAAACATTGGTCCTTCGAGCCGGATCTATATATTGGAGACATACGTCGCTGGATTTTTCATCCCACCACTCCGCTCGAACCACGGTCATCGGCATCTCGTCAGGATCCCCCCCAGATAAGTACTAAAATTTATACTTATTTTTTTATGCGGCAGAGGACTGTGTGTAATTGTTCCTTTGTGAAAAGAAATTTGTCCTAACCTCGCAATTAGCATCTCTGTATGTATGTACATATGTTGCTGCATTAGTAAGCACATACTTTTTTACAGACGACTGCCACCTTCGAAGTTTTCCATATATATATATACATACATATATGTACGGAAACACGAATCACAAATTACACACAGTTCATCCATCCGATTCTATTTAGAAACCTCTGCCACATATATGTATGTACCTTCTCCTACCATTTTCTAACGAACAAAGGTACATACACTCTCCATTCTAACCCAAAATTGCATGGTACTATATGTGTAACATATATAAATACACATATACCACATACATACTTACGTTGCCCATTAAAATACATTGCCAAGGTCCGAACCTCAAGCGGCAATTGTACCTCCAAAATTTAACTCCAAATAAAAAATAATACTGTATTCCTTTTACATTTATTTATTTATTGATACTAACATATATGTACATACATATATCAATACACTTTGCCGGCAGCAATATTTCGGCTGCACCGGCACTACACACATATATTCTGAATTAAATATTTAAATTAAACACATAATAACACATAAACACATTATATTACATTGTTTTATTGCATTCTTACATTATTTTACTTTCCGTTTTAAATTAAACACTTAATTAGATACAAAGAAATATTTTATTTCTTTGTTTACATTTGTCAGTCTAGTGGTCGTCAGTTTGCCTTAGTGATCGCAGTTCGATCACAATCGACCCACCACCACTTTTTTACATTCACTCAGTGTTATCGTTCCAGGCTGCACTAGCTCAAATTTTTAAAAATATTATTTGGTGGGCAACAGTGACTTTTAAAGTCACTTATATCTATTTATCGTCTTATTGTGCACTGTGTTGTGGTATTACAAAGCGCTGTAACATTGCAAAAAGTTATCGAATATATTTTCCTCCGTCTGAGAAAAGATATCCTACTAATAAAATAATCATTTATTTATTTTTTCCACAGTATAATTTATTATTGGAAAATAAATTATATTACATCTTTTTCTCAGAATTTCATGCTGATTATAATAATTGTTTCGATAATTATTATCACTCAATAAAATATATCGATATTTATAATATAATATTTATATTATTTTTTTTTGCAACGTTGTTTCAAAAAGTATTGCCTTGTAACTTATCAACTTAGTCCTCGCTCAATAGATTCGATAAAATTTCCGATCGTTTGTCTAATATTCTTGTTTATTGTTCAAACAAGAATTTCTGTTCGTCCAATTTTCTACGCTCTTCTCTTTCACGTTTCTGGTTCCGTCACCAGCATCAATTGCATTTTTCTCGCTTTTTTGAAAGCCTGTTATGCCAATTGATAGTAAAGACACCAAGAAACACCTTGTTGTACCCACGACTAAGCATAGACGCTCCAGCTCTCTTCCAAGTTCCCTTCTTGGTAGAACACCTTCTCCCGCCTCATTACGGAAAGTTGTAACTCCGGTCACATCTAAGGTTAGTCAGGTGCCAAAAATTTCGGTGCACACTCCTCGTGCAGTTGGTCAGCAGATTTCACTAGCAATAAAAATGGCACTCCAAGAGTTCATTAACGCTTCCGATAAGCTCACGCAGTTCGAAGCTAGGATTCAAAATTCTCCTACAGCCTCACTTCACACTCACAGAGTGCGTCTTGAGCAGCTTCGTTCCTTATGGACTGCCGTAGAGCTCAAATATGAACTCTGTTCCAACGCATTGTCTCAAACGGAGACGAATGCTGCGGACAAGATCGCCATGCAAATGCGGTATGACCACTGCTACTCCATATACGAGGAACTTGCCTCTCAATTAAATGAGAGTATAGAGACCGCAACGGCTCCCACTCCAGCACCTGTAGCACCACAAGTAGCCTTCCACCCACGAAGCTACCGGTCACCACCTTTCGATGCTGAAGTTTTCAGCGGTGACTACCTTAAATGGCCAACTTTCCGTGATCTCTTCACAGCGGTCTACATTTCCGATCCCGGCTTAAGTCAGATCGAGAAATTATTCCATTTAAATGCGAAGACCAGTGGAGAAGCGAAGGCAATCGTTTCCAAATCCCCTCTCACGAATGAGGGTTTCTCCTCTGCTTGGAGAAACTTGACGGACAGGTTCGAAAATAAGAGGTTGTTAGTCAACAGCCAACTTAAGATCCTTTTCAACCTTCCGTCAGTTTCTCACGAGTCTGGAGCCGCCATCCAAATCCTTCAAAGCACTATTGAAAGTTGCTTAACGGCTCTAGACCATTCCAAAATCAGCACAGAGAATTGGGATTGCCTTCTAGTCTTCCTATGCTCGTCTAAACTCCCAAGGCTGACGTTGTCACTTTGGGAGCAGTCAGTTCTAAACAAGGCTGAAATTCCGTCGTGGAAGGAAATGTCAGATTTCCTTTCAGAGCGATATCGCACATTAGAAGCGATAGAGGACGTACAACCTAGTACAAGCGCACAGACTAATCCCAAACCTGCTCGAAAGGAGCCTCCTACGAGGAAGGTAAACTCCTTTGAGACAAAGGTTGTAGGCAACCCACAAACCTGCAAACTTTGCTCAAAGGAGAACCATCCAATCCGTCTGTGTCCGCGCTTTCTCCAAATGGCTGTTGATGAAAGGTCCAATTTCATCAAACAGCAGAAGTTGTGTCTGAACTGCTTCGCAAGAGGACATATCCTTAAAGATTGCACGAGTCAACATAATTGTTTTACGTGCAAGGGTCGCCACAATACACTCCTGCATCGTGGCACCCCTCCTACCGCGCCCTCTTCAGCAGATTCTGCACCAACTCCCGAATATACAGTCCACTCCTCCATCGACTAGTATTCAGAATTACTTCACGGCGAACACACAAGGTGTTCTTCTCGGCACTGCTCTTATAAATATTTGCCATTTGGGCTTAACTTATAAGGCACGTGCACTGATCGATCCTGGATCAGAGGCTACGTTCATTTCCGAACGGATGTTTAACATCATACAACCCTCCTACCAAGCCGTGCAAGTCCAAGTAGCTGGCTTAAATCAAGCCATCTCAGCCAATCCACAAAAGTTGTGCCACTTCCAGATTGGCTCCCCGCTCGTTCCCAGGTTACAGCTAAAAACTGAAGCCTTTGTTCTCCCCCAATTGGCAGGCAACCTTCCATCCTACACAATTTCAAAAGAACTTCTGAAGGACCTGCCAAACCTCCAACTCGCTGATCCGCACTTCCACCAGAGCTCTCCGATAGACGTGCTCCTAGGAGCCGATATTCTCCCATCTATCATGAAGAGTGGCTCTGTATCCAAGATTTGTGGAACCCTGCTCGGTCAAGAGACCATATTCGGCTGGGTCCTCACTGGACCAGTAGCCAAGTCAAATCCTACAACCATTTCGTCCTTTTCAACGAGGATCAAGATCAGCACAGAACAAAGGCTTGATGATCCTCTCACCAAGTTTCCGGTTATGGAAGATCTACCAGCCAAGCTGGTAAAAGTTTCAGAATTAGAGTGTGAAAACAACCTTTTTTGCACCACTTCCAAAGAGGGCAGATATGTCGTCACTCTCCCATTCAAAAATCCTGAAAATTTCGAATTAGGACATTCAAGGTCCATCGCACTCGCTCAGTTTCTCAGGAACGAATATCGTTTACAGAGGAACTTTCCTTTAAATGAGCAGTACGACTCCACTATTCAGGATTATTTAGATTTAGGCCATATGAGGCCTGTCTCTCCGAGTGACGACTGCAACATTTTTTATCTCCCTCATCATGCTGTTTTCAAACCTGAGAGCACCACTACGAAAGTTCGCGTTGGTTTCAACGCCCCCAGTCCGTCCTCCAATGGGAAGAACTTGAAAGCAAAGACTCTAGGTATACGCTGGCAAGCGAATACGGACGAGTTCTCCTTTGCTCCACCCTATATATATATATAAGTTATATATATATATCCAATTTATATATATTATATCCATATATATATACACATATAATATATATATTTTGTATCCACCTCCTTTCCAGATAAGTGAGATGGCACCACCCAAAGCGCAGACACCATCGAAGCCAAAAGGGGTGAACTCCTTTAGATGCCGCGTCTGCAGAGGAGTCCACGCCCTGAAGAAGTGCCAGAGGTTCCTGCGTCTGGCTGCGGAGAAGCGTCTTCGGGCAGTTTTGATCAACAAATACTGCCCGAACTGCCTTCACATGAACATTCTAATGGTTCATGTCGCAGTGGTGGCACCTGTCGCTCATGCGGGGAAGGCCACCATACGCTTCTCCATATCCCAACCACCACTCTTAGCCGAGACGCAGAACGCTGTCCCATCCACGCCGCCTCCTCCACCTCCAGAGTCCCTGGCGACAATCCCCTCGGTGGCAATCAGCATGCTGCCGACGGCCATCGTGAACCTGGACGTGGCCGGCAAAATTTTCGAGGTGCGTGTGCTGTTGGACGCTTGCAGTCCACACAGCCGCATGCCCACCTCATTGGCAAAAGCCTTTGGCCTTTCCGCCGAAGACGGATTTTGCCGAGCCTTGTTCAGGTCAAGGGTGTCGCCAGCATTCTCCATCCCAGTGACTCTGAAGATGGAAGAAGTTCAGATCAGGATTCCGGCTCAGAATGTCGGAAAGGAGCTCCAAACTCGTTACCCGGGCATTACGCTGGCGGACAATCGGTGCCATGTGCCAAGCAGAGTCTCCATTGTTCTGGGGGGCCGACGTCTATGGCGACGTGATCCTCCCAGGCCTTGTTCCATCCCACGGTGGCCTACCGTTGGCCCAGAACACTCTGTTTGGCTGGGTACTATCCGGTGTCTTCAAGACGTAGTCCGCCAGCACCCCTCAAGCCCCTCCAGCGGCCTCCAAAAAGATTCCGGCCCCATCTATTTGCAATAGTATTGCAAGGGGGGGGAATGTTTACGCCGAAACTCGCCGCCAAAAAAGTAGGCAGCATAGGCAGCGGCGTAAACAGTGCGAGAGTCACCAAGGGCTCTCGCGCTCTTTTATCCTACATATGTATTTATGTTAAGTTAGGCTTAAGTTAAACTACATCCTATGTACAAGAAGTTAGTTGAAAAATATAAGTGAAGTGAACGCCACGCGCCCCGCATTGTTCTTTTATTTCGAATTGTTTTTCGCGTCGGTTTTTTCGGTCCTACAGCAGCTTCACCCCGATTTCACGATCCCCCCCAAGAGGGAAGAATTCATTGCCGCCGCCACAAACAGAAAGCAATAATAATACACTTATAGTGCATATTACTACAAGCACAGAACCCATTTATTTTAATAAAAAAAGGTCAATTGGAAATTTATTTGGATTTAATAAGAGAATACTAGAAGTAGATAAAAAAAATAACATATGTTTCTGACAAACTTGTAAACATTGGTGTGTAATATTGTAGGCAGTACTTACATTGATGGCGGTCAGGATAATGCATTATATGAATTTGGTATTAATGTACCACCAGGGTATAAAATGAGTGTAACCCCTAATAATCTCATTTATTTACCAGTCAACACTAGAGAGATAAGAACTCTTTCTATACACATAACTGATCAAAACGGTGATTTAATAAATTTATGAGGTGAAAAATATACAATTCTCAGCATTTAATACTCATACAATGATTGTATATAATAAAAGAGCTGACACTTACATTTCGCAACCAACTTCCATTCAAAAAGTTAAACGAAGAGGTTCAAAGAGGAAAAACAATAAGCTAACTTTAAAAAATAAATTGCTTGTAAAATCATTGGGATACAGCTTCGAGTTTAATAACAAACATACTAATATAGAGAAATCATTATGATAATGAATGAAGTATTAGCTGTTCGAGAAAAACCTACTCTTACGAAAGTATATCAAAAAAAGTATCATACCTATATACCATACCAACAATCATTTAAACCTAATGATAAAATCTGAATTACAATTCAAAACCAGGACTTGTATGTACTCCCTCATGAGAGTTTTATCAATTTCCATGGTGTCATTAGTAAAGTTAACGAGGATAATTCGGTGGAAACTGCAAATGTTGTTACAAAACTACGAAACAATTGAATGGCATATTTTTTGGATGAAATACGTTATGAAAAAAATGGTGTTGACTTTGATAGAACAAGATTTTTTGCTACGACTTCTACAATTAAGAACTATGTATCTTTGAATCAACTGGAGGGCAAGAGACTTCACAATTCTGGATGGAGTGGATCTGGAGACTTTGCTGCACAAAGTTATTTTGAATATTCTGTTCCACTAAAAAAATTTTCTTGGGTTTTCTGAAGATTTTAAGAAAGTTATATTAAACTGAACTAGTACTTAACAATAATTTAAGGCTGAAAATTTTGATTATAACATGGAAAATTCCTCATGTAACCCCCAGTGATTCAGCTAAAATTAAATGGTATTAAATAATAAAAAGTGGTGCTAATCTTCAATTAGCATTTCGTAGTTGGGATACCTATATTAAACCTAAACTAAGTCAGGGTACACATCAAATTTGGAATGTTAAACTAGCTGCTAATCGTGAACGACCTCGATTCGCATTAATTGCGTTTAAAGACGGAAATAAGTTTATCACAAACAATTTAACTAATCTAAAAGTCTATCTAAATTCTGAAACATATCCATATGATGATTTAAAATTAGATTTTCAAAAGAATTCTTTTTGCACTACTCTATGAAATGTATTCAATGTTTCAAAGTAGCTACTATAACCGAAACGAAACTCCATTGCTTTCCTCAACCGATTTTCTAAACAAGGCTCCGATTAATGTTGTAGACTTGTCATATCAAAATGAAATGGTAAAATCTGGACCCATTGATGTTAGGATATCAGCAGATTAGTTCACCGCATTGTTTAACGGATATTAACGAGAACAAATAGCAATAACAATAACATGTGTGAAGAAATTGTATCGATTGATATTCAAGGGTTCTACGGAAACAATTAACAATTTATTTTAAAAGAAATTGGAGTGCTTTTTAGTAACACAAACGTTACACACTCAATTCTCATTTTATTATACATTCCCCATATGATTTTACTAAATTAAACAAGCACTTGAGAAAAACTGCTGCTTGGATGACAAAGACTTACCATAATATTTGCTGGAATAACGGTATGAATTACTATAGAGAAGCACAATAACATATAATAATAATATAATATAATATAAAAATAACTAGTGGAAATCGAGTAATTTGTAAAGGATATGAAAAAAAACTTTTCTAAAAAACACTCTAAAAAACTATGACATAACGGATATTTATGAACTTGGTTCTCCTTCATTAAAAAGAAATGAGTGGTAACCAGTTCCCATTTTGTTCACTACATTGTACGGAAGGGGTATGTGCATTGAATAATGCTTATAAAATTTTAGACTACTTTGAGAGTTGCGAGAGAGAACATCTTAAAAATGGAGGAAAACAATAACAATCATTTTACAAATTTAATAAATAAAATTAATATTTTAATATCTGACTTTGAAACTGGAGCGGATCTACAATTTATTATCAAGTCAAGGAACATGTTCATGAAAGTTAGAAATTTTAATATTATAAAAACACAATTTGGAGAACATTTTGAATTCTGTAAATCTTGTTATGATAATACAGAAACATGTGCTTGCTTTCACTTTGTTATTCAATAACGTGATGTTAAAAAACTTATTACATCATATAAACTACATGTCTAAAATTCTTATATATGTTACCTTTGTCAAATGTTAACATTAAATAAAGAAAAAGAAATATAAGAAAAAAAAAAGTTTATTTATTATGGAGGTGAAATTACCTATAAACAGGGGAAAGATCTGTGTACACACACACACACACACATTTGCCCTCTAACACGTGTGCATACAAACACGATCATGTATGCATGCTTACCTTTCAACCTTTAACCTTTGTTATGGAGGTGAAAAACCCCCACATTTCCCTTTAAATTCATCTATGCATTCAAACTGAGGCTCAGTTTAAACAAGACTTAGAGGAAGGAAGCAGAAGATCATAAAGCCTACAAAGTAACGAAGAAATCTAACAACAGAAACATTAACGCAATAACAATTAAGGAGTTTCTGAATCAGTATAAAAATATCATTTACCATCATGATCTGAAACAGATTAGAGAAATCCAATTATACTTGAAGCTGGCAGAAAGTCTCCATACCAGTTATCAATATGTGGAAGTCATAGAACTTCATGTCCATAGTCTTCCAACGAGGCAATAGAAGGACCAGATACCTGTGCATGCAGCACAGAAAAAATTTCGGAAAAACGAAGCTGAAAAAATTATTAATCATTATAATAAACTAAGCTTAAGATTCATAAAATAAAAAATTTTAGTTAAACTCTTTAACTATTGTTATTGTTTAGCTGTTGTTGCTGTTTAGCTGTTGGTTCTGTTTAACTGTTCTTGCTGTTTAGCTGTTTAGCTGTTCTTGTTGTTGTTTTACCTGTTTAGCTGTTGTTGCTGTTGTTGTTTTGCCTGTTTAGCTGATTAGCAGTTTAGCTGTTGTTGCTGTTTAGCTGTTGTTGCTGTTTAGCTGTTGTTG
Organism: Zaprionus nigranus; assembly: GCA_018903425.1. Classification (NCBI taxonomy): domain Eukaryota; kingdom Metazoa; phylum Arthropoda; class Insecta; order Diptera; family Drosophilidae; genus Zaprionus; species Zaprionus nigranus. Next base: position 223,705 of record JAEIGD010000069.1, on the reverse strand, counting down.
CTGTTTAGCTGCTTAGTTGTAATTGCTGTTTAGCTGTTATTGTTTTTGTTGTCTTACTTGTTTAGCTGATTAGTGGTTGTTGTTGTTGTGTTGATAGCTGTTTACACATTTCAAGATTAACTATGTGCTAGCGATTAATTAGTATGCTTGAGGACATAACGATCGACATTAACTTGTTGAACAAGGGTCTCTCGGACTCTCAAATATCATTAGGATACCACACAGGCACACACACCCTCGAACACATTTACCCTGTGGCACATGCGCATGCAAACACGATCATGCATACTCAGTTTCACATGCTCACCTCTCAATCTTTAATACAACACACCCTCTAACACGTGCGCATGGAAACACGTGGGCATACAAACACGATCATGCATGCTCAGTTTCACATGCTCACCTATCAACCTTTAACACTTCCCACACTATTTTATCACCTATTGATATACCTAAAACCCATTAATTATCCCTATTATGACCTACAAATAACCGATCGACATGTTTATTAGGATCCTTTATTACCTAATCCCCCTCCTCACAACCCATTACCTTCACTTACACACCCTCATTAATTTTTATTTCTCCACTCCACTCTTTGTCCTAGAACCTGCGCCTATTGTCCTAGAACCCGCGCCCATATTACACCTGACAATTTTTACCCACAGGAGACCACCTCACGTACCTACCTTTTTATCCCTCACGTACCTTTTTATCCCTCACGTACCGGAAACCACCTCACTCCACTTTTTGCACCAGAAATTCCCTCACTCCATTTTTTGCACCAGATCCCCATTTCCAATCTACTGTGTACACACGCTGTGCCGAAATAAACATATAATACAAGGAAATGTGAAACACTAGTGTTTTTTTACCTAAAACCTAGTAAACCAACTACAACAACGAAGACAACTCTAACAACTACAACAACTACTACCAATCTAATCTTTAAATCTTTCGATTGGTAGATTAAAAGTTGTAAATGTTTTCAAAAATATTGCATCTACTCAGAGCATCTACGTGTTACATTTTTGTTCCGGACCTGTGAATCAGTTCGTAATCATAATTTTGAAGTTCAAGTGCCCATCGGGCGATTCTAGGATTTGACTTGACTCTGTTTAATGAAAGAGTTAAAGAATTGAAAGAATCGGTTAGTATTTTGAAATGTCTCCTTTGTAAATAGATTCAAAATCTGCGCAGGGCGTAAATAATCACTAGAGTTTCTAGTTCAAATGCTGTGATACTTTTCCTCAGTACTTCTCTGTAATGCGCTTTGAAAAATAGAATACGGGATGGAGTTTTTTATCTTCTTTCCTTTGCATTAAAACCGCACCAAATCGCAAAGCACTTGCTTCGCAATGCAATTCAACCTTATCCTTATGATTTTAAATACCTAAAACGGGTGCTTCTATTAGTTTTCCCTTCAGGTTCAAGAAACAGTCCAGCTCTCTTTGCTCAAATGAAAATTCTTTGTCTTTCCTTAAAATGTCGTAAAGTGGTTTTGCTAACGTAGAGAATCTTTTATGAACCTTTTAAAATATGAACGTAATCCTAAAAAACTTTGGACGTTGTGTACTTTTTCAGGAATTGTGAAGTTTGTAATTGCATCAATACCCTTTTCATCGGCTCTAATTCCTTTTTTAGTGAAACAAAATCCTAGGTATTTTATGCAAGATTGTATAAACTCGCATTTGTCCATACGAAGTTCTAACTTGTTGTTGACTAGTCTTATGAACACATCTTTTAATGTTGTACTGGCTATCATAATATCATCCATATATACAATGAATTTATTTTCCCCCGTTTAAAATCTGCAAAAATTCTGTTTACAAAGCATTGGAATACTGCTGATGCATTCTTGATTCCCATAGGCATCATAGGCATGATTTGAAAACAGACTTTTATTCATTAACTTGTCTAGAAGGTTCATTAAAAGCAACAGATAATTATCCTTTATTAGAACTTTTTTATACCCTTCGACCATTGAAAATGGTCAATAAAGAGGTATACTAACTTTGTGCAAAAAAAATTGTATGTAACAGGCAGAAGGAGGCGTGGCAGACCCCACAAAGTATATATATTCTTGCTCAGGATCACTAGCCGAGTTGATTGAGCCATGACTGTCTGTCTGTCCGGATGTCCGGATGTCCTGATGTCCGTCTGACCAGATGAACACACAGATCTCAGCTATTATAAATGCTAGAGACACCAAATTTGGAATGAAGGTTCCTATGTACTCGGCGCAGATCAAGTTTATTTCAAATGTTAGGTGCCACGCCCACCGCCCCCACAAATCAATAATTTAATTTTTGAACTCAATTTGTAAGCGCTGTATAAAAGATATAACTTTCTGACATCAACATATACTAAGCTGAATGAAATATCTACGTAGTCTCCAAATTACAATCCGATCGGACAATAAACACAAAAAGTTATTTATGAATGTATGAGCATAAAACCAAATGCTTCTGTCAGCTAACAAGGGAGGCGGGCGAGCGTAAAGCGGGAGCGCCATCTGTCGGGATTAATTTCAAAGCATGTGCATATGCATATGTGTATGAATTTAACAAATTAAACTACACGGGAACATAGGTCGAAGGGTATCCCACTGTCGCGTGCTGCGCGACTGTTGCTTTTCTTACTGGTTCAATTTTCTATAGTCTATACATAAACGCAAATCTCCTGTTTTTTTCTTTACCATCACAATTGGAGAAGCATATTCTGAATCACTGTTTCTTATTATGCCTTTGTCGAAATATTCGTCTAATAGTTTTTGAAGCTGTTCTTTTTCACTAAATGAAAGTCGCCTAGGTGAGCAACTGAATGGTTTGGATTTCTATAAACTAATTTTCATTTCGCACCTGGTAAATGGGGTATCTGGTCTCTTCGCGTTAACATATGATTTTTCAGACATTTTAACAAATTTGCATTTTGTTTCATAAGTTACCTCACACCCACAGTTGTAGTCCAAAAACTGATTATCAACCACGTTAATGTTCAACATTTTAGTTTCAAAATTGTCTGCTAAAAGTTCTATATTTTCATTACGCTGTATCTCACCAAAACATTCGATTGGAATTTTTTCATCTGCCTGTCTGATGACTTCTAACTAATGATTAGCTCATTGCCCTGAGGCTTATTAATATTTCCATTTTTTCACTTCACTTTCAATAGTAACTTCATTTAACAACATTATTTCATCAATTGCCACGCATTCTACTAGTTTATCCTTAATAGTTCCATTTTTTTAAAAATTTTTCTTATAAGTGTCTCATTGATTCATTATTGACGACAATCTCAAATTGAATTTTTATTTCTTCATTGAAAATGAAACATAAAGTTTTTCCAAATACCTTAAGGTGGCTCTTGTTTAGCCCATGATACACTTGGTTTACAGTTTTTAATGATACTTCAAATGGAATTTTTGACTGCTTAATGAAATCGCGCTCCCTGAATCTATGAGGCACTCTGCGGAAATGGGTAAATTAGTGAAAGAGACAAAAAAAATGTTTAACATTCTTACATGGTTGTTGACGTTGCTGCTGTTGTTGCTTTTTTTAGACGGCATTCTCCGACAAAATAGCCCATTTCTCCACAAGCAAAACAAGATCTAGGTGCTCTTACTGGCTTACGGCAGTCTTTGGCGAAATGCCCCTTGCAGCTGCAGTTCCTGCAGTGCATTTTGTTGAATTTCGATGCCTCCGACATCGACTTCTTTGGTGTGGGGCCCTTGGTTTGTTGTGGAAGGCAAACATTTGCAAATGCTAGCTGCTTTTGCTCCGGATTGGCGAATCTTTGGATGCGGGCTTGATCGCGTAAGCTTTGTCAAGGGGATTCCCTCGATAAGATGTTCAAGCAGTTCCTCCATGTCCATGTTGACGGATTGGGACATCATTCTTTTCTCTTCGAAATATATAGTAAAACGATCGTTTCCTTGCAATTTGCGTTGCTCAAATTTGGATTTGGATGTTGTTTATCCAAATGCTAAAATCGGTTGCTCAGACAACCTTTCGAAAGAAGCTAGCATCCGAGTTGCGTTAATGTGTAGCCAACTCTGCGCATCACCTTTAGTTTGGTAACGAACAACATCCGTATGCAGTCATCATTTAGATTGTAAATTTGTTTTTGAGGTGATCCACCCATTTGCGTACCCAAATATTTCCTTCGAAATCAATTGCGGATTCTCTGGCATAAGATAGTGACACTGCTGATCCAACCCTGATAAATGGCGTCTCTCTCTTTTTCCGTCAGCGTTGCCACCTAATTCGTTTCCAACAGCGATCATTGAGATGTTCGCATTGTCAATGTTGCCACCCTGTAAATTTACAATTGGGCTTGAATGGCTGCCTAAAATGTAACGGTTGCCAACTGTCTGCTCTTTTGTCTCTTCTTGTTGCTGTAATAAGCGCTGGCCTCAGTTTCGTGATGATTCTGAGAAGTTCATTTTGATCTGGAATATTCTCGGAAACGCATTTCTGTGAAGATTGTTTTGTTATTTCAGGATTGGTGCCGGGCTGATCTTCTTCCTCTGGTGTCTGGCCTCGTTGTTCAGGCGTTATTTGCCCTAGACGAGCCATTAATTCGGCTTTATTAAATTGGGTTGGTAAACCCAACGCCTACAACCACCTTTTTAATTGGGTGACTGTACATTTTTTGAGATCGGCCTAGTCCATTTTGTAGGTTTGACCACTTCTGAATTTGTGGAAGGCAAATTGGTTGCAGTACTTCCTCTTTATTTGACACGCTAATATAGTATGGTTCTCTTCGTTTTAAAGTTAGTTTTACATCGGTTTATCATAGGCGTAACATATTCATCGTGTTATATAAGTATCGATATACATAGGCTTAACATAGTCATCTTGTTATATAAGTATCGATGTCCAGTGTGACCCTCTACACAATACTACAATACGCAAACTGCGTCCGGTGCAGAGGATATGTTTTCTGCAGAATGTGCATGTTTACGAGCCTTTCCGCTGTCTTAAGCAGAAAGGAGGTAAGACTAATCGGCCGATATGATTTAGGCTGGTCAGGGGACGATTTCCCTGTTTGGGAATAAATACCACATTGACTCTCTTCCGGATCGAGAATGTGATCCAGGCTGTTTTGTCGAAGGGTTGAAAAGATTTGATCGCACCCTGGGACTTTGAAGGGAGCGGAGGCATCTACAGCCCATTTGACCTTTTCTGGGTCGAAGACGGTTCCTGATAGACTGGACCCAAGTGAGTCAGGTGACGGGGGCTTCATCGCGAAGCCCATTTGACTACCCTTTGACTACCCTCTACCCCATTTGACTACCCTTTAGCTAATACTTTGTGGAGTCTCGCTGCCTCTGGCAGGGATTCAATGCTACCACAGTAGCTGCGCCACGTATCGCATTTAGCACGTCTAATGTTTTGGTTAAATTTAGTGAGAGCGTCCCTATAGACGTCCCAACTGATACGGTTAGATCTGGCCCTGTTGAATAGGCTTCTAACCTTCTATCTTTTGCAGACAGTTCCTAATTCCACCATGGAACTTTTCGGTTGACCTTTAAGGTCTTCCAAACAGACCTGTCCTTGAAGGATGTCATTAGCATATCTTGAAGAAGGTTGGCAGCAAGTTCCATCTCCAATTTGGGTTGCTGATCAACGAGTCTGCATTAAAAGCCACAGAGGCTTTTGAAGAATTCCTAATTAGTCTTTTTGGGACAGAAGGACGGATCTCGACTTGGCCAGGGAGGTCGATCCTGTTGTGATGATGGTCCGACACGGTGGCTTCATCAGTGACCCATCAGTTGACCAGCAGAACCTCATCCCTACTGGCGATAATAAAAGTAGGCTTACACTGTGGTATATATATATGTATATTAAAACATAACAACAATTACATTGTAGCGCTTTGCTGCAATATATATATATATAAACGATAAGCCCAAGTGAATGTGTAATACGAGCATCCACTTGAAGGCTAACATGCATAATTGCATAGTCAGCATTCCCACACTGGCTATGCGCTGACCGCTTACTATGTATGCGTATAGCACTCTTCCTCACCCAACGTTGCCGCTTGGCGACAATACATATATGTATACATAACATATGCATATAAGCTGTTCCCCGATTTAGGCTAAGAAAGGTTTTTGTAAGTAAACTTAAGATATATTCGAATCTTGACATCTATTGGAGCGGGACCTTCCCTGCTCTAATATAATTAAAACCAGTAAGAAAAGCAACAGTCGCGCAGCACGCGACAGTGGGATACCCTTCGACCTATGTTCCCGTGTAGTTTAATTTGTTAAATTCATACACATATGCATATGCACATGCTTTGAAATTAATCCCGACAGATGGCGCTCCCGCTTTACGCTCGCCCGCCTCCCTTGTTAGCTGACAGAAGCATTTGGTTTTATGCTCATACATTCTTAAATAACTTTTGTGTTTATTGTCCGATCGGATTGTAATTTGGAGACTACGTAGATATTTCATTCAGCTTAGTATATGTTGATGTCAGAAAGTTATATATTTTATACAGCGCTTACAAATTGAGTTCAAAAATTAAATTATTGATTTGTGGGGGCGGTGGGCGTGACACCTAACATTTGAAATAAACTTGATCTGCGCCGAGTACATAGGAACCTTCATTCCAAATTTGGTGTCTCTAGCATTTATAATAGCTGAGATCTGTGTGTTCATCTGGTCAGACGGACATCAGGACATCCGGACATCCGGACAGACAGACAGACATGGCTCAATCAACTCGGCTAGTGATCCTGAGCAAGAATATATATACTTTGTGGGGTCTGCCACGCCTCCTTCTGCCTGTTACATACAATTTTTTTTTTGCAAAAGTTAGTATACCCTTTTTTGACCATTTTCAATGGTCGAAGGGTATAAAAACGATTGTTAAATATACATGACATGGACACAATTCCATCGTCTTAATAAAACCAACAATTAAGCAGTGTACATCAATTGGGCGGGCTTCAACATTACATGGCGACCGTGAGGCAGGAGCCTTCAATATCAAAATAATACATGGTGTGAAGTGTTGTAAAAAAAAAAACAAAAAAGCAAAGAACTTTAAAACAACAAACCATTTAAACTGGAAATTTTAACTTTTTCAAACAAAAAAGAAAAACGATTTTAAAAAGAAAAAAGAAATGGGTAAATATTTGTGATCTCAAATCAGCGACGAAATTGAGAAGGTAAAAAAAAAAAAAAAAACGAAACGAAAAATGCAAAACTCTAAAAAGAAGTAAAACAAATGGAAACAATAACAACATCAAAAAAAATTACAGTCTTACAACAACAACGACACAAAATCAACCCACAGATGCACTACAAGCTTTTATATGCGCAGTGCTGTTGGACAAAACCATATACTCTAACCAGTAAGAAAAGCAACAGTCGCGCAGCACGCGACAGTGGGTTTCCCTTCGACCTATGTTCCCGTGTAGTTTAATTTGTTAAATTCATACACATATGCATATGCACATGCTTTGAAATTAATCCCGACAGATGGCGCTCGCGCTTTACGCTCGCCCGCCTCCCTTGTTAGCTGACAGAAGCACTGGGTTTTATGTTCATACTTTCTTTGTATTTGTTTGTCCGATCGGATTGTAATTTGCAGAATACGTAGATATTTTATTCAGCTTAGTATATGTTAATGTCAGAAAGTTGTAGTTTTTATACAGCGCTTACAAATTGAGTTGAAAAGTTAAATTATTGATTTGTGGGGGCGGTGGGCGTGGCACCCAACATTTGATATAAACTTGATCTGCTTGAAGTACACAGGAGTCTTCCTGCCAAATTTGGTAACTAGCTTTTATAATAGCTGAGATCTGTGCGTTCACACAGACGGACAGACGGTCAGACGGACAGACGGACAGACAGACAGACATGGCTCAATCGACTCGGCTTGTGATCCTGAGCAAGAATATATATACTTTATGGGGTCTCCGACGCCTCCTTCTGCCTGTTATATACGTTTGCACAAAGTTAGTATACCCTTTTTTGACCATTTTCAATGATCGAAGGGTATAAACAATGAGCTAGTGGAGAAGTTATTCAGGAAGGAGCTTATTTCAAGTACCGAAAGAAATAAGCTTATCACAACTAATGCAGCACCACCGAGAATTTATGGACTCCCAAAAATCCATAAGGAAGGGACACCGCTGAGACCAATATGTTCCTCTATAGGATCCCCCTCTTACAACTTATGCAAATACATTATTTCTATTCTTAAAAATTTGACAACGGAATCGAAATTAAACATAAAAAAACGCGATTGAATTCAAAGACAAGATAAATGACGAAATACTCGTCTCTTTTGACGTAGTATCACTTTTCCCCAGCATACCATTAGACTTAGCTTTATCAGCTATAAAATCAAAATGGACACAAATACAACTATCGTACATACTGAGATACCTGGGCAAACTTTCCTAGAAAATGTTAAGTTCTGCATCGTAGAAAACTGATACTTCAAATATGACGACACAATTTTCTCACAACTAAAAGGTATGCCAATGGGTTCCCCCATAATTGCAGACATTGCAATGGAAGAATTATTGATGAACACCATGGAAAAATTGAAAACAAAACCACGACTACTAACAAAATATGTCGATGACCTGTTTGCAATTACAAAGTCCATCAAACTTAATTCGTACCATAAAAACATAAAATTCACAATTGAGAAAGAACAAAACAATACTTGGATTCAACAATAAGTAGAGTAGGAGGAAAATTAAAATTAAAATGGTACAAAAAACCGATGGCATCTGGAAGATTAATTAACCACCATTCGAAACATCCAAGGACGAAGATAATTAATATAGCAAGAGGCTGTATCAAACGAATGTTTGACATTTCTGACAAATTGTACCACAAAGAAATTAAGAAAGAAGTAACAAAAATACTAACGGACAACGACTTTCCAAAACCGTTAATCAATAAACTTACTAAAAAATATCAGGAAACACCGAGTGCCAACAAAAATAGACAATTAAAATTATATAAATTTCTCATCTATGTACCTACACTATCCGAAAGAATAATGAGATCTGACTGTTACAATAGTGCAGAAGTACAAATAGCACATAAACCTTTCCATATACTGAGGCATCTTTATAGTAACACAAAGTCAAAAATAACTGCACTAGACAAAAATAATATAATATATAAAATTCCTTGCAGTGGCAACACTACAGAAACATGCAATGGAGTGTATGTAGGAACGACAAAATTAAAATTAAAAACAGGATTAACGCAACACAAATCTGATTTCAAATTACGCCACCAAGGTACAACACAAAAAACAGCTCTCATGACCCACTGTGCAAACAAACACCACTCTCTCAATTTTGACGCAACAACAATACTACAACAAGAACAACACTATGCTAAACGTTACACTCTCGAAATGCTACACATAATTAACACACCAACACAAGATAGATTAAACTACAAAACGGACACAGAAAATTGCGCTCATATATACAGACATTTACTTCCTAAGCTAGTTAGGAACTCCGCGCCCGCAAGAGCAGACGTGTCAAATCAATGTATGTAATTTAGTATTGTTCAGTTTAGTTTTTTAGTTTTATAAACATTGTTAAACGTTTTTCCATTTTGTAATTTTGTTTTTAGCCCTGAAGACGGTTACCGAAGTGTAACCGAAATATATCGGAAAAATATAAAGTAAAAACAAATTGTTTTTATTATTTAAATTTTTGAACCTTGACCTCGAGCCAGCTATAATATATTTATATACTATATATTAATAAATCGATATTAAGCGCAAAAGAAAAAAAACATAGAAATTGAGCAAGTAAATAATAATTTGCTTGATAAGTTATATGTTACAATAATTTGCTGAAAGAACTCTAGTGCCCAAAAAGTTAAACAAAAGAAAGAATGAAAAAGCAAAAAGAATGAGGAGATATAGTAACAAGAAAAGATAAAGATGCGGAAGAAAACAACCAACAAATTAATTTGTTAGCCACATTTCGTTGCAATATTTTTTATATAACATATATGAGTAGATGAAACAAAAAAAAGCAAACGAAACGAAACGTAAAGGGAAAATCAAATGAAACAATGAGATCAAGTTGCAAAAATCAAGCGTTTTATTAAGAGAGTAGCAATTACAAATTAACATCAAATGATATATACAATTTATATACAACAAAAACAGCATCAGCAACAACAATTTAATTAAATAAACATTTGAAAACTGTAAAAAAGGCAATAAATAAAGTATGAATAAAATATAAATAAGGAGAAAACAAAAAATAGAGCCAAATAAATATACCATAGAATATATTTCGAAATGGATCCAATTTTTAACACCATATTTAGATTTGCTAGACGACAACGATTGGTATGAAATTGAAAACTTCTTGAATGCTCAAACAGAACATTCAACAATATCTACCAATGACAGCTGTGATGAGAATTCTAAAGAGAGTTCCCAGTAAAGAAAGAAGAAAATTTTTACCTAATGGGTAAACATATTCAGCACGTAATTAGAAAGCTAGAAAAGCACGACCCGAACTTCGTGAGCAGAGTATCATTCCTGATATCGCGAGAACCAATGCCTCTTTTCGATTTATTGTTCGTGCATTACGTGACAATCTTTAAGTGAAAAAGGTCACCCTTCCATGTTTGTTCAAGGACAACCAAATTGGTTAGTCTATAAATATTAAGACAATTATTAAGGAATGGAAAAAATCTTATTTTCGAAATTCCAAAATTACGGAGTAAATTCAATAAATCTTTCAAGTGCTTAAATAAAGCAGCACCGATGTCGAATTAAACCATAATAAAGCATGCCAACATTTTAGTAGAAAATTATAATAAAGTAACAAAATTAGTTACCGAATGTAACTCCAAATTAGATGCATTACAGAACTTGCAAGTTTCTGACATTGTCAAACGTTTGCGAGAAAACCTACTGTACGTATCCGACAGGCATAGTTTCTTTATCTATTGTATGCCGTCGATGAGTATCCCGGCTACATTTGATGAATCAATATTGATTGCCGATAACCTTTCGGAAAATACTGATTCTTTAGAAATAATGGAAATAATGGCAGACTCAGCCGGAACTTCAAGAGAATACGTGCGACAAATTTCGTCCACGATACCCCAGTTCGATGGCAAGAAAGTCAACTTAAATAGATTTTTGGCGGCTCTCCGATTAACAGATCTCACGAAAGGAGATCAGGAGATGTTAGCCGTTGAAGTCATTAAGACAAAAATAATTAGACCTTTGTCATACAAAGTTGAAAATGAAAGGACCATTATTGGAATCATAAGTGTATTAAAGGCATCAGTTAAAGGCGAATCGCCTGATGTCATTAAAGCAAAATTGCTAAATACACAAAAACGTGGTAAAACTGCAGCTGCAGTATACCACAGAAATTGAAAATCTACGTAGGTCGCTTGAGGCAGCCTACATAGATGACGGTCTAGACACAAACAATGCGATCACTGCGATGATAGAGAATTGCGAGCATGATAAGCTTAAGACAATTCTAGAAGCAGGTAACTTCAGCACTATGAATAGTGTAATAGAGAAATACATACACTGCTGTACAGAAATGACCGGCAACTCGAACAATGTTTTCTTCTATAACAATAGAGGATATTCTCGAAGAAATAGTTATCGTGGAAATTACCAAAATAGAGTTAATGGCCGCGGTAACTATAATATCAATTATAGAGGGCGAGGTTATCGCGGAGGAAATAGAGGCCGCGGCGGTAACCAGAACAACAACAGAGGTGCAGGCTACCATAGGGGTAACCAAAATCAGAACTCGAATAACAGAAATAATAATACCGTCAGAAACATACAGACGGAAAACCAACAAGCCCCCTTGAACAACAGCCAACAGTAAGCCTGTATAGAATCAATCTCAATTTAAGTATTTTTATAAAGTTTTAAAATATGAGTACCTATTCAATGGTAACTCTATTAATAGATACAGGTGCAGAAATTTCACTGCTTAAATGCAGTAATAATAATTTAAGCAATTTAACTCAAGAGATACAACAAATATATCAGGAATAGGGCAAGGGACAATTAAGTCTCTAGGTACTATAGATTTGGAAATGAGTATTGCAAATGCAGCAATACCATATAAATTCCATATCGTACCTGACAATTTTTCTATACCCTTTTTCATCCCCTGGATGGTTTGGACTTCATTAAAGTACAATTGTATTTTAGAATTCCACGACCAAGAAGATTGGTTCACTTTGAGGCCCGATAATTTCAGGAATATAAACATTCCTATAATATATTCACTTCATAACGAAATAGTTTTTCCAGCTAGATCAGAGGTAATTCGAAAGATTCACATCACGTCTACTGACACCAATGTTCTTATCCCCAACCAGGAATTGCAACCTGGCATAATAGTAGCAAGTGCACTAGTAAACACTCAGAACGTATTGATTCGCATTATAAATACAACAGAAAAAGATGCTATTGTAAACAGCGCAAATATAAAAAAGAACTTCAGTAAGACAGAAAAATTCCTGCGCAGGAGAAAAGTTGCAAGAACCAGAGATAAATAAAGAAAAAATAGAAATGCTCAGTATCTATCAGGTAGTCAATAACATTGACGCCAAGAATATGTTGTTCTCAAAATGGACAAACATAAGTGTTTGTTAAAAGAGGCAAACACATAATAAAACGTTTTGATATGATTAATTTGTGTTTCAACACAGCACCATCAGTAGTTCATGAATATTGTCCATATGAACTAGTATTTTCAAGATTACCAAGACAGTTCACGGATTTCACCAAAATAGACAGAATAGATCCCAATTATAACATGGATGACTATTCGAAAGAAGTAAAGATTAGACTAGAGATAGCTTATAAAAAGAGCTAGGAATATGTTAGAAAAGGCAAAAGCCGATAGAAAAATTAAATATGATAGAAATGTTAGTAATTTTGAATTAAAAATAGGAGATAAGGTATTACTTGGGAACGAGCCAGGTCATAAGCTTGACAAAAAATTTTTGGGACCATATTTAGTTTCAGATTTAGGAGCTAATAATAACAATACAATTGTAGGAAATAAAAATAAGAAATAAATAGTCCATAAAGATAGGTTAAAAATTGTTAATTCTTAATATATTTTGTAGTGTTGGCCACCCATAAGAAAACAAAAACAATTTAAAATATATTTTAAAAATACATTTTCTTTAATTTCTTTATTTTATTCATTACTCCTTTATTTTATTCAAAAGAATATACAAAAAAAAAATACAAAAAAAAAAAAGAATTCAAAATCAAAATTAAAAAAAAAAAAATATAAAAATAATAAAATTAATATAAAAAAAGAAAACAAAAACACAAAAAAAAACGAGAGCAACAGTCGCGCAAAACGCGACAGTGGGATACCCTTCGATCTATGTTCCCGTGTAGTTTAATTCGTTAAATTCAAACACATATTCATATGCACATGCTGACAGAAGCACTTGGTTTTATGCTCATACTTTCTTAAATAACTTCTGTGATTATTGTCCGATCGGACATAATTTGGAGACTACGTAAATATTCATTCCGCTTAGTATATCTTAAAGCCAGAAAGTTGTATCTTTTATATAGCGCTTACAAATTGAGTTGAAAAATTAAATTATTGATTTGTGGTCGCGGCGAGCGTGGCACCTAACATTTGAAATAAACTTGATCTGCTTATAGTACACAGGAATCTTCCTGCCAAATTTGGTAACTCTAGCTTTATTAATAGCTGAGATCTGTGCGTTCACACAGACAGAGGGACAGACGGACAGACAGACAGACAGACATGGCTCAATCGACTCGGCTTGTGATCCTGAGCAAGAATATATATACTTTATGGGGTCTCCCACGCCTCCTTCTGCCTGTTACATACATTAGCTTAAAGTTAGTATACCCATTTTTGACCATTTTCAATGGTTGAAGGGTATTTATTTATTTATTTATTTAATTAGTTTATAGTCGGACTAAGGTCAGTCCACTGTTTAAAAGTAAAAAGAAAACAATTAATAGTTATAATTAATAATTATAAATTAAATGTAAAATCTTGACTTGAAAAAGAAAGAAAAAGAAATTAATTGAATAAAATTTGACTCTGGGATAAAAAAATTAAAGAGCCGACATTCGTTGCAGAGGATTGGGGAAAACCCAGAAAAACCCAATCAGATCAGGAGACTTAGTGTTAGTAAACAAAGCCTAATCAAAATAGCGATTAGAATGTTCTAAGCATGCAGTTAGTTAATAAGTGCTACTGTTACTTGAAAGGAAATAAGTGTTACTACTAAGGTAGGTGAGTTACTAGAAAGGTAGGTGAGGATTAGTGATTTTAAGCAAGATACACAATTATTGTTGTTGTTAGATACAATGTAATATAGTTTAATTTACTCGAACATAATACCCTGAAAGGCTCATGCAGGGCATAATACAAGCTACAATAGGAAAGATTTAGAGGAAGATAGTTACGGGTGATTCTACCAGGGACAGAGAAGTGTAGTCGACTAATCAAGTCGTTAGTATCTATGTCCCTTTGTATAAGGTTATTAATAAATATAACACCAAGCATAGTTCTACGATTGGCTAGGGAAGGCAGATTTAGTAACAACAGTCTACTAGGATAGGAAGTCTTGAATTTACATCCCAGTTAAGGCCTCGCAAGGCAAATATTAACAAGAATGGAACTTTTTCAAACAGTTTTGACAGTTCTCTATAAATAACCAGTAAGAAAAGCAACAGTCGCGCAGCACGCGATAGTGGGATACCCTTCGACCTATGTTCCCAAGTAGTTTAATTTGTTAAATTCATACACATATGCATGCTTTACAGTTATTCCCAACAGATGGCGCTCGCGCATCGCGCTCGCCCTCCTCCCTTGTTAGCTGACAGAAGCACTTGATTTTATGCTCATACTTTCTTAAATAACTTCTGTGATTATTGTCCGATCGGATTGTAATTTGGAGACTACGTAGATATTTCATTTAGCTTAGTATATGTTGAAGTCAGAAAGTTGTATCTTTTATACAGCGCTTACAAATTGAGTTCAAAAGTTAAATTATTGATTTGTGGGGGCGGTGGGCGTGGCACCTAATATTTGAAATAAACTTGATCTGCTTATAGTACACAGGAATCTTCGTGCCAAATTTGGTAACTCTAGCTTTATTAATAGCTGAGATCTGTGCGTTCACACAGACAGACGGACAGACGGACAGACAGACAGACAGACATGGCTCAATCGACTCGGCTTGTGATCCTGAGCAAGAATATATATACTTTATGGGGTCTCCCACGCCTCCTTCTGCCTGTTACATACATTAGCTTAAAGTTAGTATACCCATTTTTGACCATTTTCAATGGTTGAAGGGTATTTATTTATTTATTTATTTAATTAGTTTATAGTCGGACTAAGGTCAGTCCACTGTTTAAAAGTAAAAAGAAAACAATTAATAGTTATAATTAATAATTATAAATTAAATGTAAAAATCTTGACTTGAAAAGAAAGAAAAAGAAATTAATTGAATAAAATTTGACTCTGGGATAAAAAAATTAAAAGAGCCGACATTCGTTGCAGAGGATTGGGGAAAACCCAGAAAAACCCAATCAGATCAGGAGACTTAGTGTTAGTAAACAAAGCCTAATCAAAATAGCGATTAGAATGTTCTAAGCATGCAGTTAGTTAATAAGTGCTACTGTTACTTGAAAGGAAATAAGTGTTACTACTAAGGTAGGTGAGTTACTAGAAAGGTAGGTGAGGATTAGTGATTTTAAGCAAGATACACAATTATTGTTGTTGTTAGATACAATGTAATATAGTTTAATTTACACCGAACATAATACCCTGAAAGGCTCATGCAGGGCATAATTCGAGCTACAATAGGAAAGATTTAGAGGAAGATAGTTACGGGTGATTCTACCAGGGACAGAGAAGTGTAGTCGACTAATCAAGTCGTTAGTATCTATGTCCCTTTGTATAAGGTTATTAATAAATATAACACCAAGCATAGTTCTACGATTGGCTAGGGAAGGCGGATTTAGTAACAAGAGTCTACTAGGATAGGAAGTCTTGAATTTACATCCCAGTTAAGGCCTCGCAAAGCAAATATTAACAAGAATGGAACTTTTTCAAACAGTTTTGACAGTTCTCTATAAATAACCAGTAAGAAAAGCAACAGTCGCGCAGCACGCGATAGTGGGATACCCTTCGACCTATGTTCCCAAGTAGTTTAATTTGTTAAATTCATACACATATGCATGCTTTACAGTTATTCCCAACAGATGGCGCTCGCGCATCGCGCTCGCCCGCCTCCCTTGTTAGCTGACAGAAGCACTTGATTTTATGCTCATACTTTCTTAAATAACTTCTGTGATTATTGTCCGATCGGATTGTAATTTGGAGACTACGTAGATATTTCATTTAGCTTAGTATATGTTGAAGTCAGAAAGTTGTATCTTTTATACAGCGCTTACAAATTGAGTTCAAAAGTTAAATTATTGATTTGTGGGGGCGGTGGGCGTGGCACCTAATATTTGAAATAAACTTGATCTGCTTATAGTACACAGGAATCTTCCTGCCAAATTTGGTAACTCTAGCTTTATTAATAGCTGAGATCTGTGCGTTCACACAGACAGACGGACAGACAGATAGACAGACATGGCTCAATCGACTCGGCTTGTGATCCTGAGCAAGAATATATATACTTTATGGGGTCTTCTACGCCTCCTTCTGCCTGTTACATACATTTGCATATAGTTAGTATACCCTTTTTTGACCATTTTCAATGGTCGAAGGGTATAAAAAGTTTTTCTGTACGGATTCTATGCGATCCTTGTGAACTGTGTACTGAGGACTCCAGACACATGATCCGTAGTCCAGAATTGGACGAACAAGCGAGGTGAAAAGAGTCTTAGTTAGGTAAGGATCGTCAAACTCCTTAGACCATCTCTTAATAAAGCCGAGCACACCCATAGCTTTATGAACCATTGATGATATATGTTCGCAAAACTTGAGTTTGCGGTCCAAACGGACCCCAAGATCATCAACCAGGGAAATTCTTTCCAGGGTACAACCACAGAGAGAGTAAGATACGTACTTAGGACAGGCTCGTGAGAATGTCATCAGCTTGCATTTGGAGCTGTTCAGATTAAGAAGATTTGCACGACACCAAGAGTAGAAAAAGTCTAAGTCGGATTGAAGGCGAGAATGACAGGAGTCGTCTTTAAATTGAAAACATAGCTTGACATCATCAGCATACATGAGAGTACGGGAGTTAAGTATGACCGTTGGGAGGTCATTGATGAAAAGTGTAAAAAGCAGGGGGACCTAAATGGCTTCCCTGGGGGACACCAGATGTGGCATGAACGGGGTAAGAAAGATTATTCTTAAAGAGGACTCGTTGAGTTCTGTCACCCAAATAACTCACAATCCAACTAAGAAGTTTTGGTGAGAAACCGAGGAGATTCAGTTTATGTGCAAGAAGAGAATGGTTGACTGAGTCAAATGCCTTACTGAAATCAGTATAAATGACATCGGTTTGAAGAATTTTCTGAAATCCTTTCACCACAAAGGATGTCAGCTCGAGCAAATTTTTCGTGGTAGAACGACGTTTCACGAATCCGTGTTGAAAAGGGGATATAACGGATCTACTAAAATGTTGCAAGTGAGGAGTTATAACATTCTCGAAGAATTTCGGTATAGCCGATAATTTAGAGATACCTCTATAATTACTTGCATCAGTTTTGCTGCCCTTTTTGAGTAAAGGGATAATGAATGATTCTTTCCATATGGAAGGAAAGGAGGCTGAGTCTAAGGACAGCGAAAATAATTTGTGCAATGGCTTACATAAGGAGTTGGCACAATATCTAAGTACACAGGCGGGAATACCATCGGGACCTGGTGAAAAGACTGGTTTAACTAAGCTAAGATCCTTAAAAAGTGAAGTTTCGTTCAGTAACGGTGTGAAGATGCCATTTGAACTTGGTGCACTATATGGATAAGAATGAATGCTCGGCGTAGAAGAAGAATAAGTTGTTTGAAAAAACTTAGCAAAAATATCGGCCATGGCCTGGTCTGTGTCCGCCTCAGCGTTATCAAACAAAAGTTTAGAAGGAAAGACCGCTGACCTACGCTTCATGTTAACAAAACTATAGAACTTTTTAGGATTCTGAAAAAACTGAAACCTAGGTAGCGGGAAAAGACAAGCGGTGAGTTTTTTGTTTATATTTCTTAAATAAGCTACTCTTTAAGTTTTTTAAGCGAGACAGCTCTTTTGTAAACCAAGGGGGTTTGCTTGAGCATATCGGATAGGATAACGGAACACAGATATCAAAAGCAGAGTTTAGGGTGTTATAAAATATATTAGTTGCAACTGACATATCAGTTGATGCATAAAATTCAGACCAATCACAATGTGAAATTAAAGAATTTAAATTTTCAAAGTCTGCTTTCTTAAAGCAGCGCACGAGTTACCACTCGTGACCTGAGCGGTGGAGCTGTTGAGGAGGGTTGAGGGAGTTAATTGTGCTTTCCTTCTTCTTATATGGTGAAATAAGTTTTCCTCGATATGTGCAATAATGCGACCGTACGGTTCGGAAGTCAAGACAGAAGTGATTTTATTTGAGTTTTGTTCTTAATGGCTAACTTATAATTTCGGCAGAATATGTTGTTGCGTGGAATTGTCGCGCAGCTCAATGTCGCGTTGCGCTGCCTAAAGTTTCAACTGCAGACGCCGGTTCGGCGCGGCTGATCGTCGACACATCGTGATTTGGGCATCGAGGTACCGTTGCTCTGCCTTACGCTTCATCGGAAGACGCCGGTCCGGCGCGGCTGATCGTCGGCGCATCATGATTTGGGCACCGACGTACCGTTGCTGTGAGCGTCGATTGTGTTGAGTCCGACCAATATTTTCGTATGTTGCGTCTGTAGAGTCAGCGTATCAGCGACTATTTTGTAGCCCAAACAAGCGGCAACTCATACACTGGCCGTTACTCAAATGTGGTGAAATAGATCATTTGAACAGAAGAGCGGCTGTTGATGTAAGACTTCGCTAGTCGCTGCGATAGGTCTGTGTGAAGGCATGAGGGGGTTTCAAGGGGGAATGGCAGCTGTCGGTGCCGGGCTGGTGACTCCTCCCCCTAGAATGGAGCAAAGGCCATAACGATGGAATGGCCGGAGCGACAATAGGCAGCTGGCATTCTGTGAGCAGGTGGACGATGTGGATGGAATGTCCAGGAGACGACGACTATGACTGCCAGTAGCAGGAGCAGTATGTAGACGGCTGTGGTGTGTTGTGTTGATTGAAGGTCGAAGTTCAGGATTCTATTTAATTTTGTTATTGTACATAATATAATTAGGCGTTACAATAAAGTGGGTGTTATTTATTGTAAGGGGTTTTTTTTGGCAATTTTGTATTCTTCTTTCTTAAATACAAGTTTTGACATTGAATATAATGTTTGAATTGTGATAGGTAGTATATAATTTTAAAACTGTATAAACGCTCATCTGATTGGACATATAGATGTGGGTTTTGAAATATATTTTTGTTTTTAGTATTTCTTAATAAATGTTGTTCTTCTTTTAATTCTTTAACAATTTTGTTTGGAGAGTTCGTAAGAAAGTTGTTTGTTCATAATTTATGTGTTTGCTTACACTTCGTTCTATGAGTGTTTTTCTTAAGTCTCTTTTATCAAAAAAAAAAAATGGGGTATTATTAAGTTTTTTATATGTAAAAGGCTGTGTGGACCCATAAGTAAACATGGAATGGCAGTAATTAACGGGAGAGGGATGTAGTCAGTAGTTATTTTTTTTTCTTTTTAATATTGGTTTCCTGATCTTTGATTTGTGTAGTTTCTGTCTTTTAATGGTAGTGAGTGTAGTGCCATGGTCGTTTGCAACTTGGTGTAGAGAAAACCTGGGTGTTATCTTATTTCTCCTGTTTTCTTTCCTCAAAACTATATTATCAGGTTCTACTGGAATCGGGTCTGCTCTATTTTCGTTTAGTTTCTCTGTTCTTGTTTTTACGATAGTTTCAAGTTTTTCTTTAACAGTTGGGTAAAGTTTTTCCTGAAAAGTATGTAGTTATTCTAAGTAGTCGTGTTGGGTGCTAAATTCAATGGTTTTGTTAAATGTATGGGTTCTGCCAGTCAACAGTTCGTAGGGGGTAAGCTTGGTTGCGGAATGGATCGCATTATTATAGGTAATTAATGTTTCTGTCAGTAGTTCATCGTGTTCGATTGGTAGTTTTTGGTCTTTGCGAGTGTTAAGGATTATTCTGTAGATTTCTGTAAGGGTGGAGTGTAAGCGTTCCACGGGGGAATTGCTTGAAGATTGTTGGAAGGATGTTTCGTGCATGAGTATTTTGAATTGAGTGCAAAATGTTTTGAATATGTTGCCGGAGAATTCGGCGCCTTGGTCGTAAACTATCTGTCCGGGGATTCCGAATAAACTTATAAAGTGTTTTAACGATTTTACTATGTTTAGGGAGTTACGATTTTCAATAGGGTATGCTGCCGCGAATTTAGAAAATTTATCGATCAAAGTCAGGTTATATGTGTTGTTGATACAGTAAATGTCGATGTGGATTATGTCAAGGGGTTTTTCAGGTGTTGGGGGAATTAAGAATGAGATTTTCTGGGGGTGTCTGTCGTATTTAAGTCTTAAGCAACTTTCACATTGGTTGTGTAACTGTAAAATTTTGTTCTTCATGTGGGGGGAAAAAGTATTCGCGTTTTAAGTGAAGGAAAGTCTCGTCAATGCCTCTGTGATTGTTGTTGGTGTGATAGTCGGAGATAATTTTATCCTGTTCTTGAGTTGTCGTTATTTCCGTAAGGAAAGAAGAACAGCTAATTAGTTTGAATGTTGGGTTATTAGAGAAGTATACGGCGTATACTTGTTCTAGTACCTTGAGAATGGTTTCGTCAGCAAAAACGGCGCATGTCTTATTTGGCTTTAATGTTTGTTTGAGTATGTTTGCACAATCGTTAAAGTCGAATAAGGGCTTGTAGTATTCTCTTCTAATTTTATGTTTAAAGGGTGTAACTGTTATGTGCTTATTATCTGGGGAAATTTTAAGAATAAGTTGAACGTTGAAATCGTTGAGGGGTTTGTCGGATTTAGGGAGATTAGGGGTAGGTTCGGGAACCGTTTCATTATGGTTCAGGTTAGCGTCTGCCCTGCTTAATGCATCGGCTATGACATTTTGGGAGCCTTTTTGTGAACTATATCAAATTCGTATTCAAGCAATTGAAGCCGCCAACGGACGATTTTAGAGTTTGGCTCTTTGAAGTTCATTAGCCAAATAAGGGGTTTGTGGTCTGTCACAATAGTAAACTTTTTACCGAACAGATATGGTCTGAAATACTGTACGGCCCAAATAATTGCCAGCATTTCTTTTTCTATGGTTGAGTAGTTTATCTCGGTGTCGTTGAGGGTTCTGCTCGCGAAGCAGACTGGCTTATCACTTTGTAGTGTACCTTGACACAAGACGGCTCCAAGGGCTTGCGTCTGTTGCAGTTAGTTAATAAGTGCTACTGTTACTTGAAAGGAAATAAGTGTTACTACTAAGGTAGGTGAGTTACTAGAAAGGTAGGTGAGGATTAGTGATTTTAAGCAAGATACACAATTATTGTTGTTGTTAGATACAATGTAATATAGTTTAATTTACTCCGAACATAATACCCTGAAAGGCTCATGCAGGGCATAATACAAGCTACAATAGGAAAGATTTAGAGGAAGATAGTTACGGGTGATTCTACCAGGGACAGAGAAGTGTAGTCGACTAATCAAGTCGTTAGTATCTATGTCCCTTTGTATAAGGTTATTAATAAATATAACACCAAGCATAGTTCTACGATTGGCTAGGGAAGGCAGATTTAGTAACAACAGTCTACTAGGATAGGAAGTCTTGAATTTACATCCCAGTTAAGGCCTCGCAAGGCAAATATTAACAAGAATGGAACTTTTTCAAACAGTTTTGACAGTTCTCTATAAATAACCAGTAAGAAAAAAACAACAGTCGCGCAGCACGCGATAGTGGGATACCCTTCGACCTATGTTCCCAAGTAGTTTAATTTGTTAAATTCATACACATATGCATGCTTTACAGTTATTCCCAACAGATGGCGCTCGCGCATCGCGCTCGCCCTCCTCCCTTGTTAGCTGACAGAAGCACTTGATTTTATGCTCATACTTTCTTAAATAACTTCTGTGATTATTGTCCGATCGGATTGTAATTTGGAGACTACGTAGATATTTCATTTAGCTTAGTATATGTTGAAGTCAGAAAGTTGTATCTTTTATACAGCGCTTACAAATTGAGTTCAAAAGTTAAATTATTGATTTGTGGGGGCGGTGGGCGTGGCACCTAATATTTGAAATAAACTTGATCTGCTTATAGTACACAGGAATCTTCGTGCCAAATTTGGTAACTCTAGCTTTATTAATAGCTGAGATCTGTGCGTTCACACAGACAGACGGACAGACGGACAGACAGACAGACAGACATGGCTCAAT
This sequence comes from Zaprionus nigranus, assembly GCA_018903425.1. Lineage (NCBI taxonomy): Eukaryota > Metazoa > Arthropoda > Insecta > Diptera > Drosophilidae > Zaprionus > Zaprionus nigranus. Next base: position 201,186 of record JAEIGD010000069.1, on the reverse strand, counting down.
CGACTCGGCTTGTGATCCTGAGCAAGAATATATATACTTTATGGGGTCTCCCACGCCTCCTTCTGCCTGTTACATACATTAGCTTAAAGTTAGTATACCCATTTTTTGACCATTTTCAATGGTCGAAGGGTATAAAAAGTTTTTCTGTACGGATTCTATGCGATCCTTGTGAACTGTGTACTGAGGAGTCCAGACACATGATCCGTAGTCCAGAATTGGACGAACAAGCGAGGTGAAAAGAGTCTTAGTTAGGTAAGGATCGTCAAACTCCTTAGACCATCTCTTAATAAAGCCGAGCACACCCATAGCTTTATGAACCATTGATGATATATGTTCGCAAAACTTGAGTTTGCGGTCCAAACGGACCCCAAGATCATCAACCAGGGAAATTCTTTCCAGGGTACAACCACAGAGAGAGTAAGATACGTACTTAGGACAGGCTCGTGAGAATGTCATCAGCTTGCATTTGGAGCTGTTCAGATTAAGAAGATTTGCACGACACCAAGAGTAGAAAAAGTCTAAGTCGGATTGAAGGCGAGAATGACAGGAGTCGTCTTTAAATTGAAAACATAGCTTGACATCATCAGCATACATGAGAGTACGGGAGTTAAGTATGACCGTTGGGAGGTCATTGATGAAAAGTGTAAAAAAGCAGGGGGACCTAAATGGCTTCCCTGGGGGACACCAGATGTGGCATGAACGGGGGTAAGAAAGATTATTCTTAAAGAGGACTCGTTGAGTTCTGTCACCCAAATAACTCACAATCCAACTAAGAAGTTTTGGTGAGAAACCGAGGAGATTCAGTTTATGTGCAAGAAGAGAATGGTTGACTGAGTCAAATGCCTTACTGAAATCAGTATAAATGACATCGGTTTGAAGAATTTTCTGAAATCCTTTCACCACAAAGGATGTCAGCTCGAGCAAATTTTTCGTGGTAGAACGACGTTTCACGAATCCGTGTTGAAAAGGGGATATAACGGATCTACTAAAATGTTGCAAGTGAGGAGTTATAACATTCTCGAAGAATTTCGGTATAGCCGATAATTTAGAGATACCTCTATAATTACTTGCATCAGTTTTGCTGCCCTTTTTGAGTAAAGGGATAATGAATGATTCTTTCCATATGGAAGGAAAGGAGGCTGAGTCTAAGGACAGCGAAAATAATTTGTGCAATGGCTTACATAAGGAGTTGGCACAATATCTAAGTACACAGGCGGGAATACCATCGGGACCTGGTGAAAAGACTGGTTTAACTAAGCTAAGATCCTTAAAAAGTGAAGTTTCGTTCAGTAACGGTGTGAAGATGCCATTTGAACTTGGTGCACTATATGGATAAGAATGAATGCTCGGCGTAGAAGAAGAATAAGTTGTTTGAAAAACTTAGCAAAAATATCGGCCATGGCCTGGTCTGTGTCCGCCTCAGCGTTATCAAACAAAAGTTTAGAAGGAAAGACCGCTGACCTACGCTTCATGTTAACAAAACTATAGAACTTTTTTAGGATTCTGAAAAACTGAAACCTAGGTAGCGGGGAAAAAGACAAGCGGTGAGTTTTTTGTTTATATTTCTTAAATAAGCTACTCTTTAAGTTTTTTAAGCGAGACAGCTCTTTTGTAAACCAAGGGGGTTTGCTTGAGCATATCGGATAGGATAACGGAACACAGATATCAAAAGCAGAGTTTAGGGTGTTATAAAATATATTAGTTGCAACTGACATATCAGTTGATGCATAAAATTCAGACCAATCACAATGTGAAATTAAAGAATTTAAATTTTCAAAGTCTGCTTTCTTAAAGCAGCGCACGAGTTACCACTCGTGACCTGAGCGGTGGAGCTGTTGAGGAGGGTTGAGGGAGTTAATTGTGCTTTCCTTCTTCTTATATGGTGAAATAAGTTTTCCTCGATATGTGCAATAATGCGACCGTACGGTTCGGAAGTCAAGACAGAAGTGATTTTATTTGAGTTTTGTTCTTAATGGCTAACTTATAATTTCGGCAGAATATGTTGTTGCGTGGAATTGTCGCGCAGCTCAATGTCGCGTTGCGCTGCCTAAAGTTTCAACTGCAGACGCCGGTTCGGCGCGGCTGATCGTCGACACATCGTGATTTGGGCATCGAGGTACCGTTGCTCTGCCTTACGCTTCATCGGAAGACGCCGGTCCGGCGCGGCTGATCGTCGGCGCATCATGATTTGGGCACCGACGTACCGTTGCTGTGAGCGTCGATTGTGTTGAGTCCGACCAATATTTTCGTATGTTGCGTCTGTAGAGTCAGCGTATCAGCGACTATTTTGTAGCCCAAACAAGCGGCAACTCATACACTGGCCGTTACTCAAATGTGGTGAAATAGATCATTTGAACAGAAGAGCGGCTGTTGATGTAAGACTTCGCTAGTCGCTGCGATAGGTCTGTGTGAAGGCATGAGGGGTTTCAAGGGGGAATGGCAGCTGTCGGTGCCGGGCTGGTGACTCCTCCCCCTAGAATGGAGCAAAGGCCATAACGATGGAATGGCCGGAGCGACAATAGGCAGCTGGCATTCTGTGAGCAGGTGGACGATGTGGATGGAATGTCCAGGGAGACGACGACTATGACTGCCAGTAGCAGGAGCAGTATGTAGACGGCTGTGGTGTGTTGTGTTGATTGAAGGTCGAAGTTCAGGATTCTATTTAATTTTGTTATTGTACATAATATAATTAGGCGTTACAATAAAGTGGGTGTTATTTATTGTAAGGGGTTTTTTTTGGCAATTTTGTATTCTTCTTTCTTAAATACAAGTTTTGACATTGAATATAATGTTTGAATTGTGATAGGTAGTATATAATTTTAAAACTGTATAAACGCTCATCTGATTGGACATATAGATGTGGGTTTTGAAATATATTTTTGTTTTTAGTATTTCTTAATAAATGTTGTTCTTCTTTTAATTCTTTAACAATTTTGTTTGGAGAGTTCGTAAGAAAGTTGTTTGTTCATAATTTATGTGTTTGCTTACACTTCGTTCTATGAGTGTTTTTCTTAAGTCTCTTTTATCAAAAAAAAAAAAAAAAAGGGGGGGTATTATTAAGTTTTTTATATGTAAAAGGCTGTGTGGACCCATAAGTAAACATGGAATGGCAGTAATTAACGGGAGAGGATGTAGTCAGTAGTTATTTTTTTTTTTTTAATATTGGTTTCCTGATCTTTGATTTGTGTAGTTTCTGTCTTTTAATGGTAGTGAGTGTAGTGCCATGGTCGTTTGCAACTTGGTGTAGAGAAAACCTGGGTGTTATCTTATTTCTCCTGTTTTCTTTCCTCAAAACTATATTATCAGGTTCTACTGGAATCGGGTCTGCTCTATTTTCGTTTAGTTTCTCTGTTCTTGTTTTTACGATAGTTTCAAGTTTTTCTTTAACAGTTGGGTAAAGTTTTTCCTGAAAAGTATGTAGTTATTCTAAGTAGTCGTGTTGGGTGCTAAATTCAATGGTTTTGTTAAATGTATGGGTTCTGCCAGTCAACAGTTCGTAGGGGGTAAGCTTGGTTGCGGAATGGATCGCATTATTATAGGTAATTAATGTTTCTGTCAGTAGTTCATCGTGTTCGATTGGTAGTTTTTGGTCTTTGCGAGTGTTAAGGATTATTCTGTAGATTTCTGTAAGGGTGGAGTGTAAGCGTTCCACGGGGGATTGCTTGAAGATTGTTGGAAGGATGTTTCGTGCATGAGTATTTTGAATTGAGTGCAAAATGTTTTGAATATGTTGCCGGAGAATTCGGCGCCTTGGTCGTAAACTATCTGTCCGGGGATTCCGAATAAACTTATAAAGTGTTTTAACGATTTTACTATGTTTAGGGAGTTACGATTTTCAATAGGGTATGCTGCCGCGAATTTAGAAAATTTATCGATCAAAGTCAGGTTATATGTGTTGTTGATACAGTAAATGTCGATGTGGATTATGTCAAGGGGTTTTTCAGGTGTTGGGGGAATTAAGAATGAGATTTTCTGGGGGTGTCTGTCGTATTTAAGTCTTAAGCAACTTTCACATTGGTTGTGTAACTGTAAAATTTTGTTCTTCATGTGGGGAAAAAGTATTCGCGTTTTAAGTGAAGGAAAGTCTCGTCAATGCCTCTGTGATTGTTGTTGGTGTGATAGTCGGAGATAATTTTATCCTGTTCTTGAGTTGTCGTTATTTCCGTAAGGAAAGAAGAACAGCTAATTAGTTTGAATGTTGGGTTATTAGGAAGTATACGGCGTATACTTGTTCTAGTACCTTGAGAATGGTTTCGTCAGCAAAAACGGCGCATGTCTTATTTGGCTTTAATGTTTGTTTGAGTATGTTTGCACAATCGTTAAAGTCGAATAAGGGCTTGTAGTATTCTCTTCTAATTTTATGTTTAAAGGGTGTAACTGTTATGTGCTTATTATCTGGGGAAATTTTTAGAATAAGTTGAACGTTAAAATCGTTGAGGGGTTTGTCGGATTTAGGGAGATTAGGGGTAGGTTCGGGAACCGTTTCATTATGGTTCAGGTTAGCGTCTGCCCTGCTTAATGCATCGGCTATGACATTTTGGGAGCCTTTTTTGTGAACTATATCAAATTCGTATTCAAGCAATTGAAGCCGCCAACGGACGATTTTAGAGTTTGGCTCTTTGAAGTTCATTAGCCAAATAAGGGGTTTGTGGTCTGTCACAATAGTAAACTTTTACCGAACAGATATGGTCTGAAATACTGTACGGCCCAAATAATTGCCAGCATTTCTTTTTCTATGGTTGAGTAGTTTATCTCGGTGTCGTTGAGGGTTCTGCTCGCGAAGCAGACTGGCTTATCACTTTGTAGTGTACCTTGAGACAAGACGGCTCCAAGGGCGAAGTTGCTTGCGTCTGTTATAGTTAGTTAATAAGTGCTACTGTTACTTGAAAGGAAATAAGTGTTACTACTAAGGTAGGTGAGTTACTAGAAAGGTAGGTGAGGATTAGTGATTTTAAGCAAGATACACAATTATTGTTGTTGTTAGATACAATGTAATATAGTTTAATTTACTCCGAACATAATACCCTGAAAGGCTCATGCAGGGCATAATACAAGCTACAATAGGAAAGATTTAGAGGAAGATAGTTACAGGTGATTCTACCAGGGACAGAGAAGTGTAGTCGACTAATCAAGTCGTTAGTATCTATGTCCCTTTGTATAAGGTTATTAATAAATATAACACCAAGCATAGTTCTAGTATTGGCTAGGGAAGGCAGATTTAGTAACAACAGTCTACTAGGATAGGAAGTCTTGAATTTACATCCCAGTTAAGGCCTCGCAAGGCAAATATTAACAAGAATGGAACTTTTTCAAACAGTTTTGACAGTTCTCTATAAATAACCAGTAAGAAAAGCAACAGTCGCGCAGCACGCGATAGTGGGATACCCTTCGACCTATGTTCCCAAGTAGTTTAATTTGTTAAATTCATACACATATGCATGCTTTACAGTTATTCCCAACAGATGGCGCTCGCGCATCGCTCGCCCTCCTCCCTTGTTAGCTGACAGAAGCACTTGATTTTATGCTCATACTTTCTTAAATAATTTCTGTGATTATTGTCCGATCGGATTGTAATTTGGAGACTGCGTAGATATTTCATTTAGCTTAGTATATGTTGAAGTCAGAAAGTTGTAGCTTTTATACAGCGCTTACAAATTGAGTTCAAAAAGTTAAATTATTGATTTGTGGGGGCGGTGGGCGTGGCACCTAATATTTGAAATAAACTTGATCTGCTTATAGTACACAGGAATCTTCCTGCCAAATTTGGTAACTCTAGCTTTATTAATAGCTGAGATCTGTGCGTTCACACAGACAGACGGACAGACAGAAAGACAGACATGGCTCAATCGACTCGGCTTGTGATCCTGAGCAAGAATATATATACTTTATGGGGTCTTCTACGCCTCCTTCTGCCTGTTACATACATTTGCATATAGTTAGTATACCCTTTTTTGACCATTTTCAATGGTCGAAGGGTATAAAAGTTTTCTGTACGGATTCTATGCGATCCTTGTGAACTGTGTACTGAGGACTCCAGACACATGATCCGTAGTCCAGAATTGGACGAACAAGCGAGGTGAAAAGAGTCTTAGTTAGGTAAGGATCGTCAAACTCCTTAGACCATCTCTTAATAAAGCCGAGCACACCCATAGCTTTATGAACCATTGATGATATATGTTCGCAAAACTTGAGTTTGCGGTCCAAACGGACCCCAAGATCATCAACCAGGGAAATTCTTTCCAGGGTACAACCACAGAGAGAGTAAGATACGTACTTAGGACAGGCTCGTGAGAATGTCATCAGCTTGCATTTGGAGCTGTTCAGATTAAGAAGATTTGCACGACACCAAGAGTAGAAAAAGTCTAAGTCGGATTGAAGGCGAGAATGACAGGAGTCGTCTTTAAATTGAAAACATAGCTTGACATCATCAGCATACATGAGAGTACGGGAGTTAAGTATGACCGTTGGGAGGTCATTGATGAAAAGTGTAAAAAGCAGGGGACCTAAATGGCTTCCCTGGGGGACACCAGATGTGGCATGAACGGGGTAAGAAAGATTATTCTTAAAGAGGACTCGTTGAGTTCTGTCACCCAAATAACTCACAATCCAACTAAGAAGTTTTGGTGAGAAACCGAGGAGATTCAGTTTATGTGCAAGAAGAGAATGGTTGACTGAGTCAAATGCCTTACTGAAATCAGTATAAATGACATCGGTTTGAAGAATTTTCTGAAATCCTTTCACCACAAAGGATGTCAGCTCGAGCAAATTTTCGTGGTAGAACGACGTTTCACGAATCCGTGTTGAAAAGGGGATATAACGGATCTACTAAAATGTTGCAAGTGAGGAGTTATAACATTCTCGAAGAATTTCGGTATAGCCGATAATTTAGAGATACCTCTATAATTACTTGCATCAGTTTTGCTGCCCTTTTTGAGTAAAGGGATAATGAATGATTCTTTCCATATGGAAGGAAAGGAGGCTGAGTCTAAGGACAGCGAAAATAATTTGTGCAATGGCTTACATAAGGAGTTGGCACAATATCTAAGTACACAGGCGGGAATACCATCGGGACCTGGTGAAAAGACTGGTTTAACTAAGCTAAGATCCTTAAAAAGTGAAGTTTCGTTCAGTAACGGTATGAAGATGCCATTTGAACTTGGTGCACTATATGGATAAGAATGAATGCTCGGCGTAGAAGAAGAATAAGTTGTTTGAAAAAACTTAGCAAAAATATCGGCCATGGCCTGATCTGTGTCCGCCTCAGCGTTATCAAACAAAAGTTTAGAAGGAAAGACCGCTGACCTACGCTTCATGTTAACAAAACTATAGAACTTTTTAGGATTCTGAAAAAACTGAAACCTAGGTAGCGGGAAAAGACAAGCGGTGAGTTTTTTGTTTATATTTCTTAAATAAGCTACTCTTTAAGTTTTTAAGCGAGACAGCTCTTTTGTAAACCAAGGGGTTTGCTTGAGCATATCGGATAGGATAACGGAACACAGATATCAAAAGCAGAGTTTAGGGTGTTATAAAATATATTAGTTGCAACTGACATATCAGTTGATGCATAAAATTCAGACCAATCACAATGTGAAATTAAAATATTTAAATTTTCAAAGTCTGCTTTCTTAAAGCAGCGCGAGTTACCACTCGTGACCTGAGCGGTGGAGCTGTTGAGGAGGGTTGAGGGAGTTAATTGTGCTTTCCTTCTTCTTATATGGTGAAATAAGTTTTCCTCGATATGTGCAATAATGCGACCGTACGGTTCGGAAGTCAAGACAGAAGTGATTTTATTTGAGTTTTGTTCTTAATGGCTAACTTATAATTTCGGCAGAATATGTTGTTGCGTGGAATTGTCGCGCAGCTCAATGTCGCGTTGCGCTGCCTAAAGTTTCAACTGCAGACGCCGGTTCGGCGCGGCTGATCGTCGACACATCGTGATTTGGGCATCGAGGTACCGTTGCTCTGCCTTACGCTTCATCGGAAGACGCCGGTCCGGCGCGGCTGATCGTCGGCGCATCATGATTTGGGCACCGACGTACCGTTGCTGTGAGCGTCGATTGTGTTGAGTCCGACCAATATTTTCGTATGTTGCGTCTGTAGAGTCAGCGTATCAGCGACTATTTTGTAGCCCAAACAAGCGGCAACTCATACACTGGCCGTTACTCAAATGTGGTGAAATAGATCATTTGAACAGAAGAGCGGCTGTTGATGTAAGACTTCGCTAGTCGCTGCGATAGGTCTGTGTGAAGGCATGAGGGGGTTTCAAGGGGGAATGGCAGCTGTCGGTGCCGGGCTGGTGACTCCTCCCCCTAGAATGGAGCAAAAGGCCATAACGATGGAATGGCCGGAGCGACAATAGGCAGCTGGCATTCTGTGAGCAGGTGGACGATGTGGATGGAATGTCCAGGAGACGACGACTATGACTGCCAGTAGCAGGAGCAGTATGTAGACGGCTGTGGTGTGTTGTGTTGATTGAAGGTCGAAGTTCAGGATTCTATTTAATTTTGTTATTGTACATAATATAATTAGGCGTTACAATAAAGTGGGTGTTATTTATTGAAAGGGGTTTTTTTTGGCAATTTTGTATTCTTCTTTCTTAAATACAAGTTTTGACATTGAATATAATGTTTGAATTGTGATAGGTAGTATATAATTTTAAAACTGTATAAACGCTCATCTGATTGGACATATAGATGTGGGTTTTGAAATATATTTTTGTTTTTAGTATTTCTTAATAAATGTTGTTCTTCTTTTAATTCTTTAACAATTTTGTTTGGAGAGTTCGTAAGAAAGTTGTTTGTTCATAATTTATGTGTTTGCTTACACTTCGTTCTATGAGTGTTTTTCTTAAGTCTCTTTTATCAAAAAAAAAAAAGGGGTATTATTAAGTTTTTATATGTAAAAGGCTGTGTGGACCCATAAGTAAACATGGAATGGCAGTAATTAACGGGAGAGGGATGTAGTCAGTAGTTATTTTTTTCTTTTTAATATTGGTTTCCTGATCTTTGATTTTTGTAGTTTCTGTCTTTTAATGGTAGTGAGTGTAGTGCCATGGTCGTTTGCAACTTGGTGTAGAAAAACCTGGGTGTTATCTTATTTCTCCTATTTTCTTTCCTCAAAACTATATTATCAGGTTCTACTGGAATCGGGTCTGCTCTATGTTCGTTTAGTTTCTCTGTTCTTGTTTTTACGATAGTTTCAAGTTTTTCTTTAACAGTTGGGTAAAGTTTTTCCTGAAAAGTATGTAGTTTTTCTAAGTAGTCGTGTTGGGTGCTAAATTCAATGGTTTTGTTAAATGTATGGGTTCTGCCAGTGAACAGTTCGTAGGGGTAAGCTTGGTTGCGGAATGGATCGCATTATTATAGGTAATTAATGTTTCTGTCAGTAGTTCATCGTGTTCGATTGGTAGTTTTTGGTCTTTGCGAGTGTTAAGGATTATTCTGTAGATTTCTGTAAAGGTGGAGTGTAAGCGTTCCACGGGGAATTGCGAAGATTGTTGGAAGGATGTTTCGTGCATGAGTATTTTGAATTGAGTGCAAAATGTTTTGAATATGTTGCCGGAGAATTCGGCGCCTTGGTCGTAAACTATCTGTCCGGGGATTCCGAATAAACTTATAAAGTGTTTTAACGATTTTACTATGTTTAGGGAGTTACGATTTTCAATAGGGTATGCTGCCGCGAATTTAGAAAATTTGTCGATCAAAGTCAGGTTATATGTGTTGTTGATACAGTAAATGTCGATGTGGATTATGTCAAGGGGTTTTTCAGGTGTTGGGGGAATTAAGAATGAGATTTTCTGGGGGTGTCTGTCGTATTTAAGTCTTAAGCAACTTTCACATTGGTTGTGTAACTGTAAAATTTTGTTCTTCATGTGGGGGGAAAAAGTATTCGCGTTTTAAGTGAAGGAAAGTCTCGTCAATGCCTCTGTGATTGTTGTTGGTGTGATAGTCGGAGATAATTTTATCCTGTTCTTGAGTTGTCGTTATTTCCGTAAGGAAAGAAGAACAGCTAATTAGTTTGAATGTTGGGTTATTAGAGAAGTATACGGCGTATACTTGTTCTAGTACCTTGAGAATGGTTTCGTCAGCAAAAACGGCGCATGTCTTATTTGGCTTTAATGTTTGTTTGAGTATGTTTGCACAATCGTTAAAGTCGAATAAGGGCTTGTAGTATTCTCTTCTAATTTTATGTTTAAAGGGTGTAACTGTTATGTGCTTATTATCTGGGGAAATTTTAAGAATAAGTTGAACGTTAAAATCGTTGAGGGGTTTGTCGGATTTAGGGAGATTAGGGGGTAGGTTCGGGAACCGTTTCATTATGGTTCAGGTTAGCGTCTGCCCTGCTTATGCATCGGCTATGACATTTTTGGACCGCTTTTTTTGTGAACTATATCAAATTCGTATTCAAGCAATTGAAGCCGCCAACGGACGATTTTAGAGTTTGGCTCTTTGAAGTTCATTAGCCAAATAAGGGGGTTTGTGGTCTGTCACAATAGTAAACTTTTTACCGAACAGATATGGTCTGAAATACTGTACGGCCCAAATGATTGCCAGCATTTCTTTTTCTATGGTTGAAAAGTTTATCTCGGTGTCGTTGAGGGTTCTGCTGGCGAAGCAGACTGGCTTATCACTTTGTAGTGTACCTTGAGACAAGACGGCTCCAAGGGCGAGAGTTGCTTGCGTCTGTTGTCAATATGAAATTTTTTGAGAGGTCTGGGTACTGAAGTATGAGGTCGTTTGAGAGTAGGGTTTTTGAAAATTCGAAAGCTTTCAGGAATTCGTCGTCTATTGATACGGGTTTCTTACCCTTCAGTTGTTTTGTCATTGTTTTTAGTGATACGGGCAAAGTCTTTTATGAATTTCCTGTAATATCCTAGAAGTCCCAGGAAGGATTTAATCGCTTTCCCTGTTCTTGGGGCAGGGTGGTTTTGAATGGCCGAGATTTTGTTGGAATTGGGTTTTATGCCTTGCTCCGTAATTATATGCCCTAAGAATTCTATCTCTTTGCGGAGGAAGTTAGATTTTTGATACTTGTACTTTCAAATTGGCTTTTTCTAACTTGGTGAGGACTTGGTCGAGGTGTAAATGTGTTCTTGGAGGGGAGGGTGAGAAGATGATAATGTCATCCAAATAGACTAAACAGGTGGGCCCAACGCCCAACTAGATCGCCGTAATGTACTCCTTCTACAGTAAAGGCTGTTTTGGCAATATCTTCAGGTTTCATTTCAATTTGGTGAAATCCGCTAGCCAAGTCGAGTGTGGAAAAGTATTTTGCTTTCCCGATACGATCTGATATGTCGTTTATGTTTGGAATTGGGTACCTGTCGGAGACTGTCTTATCGTTCAGTTTCCTGTAGTCTATGACCAGCCTCCATTTTTGATGTTCGTTCTGGGGTGTCTTTTTGGGGACTACCCAAACAGGAGCGGACCAAGGGGAGAAACTAGACCTGATTATGTCTTGGTTTAAAATAAGGTCGATTTGTTTTTTGACCTCGTCTTTGTGTATGAATGGATATCTGTAAGATCTAACATGTATGGGTGTGTCGTTTATGGTAGGGATTGAGTGCCTAATCGTGTTTGTAAATGAGAGTGTGTCGTTTTCGTTATAAAAAACGTGGGAGAATTTTTACATATTTTTATCAATGAATTCTTTTCTTCGGGATTAAGGTGGCTTATTTTTTACATATTTTTATCAATGAATTCTTTTCTTCGGGATTAAGGTGGCTTATTTGAAGTTCTTTGAAGCATGTGGGTTGGGGTTGAGATTCATAGGGGTTCGACATGAGATGAAAAAAGTTCAATGTGGTCTGATTCTTTATAAGGTTTCCTTCAATAGGGGTTTCGAGGTAGAGGAGTTGGTCTGAATCTGAATAGTTTACTATTTCGAAATTTGTTACATTGTTTATTGATCGGTAAAGTCCGCCAGATATTATTAAATCTTTGTTTATTTCGATGGTATTACATAGGAATTCTTCATTTGTGGGTTTGACGGGTAGAGGCACGATAAGTTTAGTATGTGCAGGGATTTTATGAATGTCTGAGGTGCGGTTACAGTAAGTTTGTATTGGGATTGTGGCATTGTTTGTTTTAAGTTCTGAATTGGTTAGGTCAATACTTGCGCCGAGTTGTGAAAGAAGGTCCATGCCTATCAAAACGTCAAAAAAGAATGAAATTTAAAAAGCAGCATTTGCATTTTTGCCAATGGTTTTAAATTCCGGGGGGAAGGGTATTGAAGTTATTTGCTGGATTTGGAAATTGTTGAGTGCTGTTTTTAAAAGATGGGGGCGTGAAGGTTGGTACATTCGCTTGGGGTGGTGTGTATCGGGTCTACGAAGGAATTTGTTGACCCTGTATCTATTAGGCATTTAAGATTGTGTGTGTTATGTATTTGGATTACTATATAGGGTAGGGATGAGCTATGTGTTGTTGGACTTATGTATCCGGTCAATTTGAGGCTGGTGCCGGAAAATTTGGTTCGGCGGTAGTTTGATTATCTAGGTCGATGTTGTGTAGTCCGTGGGTCGGGGGATTTTCAATTTTGAATGGGTTCCTGTTTTGTTGTCTGTTATTGTAGCTGTTGTTGTTTGAATTGTTGTTGTTGTATCCGTTGTTTTGGCGTCGATTGTTGGAGTTGTTTCTGAACTGGTTATTGTTTGGGTACGGTTGGTAGTTATAGTTGTTCCGGCTATCTCTGTGGTTAGAGTTATTGGCGTTTTGGGTTTGCTATTGTTGGGGGTTATTTGGGGGCGTTATTATAAGATCTCCTATTATAGGACAAGGATTGTTCGACTTTACATTGTTCGTAAGCTTGTTCGATAGTTTTTGGGTCTTTAAGTCTGATTAGGGTTTTCAAGGGTTCTCTTAGCCCTTTGATGAATGTATTCAAGCAAACTTGGTTATACAGGGTTTTCTTTGCTTCGATTACTGCAGTAGATTCTCCGTTGCTTTGGAAAGATGAAAAAAGCTGGCTTTTTATCTTCGAAATACCAAAGAAAAGTTGGCCAAGTGACAGGTTATCTGCGAAAAGTTGAAGTTCGCTTAGAGGCAAGCTTCAGTTTTCTTGTTTGAATACATTCGGGTGAGGTTACTTTTAATCTAATCCCATATCAGGGGCGTGTTGGCGAGTTCTAAAGTTTCGTCTGCCCTTCCTATAATCTTATTTCTTATTGCCCTGAGCGTAAGTAGTCCGTATGGTGTCTGGTCGGCACTCCTGGTAAGCATGAGTATTTCTTCTACGCTGGTCATAAACCTATCAAGATATCGGGGTGAACCGTCGAATGGGGGTAGGTGGCTGACAAAGGTCATGATATCTTTTGGTTTGAAGGTTGTTGATAAGTTGCTATTGGTGTTGCTAACTGTGGGGGTTATGGACCTAGAAGGGTCAGAAATGTTACCCGAGTCCATGTTTGTTTGTTTTGTGGGGGTTTCGGGGATTTCTTCACTGACTACAGGTGGGGGGTTTAGTCGACTACTGGAACGGGTGACTTTTTTTGGGAGAGTGGTATCCGTTTGAGTTCCTAATACAAAACGTGTTCTTTTTTTCAAAGTTTTGTGCCAATGCTTTGACATTGATTATGAACAAATTTTTAAGGGTTTGTGTGTTTCGAGTCGTTATGTGTATATGTATGTATATTTTGTATTGATGTACTTATGTGATAGCTTAGTTTAGTTGTTGTGTGTATTATGTGTGTTTCGAGTTGTTTGTGGCGGCGGCAATGAAGTCTTCCTTCTTGGGGGGATCGTAGATTGTGGGTGAAGCTGCTGTAGGACCGAAAAAACCGACGCGAAAAACAATTCGAAATCAAAGAACAATGCGGGGCGCGTGGCGTTCACTTCACTTATATTTTTCAACTAACTTCTTGTACATAGGATGTAGTTTAACTTAAGCCTAACTTAACATAAATACATATGTAGGATAAAAGAGCGCGAGAGCCCTTGGTGACTCTCGCACTGTTTACGCCGCTGCCTATGCTGCCTACTTTTTGGCGGCGAGTTTCGGCGTAAACATTCCGCCCCTGCAATACTATTGCAAATAGATGGGGCCGGAATCTTTTGGAGGCCGCTGGAGGGGCTTGAGGGGTGCTGGCGGACTACGTCTTGAAGACACCGGATAGTACCCAGCCAAACAGAGTGTTCTGGGCCAACGGTAGGCCACCGTGGGATGGAACAAGGCTTGGGAGGATCACGTCGCCATAGACGTCGGCCCCCAGAACAATGGAGACTCTGCTTGGCACATGGCACCGATTGTCCGCCAGCGTAATGCCCGGGTAACGAGTTTGGAGCTCCTTTCCGACATTCTGAGCCGGAATCCTGATCTGAACTTCTTCCATCTTCAGAGTCACTGGGATGGAGAATGCTGGCGACACCCTTGACCTGAACAAGGCTCGGCAAAATCCGTCTTCGGCGGAAAGGCCAAAGGCTTTTGCCAATGAGGTGGGCATGCGGCTGTGTGGACTGCAAGCGTCCAACAGCACACGCACCTCGAAAATTTTGCCGGCCACGTCCAGGTTCACGATGGCCGTCGGCAGCATGCTGATTGCCACCGAGGGGATTGTCGCCAGGGACTCTGTAGGTGGAGGAGGCGGCGTGGATGGGACAGCGTTCTGCGTCTCGGCTGGAGTGGTGGTTGGGAGATGGAGAAGCGTATGGTGGCCTTCCCCGCATGAGCGACAGGTGCCACCACTGCGACATGAACCATTAGAGTGTTCATGTGCAAGGCAGTTCGGGCAGTATTTGTTGATCAAAACTGCCCGAAGACGCTTCTCCGCAGCCAGACGCAGGAACCTCTGGCACTTCTTCAGGGCGTGGACTCCTCTGCAGACGCGGCATCTAAAGGAGTTCACCCCTTTTGGCTTCGATGGTGTCTGCGCTTTGGGTGGTGCCATCTCACTTATCTGGAAAGGAGGTGGATACAAAATATATATATTATATGTGTATATATATATGGATATAATATATATAAATTGGATATATATATATAACTTATATATATATATAGGGTGGGCAAAGGAGAACTCGTCCGTATTCGCTTGCCAGCGTATACCTAGAGTCTTTGCTTTCAAGTTCTTCCCATTGGAGGACGGACTGGGGGCGTTGAAACCAACGCGAACTTTCGTAGTGGTGCTCTCAGGTTTGAAAACAGCATGATGAGGGAGATAAAAAATGTTGCAGTCGTCACTCGGAGAGACAGGCCTCATATGGCCTAAATCTAAATAATCCTGAATAGTGGAGTCGTACTGCTCATTTAAAGGAAAGTTCCTCTGTAAACGATATTCGTTCCTGAGAAACTGAGCGAGTGCGATGGACCTTGAATGTCCTAATTCGAAATTTTCAGGATTTTTGAATGGGAGAGTGACGACATATCTGCCCTCTTTGGAAGTGGTGCAAAAAAAGGTTGTTTTCACACTCTAATTCTGAAACTTTTACCAGCTTGGCTGGTAGATCTTCCACAACCGGAAACTTGGTGAGAGGATCATCAAGCCTTTGTTCTATGCTGATCTTGATTCTCGTTGAAAAGGACGAAATGGTCGTAGGATTTGACTTGGCTACTGGTCCAGTGAGGACCCAGCCGAATATGGTCTCTTGACCGAGCAGGGTTCCACAAATCTTGGATACAGAGCCACTCTTCATGATAGATGGGAGAATATCGGCTCCTAGGAGCACGTCTATCGGAGAGCTCTGGTGGAAGTGCGGATCAGCGAGTTGGAGGTTTGGCAGGTCCTTCAGAAGTTCTTTTGAAATTGTGTAGGATGGAAGGTTGCCTGCCAATTGGGGGAGAACAAAGGCTTCAGTTTTTAGCTGTAACCTGGGAACGAGCGGGGAGCCAATCTGGAAGTGGCACAACTTTTGTGGATTGGCTGAGATGGCTTGATTTAAGCCAGCTACTTGGACTTGCACGGCTTGGTAGGAGGGCTGTATGATGTTAAACATCCGTTCGGAAATGAACGTAGCCTCTGATCCAGGATCGATCAGTGCACGTGCCTTATAAGTTAAGCCCAAATGGCAAATATTTATAAGAGCAGTGCCGAGAAGAACACCTTGTGTGTTCGCCGTGAAGTAATTCTGAATACTAGTCGTTGGAGGAGTGGACTGTATATTCGAATTGGGAGTTGGTGCAGAATCTGCTGAAGAGGGCGCGGTAGGAGGGGTGCCACGATGCAGGAGTGTATTGTGGCGACCCTTGCACGTAAAACAATTATGTTGACTCGTGCAATCTTTAAGGATATGTCCTCTTGCGAAGCAGTTCAGACACAACTTCTGCTGTTTGATGAAATTGGACCTTTCATCAACAGCCATTTGGAGAAAGCGCGGACACAGACGGATTGGATGGTTCTCCTTTGAGCAAAGTTTGCAGGTTTGTGGGTTGCCTACAACCTTTGTCTCAAAGGAGTTTACCTTCCTCGTAGGAGGCTCCTTTCGAGCAGGTTTGGGACTAGTCTGTGCGCTTGTACTAGGTTGTACGTCCTCTATCGCTTCTAATGTGCGATATCGCTCTGAAAGGAAATCTGACATTTCCTTCCACGACGGAATTTCAGCCTTGTTTAGAACTGACTGCTCCCAAAGTGACAACGTCAGCCTTGGGAGTTTAGACGAGCATAGGAAGACTAGAAGGCAATCCCAATTCTCTGTGCTGATTTTGGAGTGGTCTAGAGCCGTTAAGCAACTTTCAATAGTGCTTTGAAGGATTTGGATGGCGGCTCCAGACTCGTGAGAAACTGACGGAAGGTTGAAAAGGATCTTAAGTTGGCTGTTGACTAACAACCTCTTATTTTCGAACCTGTCCGTCAAGTTTCTCCAAGCAGAGGAGAAACCCTCATTCGTGAGAGGGGATTTGGAAACGATTGCCTTCGCTTCTCCACTGGTCTTCGCATTTAAATGGAATAATTTCTCGATCTGACTTAAGCCGGGATCGGAAATGTAGACCGCTGTGAAGAGATCACGGAAAGTTGGCCATTTAAGGTAGTCACCGCTGAAAACTTCAGCATCGAAAGGTGGTGACCGGTAGCTTCGTGGGTGGAAGGCTACTTGTGGTGCTACAGGTGCTGGAGTGGGAGCCGTTGCGGTCTCTATACTCTCATTTAATTGAGAGGCAAGTTCCTCGTATATGGAGTAGCAGTGGTCATACCGCATTTGCATGGCGATCTTGTCCGCAGCATTCGTCTCCGTTTGAGACAATGCGTTGGAACAGAGTTCATATTTGAGCTCTACGGCAGTCCATAAGGAACGAAGCTGCTCAAGACGCACTCTGTGAGTGTGAAGTGAGGCTGTAGGAGAATTTTGAATCCTAGCTTCGAACTGCGTGAGCTTATCGGAAGCGTTAATGAACTCTTGGAGTGCCATTTTTATTGCTAGTGAAATCTGCTGACCAACTGCACGAGTGATTGGAGGAGTGTGCACCGAAATTTTTGACACCTGACTAACCTTAGATGTGACCGGAGTTACAACTTTCCGTAATGAGGCGGGAGAAGGTGTTCTACCAAGAGGGAACTTGGAAGAGAGCTGGAGCGTCTATGCTTAGTCGTGGGTACAACAAGGTGTTTCTTGGTGTCTTTACTATCAATTGGCATAACAGGCTTTCAAAAAAGCGAGAAAAATGCAATTGATGCTGGTGACGGAACCAGAAACGTGAAAGAGAAGAGCGTAGAAAATTGGACGAACAGAAATTCTTGTTTGAACAATAAACAAGAATATTAGACAAACGATCGGAAATTTTATCGAATCTATTGAGCGAGGACTAAGTTGATAAGTTACAAGGCAATACTTTTTGAAAAAACGTTGCAAAAAAAAATAATATAAATATTATATTATAAATATCGATATATTTTATTGAGTGATAATAATTATCGAAACAATTATTATAATCAGCATGAAATTCTGAGAAAAAGATGTAATATAATTTATTTTCCAATAATAAATTATACTGTGAAAAAATAAATAAATGATTATTTTATTAGTAGGATATCTTTTCTCAGACGGAGGAAAATATATTCGATAATTTTTTGCAATGTTACAGCGCTTTGTAATACCACAACACAGTGCACAATAAGACGATAAATAGATATAAGTGACTTTAAAAGTCACTGTTGCCCACCAAATAATATTTTTAAAAATTTGAGCTAGTGCAGCCCTGGAACGATAACACTGAGTGAATGTAAAAAAGTGGTGGTGGGTCGATTGTGATCGAACTGCGATCACTAAGGCAAACTGCGACCACTAGACTGACAAATGTAAACAAAGAAATTATAAAATATTTCTTTGTATCTAATTAAGTGTTTAATTTAAAACGGAAAGTAAAATAATGTAAAAATGCAATAAAACAATGTAATATAATGTGTTTATGTGTTATTATGTGTTTAATTTAAATATTTAATTCAGAATATATGTGTAGTGCCGGTGCAGCCGAAATATTGCTGCCGGCAAAGTGTATTGATATATGTATGTACATATATGTTAGTATCAATAAATAAATAAATGTAAAAGGAATACAGTATTATTTTTTATTTGGAGTTAAATTTGGAGGTACAATTGCCGCTTGAGGTTCGGACCTTGGCAATGTATTTTAATGGGCAACGTAAGTATGTATGTGGTATATGTGTATTTATATATGTTACACATATAGTACCATGCAATTTGGGGTTAGAATGGAGAGTGTATGTACCTTTGTTCGTTAGAAAATGGTAGGAGAAGGTACATACATATATGTGGCAGAGGTTTCTAAATAGAATCGGATGGATGAACTGTGTGTAATTTGTGATTCGTGTTTCCGTACATATATGTATGTATATATATATTGGAAAACTTCGAAGGTGGCAGTCGTCTGTAAGTAAGTATGTGCTTACTAATGCAGCAACATATGTACATACATACAGAGATGCCGGGACGCTAATTGCGAGGTTAGGACAAATTTCTTTTCACAAAGGAACAATTACACACAGTCCTCTGCCGCATAAAAATAAGTATAAATTTTAGTACTTATCTGGGGGGATCCTGACGAGATGCCGATGACCGTGGTTCGAGCGGAGTGGTGGGATGAAAAATCCAGCGACGTATGTCTCCAATATATAGATCCGGCTCGAAGGACCAATGCTTGTGGCGGCGGCAATGAAGTCTTCCTTCTTGGGGGGATCGTAGATTGTGGGTGAAGCTGCTGTAGGACCGAAAAAACCGACGCGAAAAACAATTCGAAATCAAAGAACAATGCGGGGCGCGTGGCGTTCACTTCACTTATATTTTTTCAACTAACTTCTTGTACATAGGATGTAGTTTAACTTAAGCCTAACTTAACATAAATACATATGTAGGATAAAAGAGCGCGAGAGCCCTTGGTGACTCTCGCACTGTTTACGCCGCTGCCTATGCTGCCTACTTTTTGGCGGCGAGTTTCGGCGTAAACACGAGTCTTTATTTGTATATGTATGTATATTTTTGTGTTGATGGTAAGTGATATCTTAGTTTAGTTGTTGTGTGTATTTTTTCAATATTTAATATTTGTTCTGTAAGGAAATTTTTTATGTTTGTTCTTTATTGACATTATTTATAATTTGTTATGGTTAAGAATCATATGTGGTTTCAAGTGACAATCTTTGAAAGAAAAATTTTGGAATTGTTAAATGTATATTTTTGCTATTGAGCTGTTTCTTATTTTGTTTAGAAGTTGAAAACAATAGAGTGATAGCCGTTGTGTATGGTTTGGTGTGTTTTGCAACAATGTTGTTGTCTTTCCGTTGTGTATGTGTGCGATGATATATTGGGTAGGTCATTACTTTGTTGCGCAAGGCGCTGTGTATGCGTGAGATTTGTTTATGCAGTACTTTATGCACTATGACGCCTGGCTGGGCTGAGTCGGGGCCGCGGCTATCCCGTTTGATATCGCGCTGGCATATTTACACACATACATATATTGGCATAATACTTTGATGTGTGCGTTTGGTTTTGTATGAGTGTATAATGTATGATGTAATTTAGTGTATAGCCCGCTGTAGTTATCACGTTTGATTCTACGCTGACGTATATGTACATACATTATATTTGTATGGAAAATTCTTTGTTTTATGAATGTATGTATGTATGTATCTAATTTGATGTATAGTCTGCCGTAGTTATCACGTTTGATTCTACGCTGACGTATATGTACATACATTATATTTGTATGGAAAATTCTTTGTTGTATGAATGTATGTATGTATGTATCTAATTTGATGTATAGTCTGCCGTAGTTATCACGTTTGATTCTACGCCGACGTATATATATTTACATACATTGTATTTGTATGGAAAATTCTTTGCTGTATGAATGTATGTATGTATGTATCTGATTTGCTGTATAGTCTGCCGTAGTTATCACGTTTGATTCTACGCCGACGTATATGTACATACGTTATGTTTGTATGGAAAATTCTTTGTTGTATGAATGTATGTGTGTATGTATCTAATTTGATGTATAGTCTGCCGTAGTTATCACGTTTGATTCTACGCCGACGTATACATTATGAGAATTGAGTTTTAGGTGTTCTTTCTTGTGGGGATTTCGTATTTGTGCGTTACTATGCCTGGCTTGACATATAGTCGTGGCGGTAGTTATCACGTTTGATTCTACACAGACATCTTGGATAATGCACGATTTTTGATATGTAATGATTACACCAACTGACACCCATGGTGACAAATGTCCACAATGATGGTGATCGGCGATTGACACCCGTCTGTGTGCACTTATCACCTGGTGTGGTATATGTATGTGTTATGTTTTCGTTTCAACCATTTGTTCGGCACTGTTCAAATATTGTTTACAATTCACTGTTATGTTATTTATTTGCACTTGTCAACTTGTTTTTTAACTCACATATCTTTCTTTTCTTTTTGTGTGTGTTCGTGTACTTACAGGTAAGTAAGTGTAATTAGAAGAAATTCTATTCTTCTTTTTCCGGCTGCGCCAGTTACCACTCGTGACCTGAGCCGTGGAGCTGTTGAGGAGGTTTGAGGGAGTTAATTGTGCTTTCCTTCTTCTTATATGGTGAAATAAGTTTTCCTCGATATGTGCAATAATGCGACCGCACGGTTCGGAAGTCAAGACAGAAGTGATTTTATTTGAGTTTTGTTCTTAATGGCTAACTTATAATTTCGGCAGAATATGTTATTGCGTGGAATTGTCGCGCAGCTCAATGTCGCGTTGCGCTGCCTAAAGTTTCAACTGCAGACGCCGGTTCGGCGCGGCTGATCGTCGACACATCGTGATTTGGGCATCGAGGTACCGTTGCTCTGCCTTACGCTTCATCGGAAGACGCCGGTCCGGCGCGGCTGATCGTCGGCGCATCATGATTTGGGCACCGACGTACCGTTGCTGTGAGCGTCGATTGTGTTGAGTCCGACCAATATTTTCGTATGTTGCGTCTGTAGAGTCAGCGTATCAGCGACTATTTTGTAGCCCAAACAAGCGGCAACTCATACACTGGCCGTTACTCAAATGTGGTGAAATAGATCATTTGAACAGAAGAGCGGCTGTTGATGTAAGACTTCGCTAGTCGCTACGATAGGTCTGTGTGAAGGCATGAGGGGGTTTCAAGGGGGGAATGGCAGATGTCGGTACCGGGCTGGTGACTCACGCGATTACACGGCCTTTCATTTTTATCCACAATACTAATACCCAAGTCGAAATTCACTTCGAAAGTGGGATGATAAGGATCTTCCGGACGGGAAAGGGGGTGTACCCTGTCTACAATCACCTTGGAAGGATCAGAGGTGAAGCATAAATCAAGCAATCTATTCAGAGAGTTTTTGACATGATTGACCTGCGACAAAGACATGTCAAACAAACCGTCAAATAGGTCATGTTCCCGGAAAGGCAAAAGGAAGTTTCCTTCAGCACTAGATGTCCAATCACATTCTGGGATATTAAAGTCGCCTAGGACTATGAAGTGATCTCTATCTGATAGCAGGTTAAAAATAGTCTTAATTGCAGACAAGTGTTGCAAGTAGACTGATAATTCCGATGACGGCGGAATATAGGAGCAGGTTATATACATGATTTAGATTTTTTTTGCGCTTCGGGGACTCACTCAACAGCTGAAGGCCATTAAATTCTGAGTCCAGCTTAGAGAACTGTTGAGATAGCGTACGAAAACCACTAAACAATTCCCTAAAGCCTTTCCGTGTCTGCCGCATGAAAGATCTCATTTCATTTTGCACCTCACTACACTCACAGCAATAGTGCAGCCCAATGCGCTTAGCTAAAGCATCAGCAGTTGTACCACTGACATTGGCACATTTGGCATGTACAACATTATCACACAGCCAACATGAAATGCTAGGTTGAGCGCACGTAATCTCGCTTCGACAGGTTTTAATAGCACAGACAAATTTTCCTTCCATTTTCCATTATATTCAGACACCACTGTAAAAGGGTAGCCAAATAAAACGTTCAAAAAAAACTAAGAGCAAACTTCGTAAGAAAAGAGAGCAAATGCTAAGTAGGCGAGAGCACTAACTGTCGTTA
This sequence comes from Zaprionus nigranus, assembly GCA_018903425.1. Classification (NCBI taxonomy): domain Eukaryota; kingdom Metazoa; phylum Arthropoda; class Insecta; order Diptera; family Drosophilidae; genus Zaprionus; species Zaprionus nigranus. Next base: position 178,695 of record JAEIGD010000069.1, on the reverse strand, counting down.
CAGTAACTGCAACAACAAATGCACAGCGCAAACGAAAGTAGGAGAGAGACAGCAAACTGAAAAGAGGAAGCGCGCTCGCGACAGAATCTAAAAATAGACTTAGCTACCAAGCAATACAACAACAAAACTAAGAAGAGTTTATGTAAACAAAGAAGCCAATAGCAAACCAATTACCAAATTACCAAACAAAAATGTTTGACTAATTTAATAGAAAGCACTCGCGAGTGAACAGATTTATATAGCAAAATAATAGGAGAAAACACTATAGGAAGTATTAGTACACTTTTGTTACGTGGAACACCGGTTAATCAAAAGATATCTAATGAAGTTCGGAGAGCAAAAAGAAAAACACGTCTGTTCACTTGAAGATCTAGCGAGTTAAGTATAAAAAACTTAGAAAATAAATTCTTTATATTACGTTATTTTTCAAAAGGAAGGAGATGTGGTATATATGTACATATTTTAAAACATAAGAACAATTACATTGTAGCACTTTGCTGCAATATATATATATATATATATAATCGGTTTGCCCAAGTGCATGTGTAATACGAGCATCCACTTGAAGGCTAACATGCATAATTGCATAGTCAGCATTCCCACGCTGGCTATGCGCTGATCGCTTACTGTCGTGGAGCCGCCGCGACTATCCGGGGGTATACCTTTTAACAAGCTCTAGCCGTCTTTGCCTGGCACAGAGTAAACTTTATTGTGCGGCGCACAGTTATCAATGAGTGTTGAGCGTTGGCGTTGTTTTTTTCTTTAGGGAAAATACAATTAATTAGTTTAAGTCTGAACATATTTTCTTAACATACCGCAGTGTCTTTCCCCTTTCTCTGAATATCGCAGACGCACTAATATCTCGCGCCATTATTAAGCACGATCTAAGCTGAATTAGTGTGACTACATATCGATACAGCAAAATAACATACAATAAAATACAAGATACGACATTCAAACAAATTAACATTAACTATCGATAATCAGCTGATCCGTTCCGCGACAGTTACTACGTATGCGTATTGCACTCTTCCTCTTCCAACGTCGCCGCTTGGCGTATATATATGTATACATAACATATGCATATAAGCTGCTCCCCGATTTAGGCTAAGAAAGCTTTTTGTAAGTAGACTTAAGAAATATTCGAATCTTGACATCTATTGGAGCGGGACCTTCCCTGCTCCAATATAATTAAAAAACAATTGTTAGATATACATGACACGGACACAAGTCCATCGTCTTAATAAAACCAACAATTAAACAGTGTACATCAATTGGGCGGACTTCAACATTTCATGGCTACCGTGAGGTAGGAGCCTTCACTGGGGTACGCAATCCGCACACTACAGCAACGGTGGATCAATGATCATCAACAGCGACAACAACAACTGACAAGAGAGGACCGACAGCGCTTCAAAAATCGCAATTTTTTTTTAAATAGCACTGTGTGCAAAATTTGTTTGATTTCACTGCGATGCATATTTTTTTAACTAATTATAAATACCAATTGTAACATTGAGCGGAACCTTTTCTGCCCGATGAGAAGTTCCGCCTGCAAAGCCAAACGAAAAATTAGGTAGGAAATCTGTAAATTGACACGGGTGAATTAATTTTAAATTTCTCACCGCCGCAAGGCGACTAATCAAATTTAAATTTCTCACCGCTGGAAGGCGTCTTAGCCGACGTAATAGCGTCAATTAAAATATCAAAAATACAACAAACAATAGGCAAAAAAAAAAAAATGTAGCAAAACTTAAAATTTAATCTAAGATAAATTTTTTTATTTTTATTAAATTTTACCTAAATGTCTCAAAGCCAAGATATTGAAAATTATTATTATCATTATACTTACTATAATATATATATATATATTTATATACACTCATTATAGCTGGCTCGAGGTCAAGGTTCAAAAAATTAATATAATAATAAAAACAATTTGTTTTTACTTTATATTTTTCCGATATATTTCGGTTACACTTCGGTAACCGTCTTCAGGGGCTAAAAACAAAATTACAAAATGGAAAAACGTTTAACAATGTTTATAAAACTAAAAACTAAACTGAACAATACTAAATTACATACATTGATTTGCTCTTGCGGGCGCGGAGTTCCTAACTAGCTTAGGAAGTAAATGTCTGTATATATGAGCGCAATTTTCTGTGTCCGTTTTGTAGTTTAATCTATCTTGTGTTGGTGTGTTAATTATGTGTAGCATTTCGAGAGTGTAACGTTTAGCATAGTGTTGTTCTTGTTGTAGTATTGTTGTTGCGTCAAAATTGAGAGAGTGGTGTTTGTTTGCACAGTGGGTCATGAGAGCTGTTTTTTATACCCTTCGACCATTGAAAATGGTCAAAAGAGGGTATACTAACTTTGTGCAAATGTATGTAACAGGCGGAAGGAGGCGTCGGAGACCCCATAAGGTATATATATTCTTGCTCAGGATCACAAGCCGAGTCGATTGAGCCATGTCTGTCTGTCTGTCTGTCTGTCTGTCTGTCTGTCTGTCTGTCCGGCCGTCTGTCTGTATGAACGCACAGATCTCAGCTATTATAAAAGCTAGAGTTACCAAATTTGGCAGGAAGACTCCTGTGTACTATAAGCAGATCAAGTTTATTTCAAATGCTAGGTGCCACGCCCACCGCCCTCACAAATCGCGTTTTTGCGCGACTGTTGCTCTCGTTGTGTTGTACCTTGGTGGCGTAATTTGAAATCAGATTTGTGTTGCGTTAATCTTGTTATACCCTTCGACCATTGAAAATGGGAAAAAAAGGGTATACTAACTTTGTGCATATGTAGGTAACAGGCAGAAGGAGGCGTGGCAGACGCCACAAAGTATATATATTCTTGCTCAAGATCACAAGCCGAGTCGATTGAGCCATGTCTGTCTGTCTGTCCGTCTGTCCGTCTGTCCGGCTGTCCGTCTGTCCGGCTGTCCGTCTGTCCGTCTGTCTGTGTGAACGCACAGATCTCAGCTATTATAAAAGCTAGAGTTACCAAATTTGGCAGGAAGACTCCTGTGTACTATAAGCAGATCAAGTTTATTTCAAATGCTAGGTGCCACGCCCACCGCCCCCACAAATCAATAATTTAATTTTTTGAACTCAATTTGTAAGCGCTGTATAAAAGCTACAACTTTCTGACATTAACATATACTAAGCTGAATGAAATATCTACGTATTCTCCAAATTACAATCCGATCGGACAATAAATACAAAGAAAGTATGAACATAAAACCCAGTGCTTCTGTCAGCTAACAAGGGAGGCGGGCGAGCGCCATCTGTCGGGATTAATTTCAAAGCATGTGCATATGCATATGTGTATGAATTTAACAAATTAAACTTCACGGGAACATAGGTCGAAGGGTATCCCACTGTTGCGTGCTGCGCGACTGTTGCTTTTCTTACTGGTTGATGGTATGGTTGCAGGCTTAAACGTAAAAAAATACATTCGTTAAGACACTCCGCGGTGGTACCCTGCGTGATGCATGAACGTCTTAAAGCCGCAGACTCCATCGGTCACTACCCTGGCACTAATCATATTGCTATCACTAGCTGTGACCGACTGATAACTCTAAATACCACGCCAGTTTAGATATAGAATCCTGATCTGAGCATAACATATCCGAATCCGAAGTCAAAATTTACGTAGCACATCTGATTTTCGACTTAACCTCAAAAAAACTCGACAAATTTGTTAAGGCCCAAAAAATAATGGACGTTCATGATCGGGTCATGCGATATATTTTTTAATATGTTTTTTAACCTTCTAAATCCGAATCCAATGTCAAAACCAGCCAGTCACGTCTGAATTTCAACCTAACCTTTTAGGTTAATTTTGGAAAAACTTCCACTGTTTGTTATAGTCCGACCACAACACCCTGGTGACCTCCAGAGCGATCTCTAGTTCATGCGAGTGCAAGTTGGTACAGAGCGTCCTCGTCGGATCACATCGGTAACAATTCTAGCATCCGCTAGATAGTGAGCTAGTGTATACAACGAGTCATCCGGACGATAAGGGGGTTGTACGCAGGGTTTGGGACCCGTAACGTAAAAAATAGGAACGCTACAGTCAGGATTATCATAGTATACCGTAGGCAGTGTAATAGGTAAGCATTTCTAGCTCGTACCAATTTTCTTTACATGTGCTGCTTCTTGATTTTTTGCTCGAGCTAAGAATGCATAGTGCATCTTGTCGCTCTGTCTAATATCTCACCATTTTCGACGGCCGCAAGAGTGGACTATGTCTCGGACTGTAATGCCAATGATGTTGAGCGTGTTCCGGGGTTCGATCGCTGACGCGATCGGCATGTGAAATTCTTTTGTTTTTAATTATTTTTCATTAAATAAATTAAAAGCTCCAAAATATTAAAAGGGGGTCGCGGCGATGGGCGATTTTAAGTTTTTGCTACGTAATATATGTAATTAGAACTGAATTGGTACACAACACAACTGCAAATCTAATTGTACATATGTACATATGTGTATGTACATACAAGCGTGCAATAATGTGTGTTGAAGTGGGACGAGAATACATACATGTGGATATGCCGACATGTAAGTTAACTACAGTTAATACAAAACAATATAAACAGCTTACTAATCAATAAATAATAAAATCTAATAACAATAAATACGAAACAATATTTAACCAGAATTGCCTAAATAGTAAATAACAAAATATTTAACAAGAATTGCAACATTGTTCAGTTCAATAATCTAAACATCCGCTCAAACGTCGCAAATGCCACCAACAGCGTCCGTTGTTTGTCTTGCGTGCGCACTTTCGGCCCTTGACGACAAATTGCTTACTTTGCAGATCATGGTCAGTTCAAACCAGATCTGCAGAGCTCTGCCGCGTCGCTGCCTGACACCCACAGCTAGCTTAGGGAATTCTAAAAACCCTTCTGTTCAGTCACAAATTGGAGTTGAATAAAACCACAACGAAATAAAGTTTCTGAGTTTTTAATTAAACAGGAAATTAATTGGCGCCCGAGCAGGGACCAGTGAGAGGAAAAGTGATTAAGTTCAGTTTAGTGCAAAAACTAAAAGTTATTGTGCGACTCCACTGGCCCAAGAACAAAACCCAGTTGTAATCCGAAGTGGCTCTTTTCATTAATTTGGAAATCGGAAAGCAACACAGGATTGGCAAATTAAATTTTGCTGATTTATCGGTGGTCTACAAGTCTTGTCAGGTACGCCCGCAGGACACCCTCTTTTTTGTGTGCGTCGCAGGATCCCAAGTAGAAACCGAACAGGACAACATCCGGACCATCAGGAGGAGTAGCCGCATCATTCAAATAATGTAAGCTAGTGAATAAGTAAAAACAGAAAAAAGAACACACTAACCAAATCGAAATAAGTTTTAAGTAAAAACAAACCAAAATAATTTTAATTAAAAACAAAAGTGGAAGTGAGTGCTAAAAGGAAACAATAACTAGAAAAAAATCCTTATAAAAAAGGGAATCAAAATTAATACAAATTCCCTACTATAACAAAATAAAAAGGCGTAAAGCGATAACTAAATAAACTCCACCACTCAGTCTGCAGCTGAACAAATAAAATAAAAAAAAATCTTTCCAACGAGTGGTATAACAAAACCCAATCTTGCGAATCCTAATCAAAGGACCCTCCAAGGTAAAAGGGTAAAACCAGCTACTGGTTTTCATTGCATTCTCTTCAGTCACTCAAATATAAAAAATTTTTAACTAAATCTCACCAACGAACAAAATATTTTAAAAAAAAAAAAAAAAAAAACCCTTTTTAATACCAATTCCTTTTCGCACCAATCTTTCATAATAATTTTAAGTCAAACACAAATTAATAACACAAAACACACTCTAATTCTAAGTAAATTTAAACACCGAATCAAACCTAATTTTTCTCCAATATCGATAAACGTATTAGTTTAAGTCAATTCAAATATCAAACCAAATCAAATTCCCCAACATCGACAAATTCCCTTACAAAATTCATTCGTATGGCTAATCAAAACAACCTTCTCAGGCCACCCATTCTCAACTTAGAACAGCCAGTTATACCAGCAATAGAGAACATAGAACAGCAGCTAATCGAAGAAAATTCACGCCATAGACAAAGACAAGAATTATTTCAACAAAATAGAAATATGGAGCAAGAACAATTACAAACTACAATTCGCCAAGTTTTAGCCGAACAATTTCCAACTTTACTACTTAAAGCCCAAAATCCAACACATGACTTTACAAACGCAGAAAACCAAGAAATTTTACCACAATTCCGAGCAAATTTAGCTGATCTTGATAAGATCCCTGACATAGTAAAAAGTCTTCGCGAATTTTCTGGCAATCCGGCCGAATTCAGTTCGTGGAAGAAAGGCATTGATAGAATACTAAAAACGTATGAACACACCGTAGGTACCCCAAAATATTTTGGAATTTTACATACTATTAGGAATAAAATTACCGGTAACGCAGATACAGCCCTCGAATCATACAATGTTCCCCTTAATTGGAATGCTATCTCCAAATGTCTTACACTACACTATGCCGACAAGAGAGATTTAGGTACACTTGAATACCAAATGACAACAATAACCCAAGCTGCAAACCAAACTGTTGAAGAATTCCACCAAGCAGTATACAAACATTTATCCCTGATTTTAAATAAAATTGGTTGCATGGAATTATGCGCCGAATCAGAACAACTTATGACCAAGTTGTATAGGGATAAAGCACTAGACACCTTCGTTCGAGGACTTCGTGGAGACTTGCCACGACTTCTGGGCATCAAAGAGCCCACTGACTTACCCTCAGCCCTCCATCTGTGCTTGAAATTAGAAAATCAAGCATACCGAACAAATCACGCGACGATTAAAGGACAACCTATTGCACATAGAAATACACCACCAAAGCATATTACAGTTCCTCAACAAACGCATTTTCAACAAAACCCAAATTTCCAACAAAGACCAATGGTTCCACCAAAAAAATCAGTATGCCATGATCAGACCTAATAATAACTTTGGACAGCCACCAACAAGACCATTCTTCCCTCAGACCGCACAAAATAATAATCCACAGTTTCTAATGTACCAACCAATACCACAACCATTACCACGACCATTGGCTGCAAAGCCACAACCAAAACCAGAACCTATGGACGTTGACAGAAGTATTCAAACAAGACAAATAAATTATATGAATAGGCCACCCCAGATGGAAGTAGGAAAAAGACCGCCAGCATTAAGCACAACACAAAACGACGCTAATAAAAGGCAAAGAAATTTTAACATTCAAACAAGCACAGACGAACAAACAGACACAGACTACTCTAATAGCACACTTGACGAATATGAACAGTTAATTGCAAGCCAAGACGAACAGCAAGACCAAGAAGAAAGTTTGACAGACTATACGGAACGTGTTGAGGAAAATGACCAAGAATATCAATACGACTATACTTATCTTAATTTTTTAGAGTAACCGACTCCTCATTACCATACTTCCAATGTAAGGTGAGGAGTGGCCAAGTGCTTAACATATTAATAGACACCGGTTCAAATAGAAATTATATCCAACCCAAATTCGTCCCAAATCCATTAAAAAACAAAAATCCATTTCAAGCAGTCTCTGTAGGAGGCAACATTAAAATAACCCATTACAAGTTGGCAAACCTATTCAACGACCCAAACACTATAGTTAAGTTTTTCCTACTCCCTACACTAAAGACGTTTGACGCTATACTGGGAAGCGACAGCTTAAAAGAACTAGGCGCTGTAATTGACATCAAAAACAAACTAATGTTATTAAAAAATGGCATGAGTGTCCCAATACAAGAAAAGAAATTTGAATCCGTAAACGTAATAATTCCGAGAACAGAACACCTGACTGAATCTCAAAAAACAAACTTAAGCCAACTCGTGAAAAAATATCCCAACCTTTTTGCTGAGCCCAACGAAAAACTGACCTACATCACTAGAGTCAAAGCAGAAATCCGCACAAACACAGACACTCCGGTTTATTCGAAATTTTACCCATTCCCATTTGCCTTAAAGGACGAAGTCAACAAGCAAATCAATGAACTTTTAGAAAATGAAATAATTCGTCCGTCCCGTTCTCCCTACAATTCACCAGTGTGGATTGTACCTAAAAAGCTAGACGCGTCAAATATAAAAAAATATAGAATGGTAATTGACTACCGAAAATTAAATAGCGTTACAATAGCAGACAAATACCCCATACCAGATATCAACACAGTACTAGCACAACTAGGTAATAATAAATTGTATTCTGTCCTTGACCTCAAGAGTGGATTTCACCAAATACAGCTAAAAGAGAGTGACATAGAAAAAACAGCATTTTCCATAAATAACGGAAAATACGAATTTACCAGACTACCTTTCGGACTAAAAAACGCACCCTCTATATTCCAACGCGCCCTCGACGATATTCTTAGAGAGCACATAGGCAAAATCTGTTACATTTACATTGACGACATAATAGTCTTTAGCCAGGACGAAGAAACACACTGCAAAAATCTTGACTTAATTTTTGATACCTTAAATGCAGCTAATATAAAATGTCAACTAGATAAATGCGAATTTTTAAAAACAAAGTAGAGTTTCTGGGATTTGTTATATCCGATAAAGGAATAGAAACAAATCCAGCAAAAGTAGAAGCAATAGCCAACTATCCCCAACCAAAAACAGTTAAAGAATTAAGAGCATTTCTTGGATTATCAAGTTACTATAGAAGATTTATAATGGGTTACGCAGCGCTAGCTAGACCGCTCACAGCATTGCTCAGAGGAGAAGACGGTCGTATTTCCAAATCAGCTTCAGCTAGAAAACAAATTCAATTCAATGATGAAGCCATAAAGGCGTTCGAAAAAAATCAAAAGTACCCTAATTTCCGATGATGTCATTTTACAATATCCCGACTTTAATAAAGAATTTGTCCTAACTACAGATGCATCAGACTATGCAATAGGGGCAGTACTTTCCCAAAACGACAGACCAATATCATTCATATCTAGAACCCTATCCGAAACAGAAGAAAATTACGAAACAGCCAAAAAAGAAATGTTAGCCATATGTTGGGCAGTAAAAACATTCAAAGGCTATTTGTATGGAGGGACAAAGGTGAAAATTTATACAGACCATGAACCGCTTACGCACGACTGTAACTGGAAAGGCGGTATAGCAATTAGGAGATGGAAGACATACCTTGACGAATATAACAAAGAACTTCTTTATAAACCAGGAAAGGAAAATGTAGTGGCAGATGCTCTTTCTAGGGCCCCTAAAAGAAATCAAATAAATTCAATTGCCTCAACACAACATAGCGCTCAAAGCTCAAACCAAAATCTCATCCCTAGTATCGAGGTCCCGATTAACGCATTTAAAAATCAAATATTTATTCATAAAGAACATCCACCTGACTACAAATTCATAATTCCATTCCCCACATTCCACAGACATATAATTTCACAACAAACATTTTCTGAAGTTGACTTATTAAAATTACTGCAAAGGTACTTAAACCCAACAGTAATAAATGGAATTTATACGACGGAAGACATAATGGGACAGATTCAAAAACTATATCCGGAACACTTCCAATCCCTTAAAATTAGATTCACACAAACTAAAGTAATTGACCTAAATTCAGAAGCCGAACAAGATGAAAAAATATTGCAAACCCATAATAGAGCTCACAGAAACGCGCAGGAAAATAAAATTCAAATAGCCCAAAAATATTACTTTCCTAAAATGAAACAAAAAATAGCTACTCTCATAAAACAATGTCAAGTATGCAAAGAAGTGAAATATGATAGGCACCCACCTAATCCAGAAATAGCAGAAACACCAATTCCAGAATATCCGGGTCATACAATTCATATTGACATATTCTCCACAGAAAGAAAATTAGTCCTGACAGCAATCGATAAATTTTCCAAACTAGCTTGTGCAAAAATTATTAATTCAAAATCAATAGAAGATATAAAAAAACCCTTGCATGACATTTTGTTTTACTACGGCGTACCCAAATTTATAGTAATGGATAATGAAAAGTCATTTAACTCAGCTAGCATTACATTCATGTTAAAAGATCAATTAGGCATCGAAATCTATAAAGCTCCCCCCTACAAAAAGTTCAGTAAACGGACAAATAGAAAGATTCCATTCCACTCTTGCCGAAACCATGAGATGTTTAAAAGCAAAACAGGTTCACCGAACATTTGAAGAACTACTAGACAGATCCGTTTATGAATATAATTACTCAATACACTCCGTAACAAAGCAACGACCACTAGACGTGTTTTTTGGCAGACACCTGACCACTGACCCCGAACAATATGAAAAAAACAGACAAAACAACATAGAAAAACTTAAACAAAAACAAATGGCAGATTTACAAAACCATAATAAAGAACGAAATGAAATAATAAATTACCAACCAGGGCAGGAGATATTTGTCAAACAAAATACCAGACTAGGCTCAAAATTAACCCCCCGATTTAAAAAAGAAATAGTGAAAGAAAACAGAAACACAACTATCGTCACCGATGCCGGACGAGTTGTCCATAAAAGTAATATCAAAAGCCACTAGCAAATTTTTTATATCAAAAAAAAAAAAAAGTCCGGAACACTCCTAGAAACTAAAACCTAAGTCCGTTCAGTCTGAAAAAAGAAAAAAAATATGAAGACCAATCGCATTTACCAGCTGTCGTCTGATTGCGGGTATCAATCCGATCATGAAGGGATCGGCCCATACCCGCCAAAAAACTTGGTTGTTTAAAAAAAAAAAAAAAATAAATAAAATTTTTTTTTTTCTTTCATAGGTATTTTCTAATTTTAATGATGTTGCCATTGGTAATGGCAACCATGGATATCACAAATTATACTGACGCGCATACTATAACAATCTACAAAGGAGAAGGAAAAATAAAAATATCATCCATAAACCTTATTCATATTATAAATATACAACAAATCGAAAACGAACTTCTGAAAATACGCGAGCACACAGTTACTGACCTAAGAAATAGCTACTTGTACCATACCTTAACCCACGAAATAGTCCAAACACTCTCAGCATTAGGCACTCTTACTTTATCGTTTAAAAATAGACAGGCCAGATCAATCAATTGGATTGGATCAGCCTGGAAATATATTGCAGGAAACCCCGATCATGCTGACTTAGTAATGATTGAAAATAATCTAAACGACCTTATTTCAAATAATAACGATCAAATAATTATAAATAACGAACTACAGAACAGGATAAACAATTTAACCAAAGTATCAAATATGTTGGCAAATTCGATAAAACGTGACGATTCTTTTAATAATGAAATAGCGACAAGTTTACAGAATCAAGTTAGATTAATGAAGGAAGAAATAGTAAATGTTAAATACGCCATTCAATGGGCAAAACTAAATATTATAAACACATTACTTCTAAATGAAATAGAAATTGCAGAAGTCCGTAATATATTCCATAAAGGTAACTTAACTTTCTTGTCTGTTGAAGAAATGTTAGAATTTGTCGATGTCTCGGTCCTCCACAATAAAACTTCAATTATCTATATTGTCAAAATCCCAGAACTAGAAACAACAACATATAAAAATCTTTTAATCAAACCTGTAATAAAAAATCATTCCATTGTACAACTGGAAAGCAACGAAATATTTCAACACAAAGAACAAATGTTTAAAATACCAACAAATTGTAAATTAGCTAATAATCTCAAAATTTGTAATAAGGACAAAATTGTAAATCTAAATAAAACAAAATGTATTTTTAAGCTAGTTCAGGGAAAGGAATCGCTGTGTGACTTTAGTAACGCGGAACATATTGAAGAAATAGAAGAGATCGACAAGAGCATAATTCTTCTTAATAATTTTAATGGCAATATAACCAATAACAACATAACTCAACATCTAATGGGCACATATTTAGTGCACTTTTGGAATGACAAAATTTACATAAAAGGCAGAGAATTCAATAACAAAGAAACAACAATTATGAAACCGGGAATACCACTAATACAAATAACTCCAAAATTAGCCGAGCGACTACAAATCCTATCCTTAAAAGCATTAGAAACTCTCCATATTAAAAATACAAAGCATCTAAACGAATTGGCAACGCATTCTACGGCTAATCGCATAGCCATATTCACCCTTATTTGCATCATAATCATCATCATTTTTACTACAAAATTCTTTTGTCGACCAAAAGAAAAAGTTATTCTACAAATACAAGAAAAAGCTCCACAAAAATTAAATAACACAATACCGATGAAAACAATATCACAGCCCAAAAGATCTATCCGGAATTTAACAATATTCCATATTTTTAACAAAAAAAAAAAAAACTGCTCGAGGACTAGCAGGATTTTGAGGAGGGAGAGTTAACTACAGTTAATACAAAACAATATAAACAGCTTACTAATCAATAAATAATAAAATCTAATAACAATAAATACGAAACAATATTTAACCAGAATTGCCTAAATAGTAAATAACAAAATATTTAACAAGAATTGCAACATTGTTCAGTTCAATAATCTAAACATCCGCTCAAACGTCGCAAATGCCACCAACAGCGTCCGTTGTTTGTCTTGCGTGCGCACTTTCGGCCCTTGACGACAAATTGCTTACTTTGCAGATCATGGTCAGTTCAAACCAGATCTGCAGAGCTCTGCCGCGTCGCTGCCTGACACCCACAGCTAGCTTAGGGAATTCTAAAAACCCTTCTGTTCAGTCACAAATTGGAGTTGAATAAAACCACAACGAAATAAAGTTTCTGAGTTTTTAATTAAACAGGAAATTAATTTGTATGTTCGGGCGTCGCACTCGCACATTCATAATTTTATAAGGGCTTATGATCGCTGTTATGTTCAAGCATTCTAATTGCAAAATATTTAGAGCAAAACAAAATAACGACATCCAATAAAAATCATATTGCATTTGCAAAGTCATCAGACAAAATACGGAAAGAGGTACGGCATTGAAGAACGCATTGTTTACTTTTGGCTCGCGTCTTTTTGATGGGTGCTAAATAAAATCAATATAGTAAACTTTATTTATAAATAATTAATATTATTTATAACAATTCTTTAATATTACTTAAAAAATATAATAAAAATTATGTATGTCTGACGCTAGATTTGAACTTCGGTATGCTTGCGTAAATTAGGTATACTTAAGTATTTATCGAAGCGTCAGTTGCTTCAGTATTCTTTTCACCTTGAGCAGCGGGCCCCGTTCCTTTTGTTGGTGTCATCGTTCCACTTGTAGTCGTTTCTCGAATAAAAATCGTCTGTGTACCACGAATGTTCTACGAAGACTGACTTCTCTCTATTCATGCAGGCTCGCTCGTCGCCAAAATCTATTGCGCAGCTTGCTCATGACACACTTGCCATCCTGCTCATTCGCACACACGGCAAATAGCCAGTTCGGTCTCACTCACACACTCCTTCGTGTGATGTACACAGAACGAACCAACGGAAGAGTTAACATACCAAACACGTAGGCACGGGTCACACTCAGTGAGAGAATTTACCGTTAGTCCTCTCACCGACTCTCGGTGATATAAAGAACACAAGACAGCAATGACAGTTGTTCTGTTTTCTCTATTCTTCTTTATAACAATTTTGACACATACAATATTCATGTTGCTGTACTAAATTCAAATAATGCTACCAATTCTCCGACACGGCCAATCCTGACTTTTACACGTCCTCGTGTATAAATTTAGCCATTCATGTTGATATGCCCTGCTCAAGTATATCTTTTTTCTTTTCTTTCTTAAAATCAATTTAAAACATAATCTTTACAATTAATTTGATATTCAAATCATACAGATGAATGTCCAGATAGCGCACCAAGTCTACCTGTGTTTCTCGAAGACGCCTTTTGGATCATGACGTTACACCTTTAAGCGTCTGTTTCAACGCCAGTCTCTCGCGTATGTTTCAACGCTACCATTTGCGTCTGTTTCAACGCCAGTACCCTCACTGGCACTGTCTCTTGCGTATGTTTCAACGCCAACATTTGCGTCTGTTTCAACGCCACCACTCATCATATCCTCATCCATCTCCGCAGAAACTGTCTCGACCGGTAAATGCCGTCAAACACTCATGACGATACTTGTAGGTTCGCTTGCTTGTTAATGATTTCAAACAATATCGGTCTCCTTCAAGTAACTCGGTTATAACAAATTATAAATTTGGGATCTAGTTTAGTCTGATTTCTTTCTTCGCACTTGAGCAGAACATGATCACTCACTTTTTGCTTTACAACGTTTCCCTTTCTTTGTAATGTGCAGCCCTTCCAATTGTATGTAAAAAAAAAAAGGGAAAAGCGAAAACCAAAACAAACAAACGATTTTTTTGAATAATACGCTTAACTCCGAAAAATGATAAATTTCCTATCTTGATAATTCGGAGTCGTTATCAGTAGACTCCAAGTCAACTCTAAACGGTTCAAAGATATAATTAGAACTTTCAGTTGCTGATAAGCTTTGCACTGCTCGAGAGACACTTACGCTCTCATCGAGTTCTTTTCTCTTTTGGCATTCGCAAAGAACAGACGTGGAGTCTGCAACAAAAAAAAATCTTTTCGCACCTTCAAGAAAAACGTGGAGTTAAAAGTTAAAATTTTTAACAAAGTGCTGTGTTCTATTTTTTTTTAATATCAAAAGGCAAATCTGTAATGAAAAAACTTTAGCACTGTTATCTGATTAAATCTAATACAGATTTTAATTTTTTACAGAGCGTGCACATTGCAACGGCCACCGGAGCACCCCGGTTGTTAGAGTGCACGTCTCTGCGATAGGGATCCACAGGCATTAGATTGGGGTTCTGTGCAGAAAACACGCTGCACACCCGCTAGATCTGCACATCTTTTTTTTTCTGGAAAAATCTTGGCGAGCAGCGAACGCATAACCTCGCTGACTGGCCCTGCCAAAGCTGGGAGAAGAACAAAATATAACCTCTACATCTATAATCTACATCTATGTACATCAACATATGTAAATCAACACATGTACATCAACACATGTACATCAACATCTATATACATCAACAACTACACATCAACATCTATACATCAACATCTACATCTATATATCTACAAACTATATCAAGAAAAGTGGAGCTATAAAACAATTATAACTTATACAAAATTGTAACATACGTGTATATAAAAAGTGATGCACAAAATTACACATGCACAAAATTACACGCCATACACATACATCCACACAGTTACACATTATAAAAATTAAAATTTAACAAAATGAAAACAAAGAACAAAGCAAAGAATTAGTTTAACTGGACATTAATTTAAATTTTCATACTTATGATTTTCATTTCAATTCATTTATTTTCTTTATAATTTACTTATTGTTGATTATTTTTTTTATATCTAATTTCTTTCATTGCTAAATTGTTATTTTTGGCAACTGCCAATCATTATTTTTATTAATTATTATTTTTGTGGGAGGCAAGGCATTTTATTTGGCAATATACCATACTTGGGTATATATATGCATAAATTATAATCAATTAAAAATAATTTAATCCCAACAACAATTCCTCTGAGCTCATAGGATGGATTTGGGTAAGTGAACTTATTATTTTCCTTTTATATACACTTACTTACGTGAACATATCCACCAACAAATACCATACATATATATGTAGTTTTTTGTTTATAATAATGTTTATTTAAACAAGTAATTAAGCTTATAAGTGTAACAAAATATTAATGTTCTTCAAATTTCACATTTGATTATGACAAAACTTATTTCTTTTAAATTTAGTAACAACCGCTCTTGGCAACTTTCTGTACTCAACTTCCTATTATACCCTCGTTCCCTTTCTATCGATAACTTGCTCTTGTCTAGGGTTGCATTCTAATCAGGGCTGCAATGTAGAAGTATCGAAACATTTAATATCTATTACCACTGCGAGTATTCTTACTGGAACCAATTCCCACAATCGGCCCTCCTGATAGTACATTCGCCTCGAATGGATCAAGCCATGGTTTCATATACTCTGCAACTGTAATTGTTTTTATAGGACCTTCATTATCTCCTATCTTTTCAACTTCGTACCTCCCATGATCTTTGATCTCAACCACTTTATATGGGCCCAAATATTTACCCTTCAGCTTTAGCCCTACTCCGTACTGTGTCCTTTTTATGGCTACCAAATCGTTAATATTATACTGTTTCTGTTGCTTTCTTTTTAAATCAAATGCTTTTTTATTTTCTTCCTGTATCTCCCTAATATTTTCACGAGCTTCTTGCCGCAAATTTTCACGCTTTTCATCTAACTCTCTGATCATAAATTCGCTTACTAAATCTTTTAGCTCATTATTATCAGAAACGCGCATATCTACTCCAGTTATTAACTTAAAAGGTGCAATTTTCGTGCTTCTTGGCTCTGTATTATTAATTACTTGCTGAACTTGACCTAAATATTTATACCATAATCCTGCATTGTCATTACTTAATTTAGATAACATTGGAACTACAAGCTTATGCATCCGTTCCACCTGGCCATTTCCACGAGGTACACCGGTGGCAATGAGCAAGTGTTGAATATTTTCATTCTCACAATATTCTTTAAAGGAATTCGAGGTAAACGCGGAACCTCTATCTGAGACAATTCTGTAGGGGTTCCCAAAATTAACTGCTTGTTTTTTTAAGCACTCTATAACCTCATCGACACCTGTACTACGGGTTGGATACAACCAAACATATTTTGAAAACCCATCTACCACAACTAAAATGTGATTAGATCGCTTATTAGTCAGTTCCATAGGGCCAACATGGTCAATATGGTATGTAATAAACGGTATATTACCCTTATAGATTGCTGTCAAAAACCCTTCCTTCTTACCAGACTTCGCGTTAACTATCATGCAACGAACACAACTATCTACAACACGAACAACTTTTCCTTTCAATTTTGGAATGTAATACGACTTTTCCACTAAATCTTGCGTTTTAGCAGCCGAGAAATGACCTTGGTTATGAGCAGTAACAATTATCTCGTTTTCCATCTGACCAGGGACGACTATGAGTTCTTTATTTGGGTCCTTAAATAGAAGCTGATTTTGAATATAAAAATCGTGATATGAATCTTTAGCGACCAATTCTCTAACCCCTCTTATCCACTCATCTTGCAGCTGGGCCTCTCTCAATCGATGGATCAAAGTATCTGTTATAAAAAAGCAAGACACTCGGCTCAAAGCATCAGCATGCTTTAACTTGGACCCTGAACGATGTTCTATTTTATAATCAAAATCTTGCAAATATAATGCCCAACGCGCTACTCTTAAAGGAACTTCTTTCTTTTTCATGGTCATCATGAACGCGTTACAATCAGTTACTATAGTAAAAGATATACCAAGAACATACACGCGCCATTTCATTAAAGCTGCTATTATTCCTAAAACTTCTAGCTCATACGAACTGTAATTCTCCTCACATGGCTTAGTTTTCCGACTCATAAATTGTACAGGGTGAAACATATTATCTTCAAGATCTTTTTGTAATAATACTGCCCCATACCCATACTTTGACGCATCTGTGTGAATCTCTGTTCGCAACTTCGGATTATACAGCTTTAATACTGGCTCACTAACTAAAGCTAATTTCAGTTCTTCAAATGCTTTCCGCTGAACTTCAGCAAATCCGAACTTAGCATCTTGCCTTAAAAGATCTGACAATGGCTTAGCAATGGCTGCATATCCATTTATGAATTTTCTAAAGTAAGACGTTAACCCTAAAAACGTTGTATAGCCTTTTTTATCTTTGGGTTCCGGAAATTCTGTAACGGCCTGTATCTTCTCTTTGCTTGGGGTTATGGTTCCATCTTGAACGATATATCCCAAAAAATTGACTCTCCGATGTAATATCTGGCATTTGCCCCAATTAATTCGAAGTCCATTTTGAGAAGATACTTCTAACACTTGCTTCAATTTTTCTTATCCCCTCATCAACATCGTTACTAGGCACAATAACATCATCCATGTAAAGTATTACAATGCCACTAGCGAGCAACTCTCGTAGAACAGACATTATAAACCTAGTGAAAACTGCAGGCGAATTCGAAATGCCAAACGGTACAAATAAAAATTCGTACTTCCCGCTTTGAGTCACGAACGAAGTGTACTTTCTTGAAGCTGCTTCTACGGGCACATGGAAAAACCCATTGGTCAAATCCAATGTTGTGTATATCTTCGCATTCTGAAGCTTGTCTAAAACATTGTCCATGTGTGCCATCGGAAAATTATCTCTTATAATTTTCTCATTTAATTTGCGATAGTCGCAGCATAGACGCTTTTTCCCATTTTTCTTAGCCACCAGGACTACGGGTGAAGCATACTCGGATGTACTTGGCTGTATGATACCTTCTTTTAACCATTCCCGCACCTGCTCATCTACAAAGTTTTGGTCACTATACGACTGTCGCCTGGGATGCTGATAAACTGGAACGTCATCTTTCAAAACAATTTTCATCTCAACAGGGGCATCTGTGTTACGAATTGGACAATATTGTTCGATCATCTCCAACACCGTTTTAGCTTCAGGCTGATTAAGATGAGATAAATCTACCTTAGAAGTTGCTATCAGCTCTTCCACACACATGCTTCGAAATTCGTCATTCACCTGACGATCAAATATCTTTCTATCCCTAATTTTACCTCCATCTTCAGTTTTCACTCTGATATTAAAGTGAGTACCACTTTTTGTAACCTTCATATCGACAGTGTCCAAAATTGTCCTACCTAAAATAGCATCGAAACCTATATCATGATCTTGAACCACATGAAATTCTACTTCCATTGGAATATCATCTATTAGAACGGATATAATAACACTTCCAAATGTTAAAATCCGACTTTCTCCAATTCCTGTCAAACTCTTTCCTTTACCAGTTATTTCTGCTGCTCCTAGACTCATGAAGACTTGTCTGCGCATTAAGCACAAATCAGCACCCGTGTCAACCAAACCTTTAAATATAATCTGTTTGTAAACAACGCTCTTCAATTCAAGACCTGAAAGAGTAAATTCACTGCCTAACGACACTCCTACTTTATCCTCTTGAACTACATTAGCATTTGTTTCTTTCTTGACATCTGTTTGTGCTGTACATTGTGCTGCTCGGTGTCCTGCCTGACCACATTTAAAGCAAACAAAATCTTTTTTTTTTTACAGTCTTTCATTACGTGAGAACTATCGCCGCATTTGAAACATTTCCTGGAAGCTTCAGACTTAACCTGACTTTTGCCTTGATCTTTCTTTTTGCTCCTGACGTTCCCCAGCTGATTGATTCGATTTGCCAGATCTAGCTTTCTGATATATCTCGATTTGACGTTTCAGTTCCTGTATATTTCTGGCCTGGTATAACATAATCTTATTCCCTTTCGAATCTGGAATACCCTTTATGTAATAGTCAATTAAACTTGGCTCATCAATATTAATTGGTTTTGCGATTTCTTTCAGAGCATACAAATATTCAAATAATGATTCGTCTTTTCTCTGCTGACGCTGGTCCAATCTTCTATGAACCTCATCTGATGACGCTTTGATTGAAAACTCTTCTCTCAACTTAGCCTTCAAAACAGTCCAACTACGAATATTCGCCTCACTACGCACAAACAGTTTAGCCGCTCCTGTAAGCATTTGCTTCGAATAGATAAAAAGTTGCAAATCACTCCACTGGACAGTAATTGAACAACTTTCCAACTCTTCGATCCATTGCTCTACATCAGGACTTCCTGTTCCAGAGAAACTAGATACGCTACCTTCTACATCTTTGAGAGTGAACCATGACCTGCCATTGTCTACTCTTTGATTTTCAGCTAAATTTCGCTCTGTAACTACGGATTGGACTTCATCTGAATCGCTTTCCTCTTCATCCTGAATTCCAAAATGTGTAAGCAATCTATTCTGCAACTCTAGTTTCCTTCCAGTTGTTGGTAACGCCAACTCTGCTAACTTTAACCTCAAATCGGCTACGCGGAGTGCCAAGATCTCGTCAAGTTGCATTTTGAAATGGTTAGAAAACAATCAAAATTAGTAAAAGTATACAACACTACACTATTGTTAGTTAACGTAACCTTACACCAGCTCTGCCTCTGTCGACGCACACGCCAGCTCTGCCTCTGTTGACGCACGCACCAGTTTCGCCTCTGTCGACGCACACACCAGCACTGCCTCTGTCGATGCTCGCGCCAGCTCTGCCTCTGTTGACGCACGCACCACTTTCGCCTCTGTCGACGCACACACCAGCTTTGCCTCTGAAGTTTTACGCAACAGCGCTGCCTCTGCCGACGATCGTATCAAGCTCTGCCTCTGTCGAAGTTCGCACCAAGTCCTGCCTCTGCACACTCACACAGAAACACTGATTCTGTCGACGCAAACAGCAACTCTGCCTCTGTCGACTGTACGCACCAGTTCTGCCTCGATTAATGCAGCAATTCGGACTCTGCTGATGTTCGCTCCAAGCTCTGCCTCTGACGACGCAAATAGCAGATCTGCTTCTGTCGCTGCAAACAACAACTCCGCCTCTGTCGACGCACGCTCCAGCTCTGCTTCTACCAACTTAAGCAGCAACTTTGCCTCTGCCGACGCACGCACCAGTTCTGCTTCTGCCAACTTAAGCAGCAACTTTGCCTCTGCCGACGCTCGCACCAGTTCTGCTTCTGCTAACTAAGCAGAAACGAACGCTCGAAACTTCTTCGAGAATTGTCTATACTGTTGCTCGCGTTTATGCAGCGTCGATCATGCAACGGTTCTATTTTACCGTTCACTGGTTGCTACTAAAACGAACTGCGTCATACGTGTCTGCACAAAACGAACTGCGTCATATGCACAAATTTTGTCTTTACACTTAAGCACATCCCGGACGAGCCCCCAATTTGTAGTTTTTTGTTTATAATAATGTTTATTTAAACAAGTAATTAAAGCTTATAAGTGTAACAAAATATTAATGTTCTTCAAATTTCACATTTGATTATGACAAAACTTATTTCTTTTAAATTTAGTAACAACCGCTCTTGGCAACTTTCTGTACTCAACTTCCTATTATACCCTCGTTCCCTTTCTATCGATAACTTGCTCTTGTCTAGGGTTGCATTCTAATCAGGGCTGCAATGTAGAAGTATCGAAACATTTAATATCTATTACCACTGCGAGTATTCTTACTGGAACCAATTCCCACATATAATACCCTATAAATTGCACAATCCCTACATAAATGAAATGAGAGAACTGAAAGCAAAACATTAAAAGTGAAATAGAAGAAAATGAAAATTACATTCCATAAAAGTTTAGTAAAATTAAATTAGTGAAACGGAAATAAAATATAGAATTAAACGAAATTATAGTATGAATTAAAATACAATATGAATTATGAAATTAAATGAATTAAATTAAAGTTAGCAACTGAAACAGGAAATTTAAATGAAATATAGCATGGCCTTATATACGGTCTTTTATCTTATAATTAAATGAATAAAATTATTATAATGTTTTGGTAAAATAAAAATAGTTTTCATTATGTGAAAAGGCGAAGGGTATAATGAAAGGGTAACATTTAAAATAGGGATTTACCATATAATGCCAAAGGTAAATCATGGAGGGTGGGTACAGAGGCGGGCTACTATACCATCAGTGCAGCCTCATGTCCATTAGATATACTGCCATAGCAGCATCATACACGCATGAGCTCTCCGAATTTCGTTCTTTCTTTTAAATTCTATCATGCATTCATTATAAATCTTATTCATCCACCTAATAGGCACGGGACTATAAATTTAATTCAAACGTGGCTTTCCGATCGAGGGAAGGCCTTATTATTTGGCCAACGAATCCCCCAATACGATTATAAGCTAGCCGCAACTAGGGTCCCAATCGGCCAATAATTTAGCGAAGATCGCACCACTCAATCAACTAGCTTGCCACAATACATCTTTTATCGCTTCTTTCCTTATCATAATTAGCATTACTCTCTATATTAACTTTTGATTGTGCTTTTAGATTCTGTAGATTATCATATTTTTCTTCAACAATATTCGATAGTGTCCCTAATGGTCTTACGTCTTTTCCAATTAAAAGCTGTAACGGACTAAACTTAGTGACCCGATTGATTGTGCAATTTATTGCTAACTGAACCTCTTTTAATGCCTCTTGTCACGAACGTTGATCTGTCTCCACCGCCGTTAGTAAACTTTTAAAAGTACTCATTGCACGCTCGACATGTCCATTCGCTCGACTAGGTCCTGTGGCAATTAAATGCAACTCGATATTATGCACAGAGCAAAACTCAAAAAAAAACTTAAACCCAGATCGCGCAAAGCATTGTCCCTGATCTGCTATGATACGGGATGGAACACCAAATAAGGAAATAACTGCCTTCACTGATATCATACAATTGGCTGCATCTATCTTCAGAGTATGGTGAAAATAAACGTATTTTGTGAACGCATCTATAAAGACTATGATATACTATCTTTGGTCGTTCTTGCCATTTAGTTTACCCGTGATGTCTATAAGTACCGTATAAAAAGGTATTTCGAGTTTAGGAATCGGATGCATTTCTGTTGAATTTTCCCAGATTGTGGTTTCGATAGTTTGCACGTGATGCAATTGTCAACGAACTTTCGTACGTATTTCGTCATTCCTACAAACCAGTATCAGCTATACACTTTATCAAGAGTCTTTTCCCAACCAAGGTCCATTATACCCTCGTGAATGTGGTGAATAACAGCCCACCTATAAGACCTTGGAACTATAGGTAACCAACGGGTTCTACCATTCCTCTGAATTTTACGATAAAGCAAATCAGCTCTCAACTCATACGAACTAGCAAGACTCTCATTCAATTCATTGTTTTGTAGTTTAGAGATTAAAGATGTTATTTCGAGATCTCGCTGCTGTTCAGCTATAAGCCAGGTGTCACTCAATTCAGGTAAATCTACACGCATTTCAGGAGCTTTGGCAGCAAACTGTAACTTTTATACCCTTCGACCATTGAAAATGGTCAAAAAGGGTATACTAACTTGTGCAAATGTATGTAACAGGCAGAAGGAGGCGTCGGAGACCCCATAAAGTATATATATTCTTGCTCAGGATCACTAGCCGAGTCGATTGAGCCATGTCTGTCTGTCTGTCCGTCTGTCCGTCTGTGTGAACGCACAGATCTCAGCTATTATAAAAGCTAGAGTTACCAAATTTGGCAGGAAGACTCCTGTGTAGATCAAGAAGATCAAGTTTATTTCAAATGTTAGGTGCCACGCCCACCGCCCCCGCAAATCAATAAATTAATTTTCGAACTCAATTTGTAAGCGCTGTATAAAAGCTACAACTTTTTAACTTTAACATATGCTAAGCTGAATGAAATATCTACGTAGTCTCTAAATTACAATCTGATCGGACAATAAACACAGAAGTTATTTAAGAAAGTATGAACATAAAACCAAGTGCTTCTGTCAGCTAACAAAGGAGGCCGGCGAGCGCAAAGCGCGAGTGCCATCTGTCGGGATTAATTTCAAATCATGTGCATATATATATGTCTATATATATAGGAACATACATACACAGGTCGAAGGGTATCCCACTGTCGCGTGCTGCGCGACTGTTGCTTTTCTTACTGGTTTTTAATTTTAATTTTGTCGTTCATACATACACTCCATTGCATGTTTCTGTAGTGTTGCCACTGCAAAGGAATTTTATATATTACATTATTTTTGTCTAGTGCAGTTATTTTTGACTTTGTGTTACTATAAAGATGCCTCAGTATATGGAAAGGTTTATGTGCTATTTGTACTTCTGCACTATTGTAACAGTCAGATCTCATTATTCTTTCCGATAGTGTAGGTACATAGATGAGAAATTTATATAATTTTAATTGTCTATTTTTGTTGTCACTCGGTGTTTCCTGATATTTTTTAGTAAGTTTATTGATTAAGGGTTTTGGAAAGTCGTTATCCGTAAGTATTTTTGTTACTTGTTTCTTAATTTCTTTGTGGTACAATTTGTCAGAAATGTCAAACATTCGTTTGATACAGCCTCTTGCTATATTAATTATCATCGTCCTTGGATGTTTCGAATTGTGGTTAATTAATCTTCCAGATGCCATCGGTTTTTTTGTACCATTTTAATTTTAATTTTCCTCCTACCCTATTTATTGTTGAATCCAAGTATGGTAGCTTATTGTTTTGTTCTTTCTCAATTGTGAATTTTATGTTTTTATGGTACTAATTAAGTTCGAGGAGTATGTCTTCTGTTTCGTTGGACTTTGTAATTGCAAACAGGTCATCGACATATTTTGTTAGTAGTCGTGGTTTTTTTTCAATTTTTCCAATTTTTCTCTTTACTTGTGAAAGAACGCAAGACAAGAATGAGAGACAATGAACGGGATCGTGCAATATTAGATACAGTGGGACGAACTAGGAAATTCTTGAACGAAAATAAAAAATATATTAATTTTAAATTCAGACAAAGGAAACAAAACAGTGGCAATAGAAAAAGACGAATATAGAAATAAAATGTTGAAATTATTAGGAGACTTCTGCACGTACAGAAAACAAAAAAAAACGGACCCCACAGCACGATTACAAAAGAAAACGAGAGCAACAGTCGCACAAAACGCGACAGTGGGATACCCTTCGACCTATGTTCCCGTGTAGTTTAATTTGTTAAATTCATACACATATGCATATGCACATGCTTTGAAAATAATCCCGACAGATGGCGCTCGCGCTTCGCGCTCGCCCGCCTCCCTTGTTAGCTGACAGAAGTATTTGTTTTTATGCTCATACTTTCTTAAATAACTTCCGTGATTATTGTCCGATCGGATTGTAATTTGGAGACTACGTACACTCAGCGACAACAAAAAAGCCGCACTTCAATAAATAAATAATTTTTGTCTGTTTTGTTTTCTACAAAGTTTTGGTAGTTTAACAACACAGTTCACAGAATTCTTCAAAGGGATAATTTCTTTGCGCTGGTACGTCAGAAATCATGCCAAAAGGGAAACAGTTGACCGTGCAAGAAAAATCGAAAATTATTGCATTATCTGAGCAAAATGTGTCGAATCGGGAAATTGTAGCTCAAACACAATGCAAGAAAGCTCAGTGCATCGATTTTTAAAAAAATATCGTGAGACAGGGGTGGTAGATCGAAAAGAAAATTAAAATTAAAATGGTACAAAAAACCGATGGCATCTGAAAGATTAATTAACCACAATTCGAAACATCCAAGGACGATGATAATTAATACAGCAAGAGGCTGTATCAAACGAATGTTTGACATTTCTGACAAATTGTACCACAAAGAAATTAAGAAACAAGTAACAAAAATACTTACGGATAACGACTTTTCAAAACCCTTAATCAATAAACTTACTAAAAATATCAGGAAACACCGAGTGACAACAAAAATAGACAATTAAAATTATATAAATTTCTCATCTATGTACCTACACTATCGGAAAGAATAATGAGATCTGACTGTTACAATAGTGCAGAAGTACAAATAGCACATAAACCTTTCCATATACTGAGGCATCTTTATAGTAACACAAAGTCAAAAATAACTGCACTAGACAAAAATAATGTAATATATAAAATTCCTTGCAGTGGCAACACTACAGAAACATGCAATGGAGTGTATGTATGAACGACAAAATTAAAATTAAAAACCAGTAAGAAAAGCAACAGTCGCGCAGCACGCGACAGTGGAATACCCTTCGACCTGTGTATGTATGTTCCTATATATATACACATATATATATGCACATGATTTGAAATTAATCCCGACAGATGGCACTCGAGCTTCGCGCTCGCCGGCATCCTTTGTTAGCTGACAGAAGCAATTGGTTTTATGTTCATACTTTCTTAAATAACTTCTGTGTTTATTGTCCGATCAGATTGTAATTTAGAGACTACGTAGATATTTCATTCAGCTTAGTATATGTTAATGTCAGAAAGTTGTATCTTTTATACAGCGCTTACAAATTGAGTTCAAAAATTAAATTATTGATTTGTTGGGGCGGTGGGCGTGGCACCTAACATTTGAAATAAACTTGATCTGCTTGAAGTACACAGGAGTCTTCCTGCCAAATTTGGTAACTAGCTTTTATAATAGCTGAGATCTGTGCGTTCACACAGACGGACAGACGGTCAGACGGACAGACGGACAGACAGACAGACATGGCTCAATCGACTCGGCTTCTGATCCTGAGCAAGAATATATATACTTTATGGGGTCTCCGACGCCTCCTTCTGCCTGTTATATACGTTTGCACAAAGTTAGTATACCCTTTTTTTGACCATTTTCAATGATCGAAGGGTATAAACAATGAGCTAGTGGAGAAGTTATTCAGGAAGGAGCTTATTTCAAGTACCGAAAGAAATAAGCTTATCGCAACTAATGCAGCACCACCGAGAATTTATGGACTCCCAAAAATCCATAAGGAAGGGACACCGCTGAGACCAATATGTTCCTCTATAGGATCCCCCTCTTACAACTTATGCAAATACATTATTTCTATTCTTAAAAATTTGACAACGGAATCGAAATTAAACATAAAAAACGCGATTGAATTCAAAGACAAGATAAATGACGAAATACTCGTCTCTTTTGACGTAGTATCACTTTTCCCCAGCATACCATTAGACTTAGCTTTATCAGCTATAAAATCAAAATGGACACAAATACAACTACATACTGAGATACCTGAGCAAACTTTCCTAGAAAAAGTTAAGTTCTGCATCGTAGAAAACTGATACTTCAAATATGACGACACAATTTTCTCACAACTAAAAGGTATGCCAATGGGTTCCCCAGCTTCACCCATAATTGCAGACATTGTAATGGAAGAATTATTGACGAACACCTTGGAAAAATTGAAAACAAAACCACGACTACTAACAAAATACGTCGATGACCTGTTTGCAATTACAAAGTCCAACAAAATAGAAAACATACTCCTCGAACTTAATTCGTACCATAAAAAACATAAAATTCACAATTGAGAAAGAACAAAACAATACTTGGATTCAACAATAAATAGAGTAGGAGGAAAATTAAAATTAAAATGGTACAAAAAACCGATGGCATCTGGAAGATTTATTAACCACCATTCGAAACATCCAAGGACGAAGATAATTAATATAGCAAGAGGCTGTATCAAACGAATGTTTGACATTTCTGACAAATTGTACCACAAAGAAATTAAGAAAGAAGTAACAAAAATACTAACGGACAACGACTTTCCAAAACCGTTAATCAATAAACTTACTAAAAAATATCAGGAAACACCGAGTGACAACAAAAATAGACAATTAAAATTATATAAATTTCTCATCTATGTACCTACACTATCCGAAAGAATAATGAGATCTGACTGTTACAAAAGTGCAGAAGTACAAATAGCACATAAACCTTTCCATATACTGAGGCATCTTTATAGTAACACAAAGTAAAAAAGAACTGCACTAGACAAAAATAATATAATATATAAAATTCCTTGCAGTGGCAACACTACAGAAACGTGCAATGGAGTGTATGTAGGAACGACAAAATTAAAATTAAAAACAAGATTAACGCAACACAAATCTGATTTCAAATTACGCCACCAAGGTACAACACAAACAACAGCTCTCATGACCCACTGTGCAAACAAACACCACTCTCTCAATTTTGACGCAACAACAATACTACAACAAGAACAACACTATGCTAAACGTTACACTCTCGAAATGCTACACATAATTAACACACCAACACAAGATAGATTAAACTACAAAACGGACACAGAAAATTGCGCTCATATATACAGACATTTACTTCTTAAGCTAGTTAGGAACTCCGCGCCCGCAAGAGCAGATGTGTCAAATCAATGTATGTAATTTAGTATTGTTCAGTTTAGTTTTTAGTTTTATAAACATTGTTAAACGTTTTTCCATTTTGTAATTTTGTTTTTAGCCCTGAAGACGGTTACCGAAGTGTAACCGAAATATATCGGAAAAATATAAAGTAAAAACAAATTGTTTTTATTATTTAAATTTTTTGAACCTTGACCTCGAGCCAGCTATAATAAGTATACAAAATAAAGGTCGCCAAAACTCTATGATATATTTATATACTATATATTAATAAATCGATATTAAGCGCAAAAAAAAAAAAAAAATAGAAATTGAGCAAGTAAATAATAAATTGCTTGATAAGTTATATGTTACAATAATTTGCTGAAAGAACTCTATTACCCAAAAAGTTAAACAAAAGAAAGAATGAAAAAGAAAAAAGAATGAGGAGATATAGTAACAAGAAAAGATAAAGATGCGGAAGAAAACAACCAACAAATTAATTTGTTAGCCACATTTCGTTGCAATATTTTTTATATAACATATATAAGTAGATGAAACAAAAAAAAAGCAAACGAAACGAAACGTAAAGGGAAAATCAAATGAAACAATGAGATCAAGTTGCAAAAATCAAGCGTTTTATTAAATCGATTTGAGAGTAGCAATTACAAATTAACAACAAATGATATATACAATTTATATACAACAAAAACAGCATCAGCAACAACAATTTAGTTAAATAAACATTTGAAAACTGTAAAATAAGGCAATAAATAAAGTATGAATAAAATATAAATAAGGAGAAAACAAAAAATAGAGCCAAATAAATATACCATAGAATATATTTCGAAATGGATCCAATTTTTTAACACCATATTTAGATTTGCTAGACGACAAGCGATTGGTATGAAATTGAAAACTCTTGAATGCTCAAACAGAACATTCAACAATATCTACCAATGACAGCTGTGATGAGAATTCTAAAGAGAGTTCCCAGTAAAGAAAGAAGAAAATTTTTACCTAATGGGTAAACATATTCAGCACGTAATTAGAAAGCTAGAAAAGCACGACCCGAACTTCGTGAGCAGAGTATCATTCCTGATATGGCGAGAACCAATGCCTCTTTTCGATTTATTGTTCGTGCATTAAGTG
Source organism: Zaprionus nigranus (assembly GCA_018903425.1). NCBI lineage: Eukaryota > Metazoa > Arthropoda > Insecta > Diptera > Drosophilidae > Zaprionus > Zaprionus nigranus. The sequence goes on along the minus strand of JAEIGD010000069.1, from coordinate 149,664 downwards.
ACAATCTTTAAGTTAAAAAGGTCACCCTTCTATGTTTGTTCAAGGAAGGACCTGGCAACAGTTCTTGTGATGATCGAAGGGGTCATAGTTAAAGAACTAGAAATCGATAGTCAACCAAATTGGTTAGTCTATAAATATTAAGACAATTATTAAGGAATGGAAAAATCTTATTTCAGAAATTCCAAAATTACGGAGTGAATTCAATAAATCTTTCAAGTTCTTAAATAAAGCAGCACCGATGTCGAATTAAACCATAATAAAGCATGCCAACATTTTAGTAGAAAATTATAATAAAGTAACAAAATTAGTTACCGAATGTAACTCCAAATTAGATGCATTACAGAACTTGCAAGTTTCTGACATTGTCAAACGTCTGCGAGAAAATACTGATTCTTTAGAAATAATGGAAATAATGGCAGACTCAGCCGCAACTTCAAGGGAATACTTGCGACAAATTTCGTCCACGATACCCCAGTTCGATGGCAAGAAAGTCAACTTAAACAGATTTTTGGCGGCTCTCCGATTTACAGATCTCACAAAAGGAGATCAGGAGATGTTAGCCGTTGAAGTCATTAAGACAAAAATAATTGGACCTTTGTCATACAAAGTTGAAAATGAAAGGACCATTATTGGAATCATAAGTGTATTAATGGCGAATCGTCTGACGTCATTAAAGCAAAAATGCTAAATACACAACAACGTGGTAAAACTGCAGCGCAGTATACCACAGAAATTGAAAATCTACGTAGGTCGCTTGAGGCAGCCTACATAGATAAGTTCGCGACGAAAGAAGCGATAAAGAATTACGAGCATGATAAGCTTAAGACAATTCTAGAAGCAGGTAACTTCAGCACTATGAATAGTGTAATAGAGAAATACATACACTGCTGTACAGAAATGACCGGCAACTCGAACAATGTTTTCTTCTATAACAATAGAGGATATTCTCGAAGAAATAGTTATCGTGGAAATTACCAAAATAGAGTTAATGGCCGCGGTAACTATAATATCAATTATAGAGGGCGAGGTTATCGCGGAGGAAATAGAGGCCGCGGCGGTAACCAGAACAACAACAGAGGTGGAGGTTACCATAGGGGTAATCAAAACCAAAACTCAAATAATAGAAACAATAATACCGTCAGAAACATACAGACGGAAAACCATCAGGCCCCTTTGAGCAACAGCCAACAGTAAGGCTGTATAGAATCAATCTCAATTTAAGTATTTTTATAAAGTTTTAAAATATGAGTACCTAGTCAATGGTAACTCTATTAATAGATACAGGTGCAGAAATTTCACTGCTTAAATGCAGTAATAATAATTTAAGCAATTTAACTCAAGAGATACAACAAATATATCAGGAATAGGGCAAGGGACAATTAAGTCTCTAGGTACTATAGATTTGGAAATGAGTATTGCAAATGCAGCAATACCATATAAATTCCATATCGTACCTGACAATTTTTCTATACCCTTTTTCATCCCCTGGATGGTTTGGACTTCATTAAAGTACAATTGTATTTTAGAATTCCACGACCAAGAAGATTGGTTCACTTTGGAGGCCCGATAATTTCAGGAATATAAACATTCCTATAATATATTCACTTCATAACGAAATAGTTTTTCCAACTAGATCAGAGGTAATTCGAAAGATTCACATCACGTCTACTGACACCAATGTTCTTATCCCCAACCAGGAATTGCAACCTGGCATAATAGTAGCAAGTGCACTAGTAAACACTCAGAACGTATTGATTCGCATTATAAATACAACAGAAAAAGATGCTATTGTAAACAGCGCAAACATAAAAAGCGAATCATTAGACGATTATGATGTTTACAATGCAAAGACAGAAAATAGTGCACAAAGAACTTCAGAACTATTAAAACTTCTAAAATTTCCACCGTTATTTAAAAACGATTTAACAAAATTATGCACCGAATATGGCGATATTTTTGGTCTCGAAACAGAAACCATATCAGCAAATAACTTTTATAGACAAAAATTGAGATTGAATGACAAAACACCAGTCTACATTAAAAATTATAGAATGCCAGAAAGTCAAAAGCCAGAAATTCAATGGCAAGTTGACAAGCTGATAAAATATGAAAGGTCACGAAATATAACATCATTCTCAACTTCAACAGGCTCATATAGCTACACGCGATTACCATTTGGGTTAAAGATAGCCCCCAATTCATTTCAAAGAATGATGACACTTGCATTCACAGGCCTACAGCCTTCGCAAGCTTTTCTGTATATGGATGATTTAGTTGTAGTCGGTTGTTCTGAAAAGCATATGCTTAAGAATTTAACCGATGTTTTCAAGTTATGTAGACAACATAGTTTAAAACTACATCCAGAAAAATTCACTTTCTTTATGAAATAGGTTACATATTTAGGTCATAAATGTACTGATAAAGGCATATTACCAGATGACTCTAAATATGAGGTAATTAAAAACTACCCACAACCAGTAAAAAAATATAAATGAAGTGAGTTTCTTTTATAGTCTTACTTTATTGTTTAATTACAATTGTTTATAGTACACTTTATATTCTTTAGTGACAATAGTTCTTGATTATTATTACTTAATTTTTTGATTACAATTGTTTAGCTCTAGTTGTATAAGTATATAGCGCGATTGAAAAACTTGCGACTGCTCTCGTTCACCATTTAACTCAAAGTCCCTTCTTTTGGTTTTTTCCGTTAATAAGCGTTGCCACTACGCGTTACTCTCTTGCTCTCTGTTTTATTGTTCATTTTAGTTCCCTGATCTGGTTTGTTTCCCACAATCGGCCCTCCTTATACATCATTCAACCCGAATGAATTTCCCCACGGCTTCATATATTCTGCGACTGTCGATGTCTTAAAAGGTCCATCACCGTCTCCAAGTTTTTTTCACGTCATACCTTCCGTGCTTGTTTATCTTAACAACTTTGTAAGGTCCTAGAAATTTTCCTTTCAACTTTAACCCAGTTCCGTACTGAGTACGCTTAATAGCTACTAAATCTAGTTTATACATTTTTTCACCATTGCGTTTTAAATCAAAAAACCCTTTTATTTTCTGTCTGTAACTGTTTTATGTTTTCGTAAGCTTTTGCGCGCACCAGCTCCCTCTCCTCATCTAACTCCTTCACTAAGGATTCCGTTATCAACAAATTAAGCTCTAGATCATTCGGAAGACGCATTTCAGTGCCAGTCAAGATTTTAAAAGGCGACACTAAAGTGCGACACTTTCATGACTTAACTTCGACAACATTGACACTACTGTCTTATTCATTCTTTCAACCTGACCATTGCCACGTGGTACACCTGTTGCAATCACTAGATGCTGAATTTTCTGCTCCTCACAATACAACTTAAATGCCTGTGCAGTGAACGCAGTTCCCCTATCAGAGATAATCCGTAAACGATTTCCAAAATTAGTAGCCTGACGCTCTAGACAACTTAAAACTTCTTCTGCTCCTGTGCTACGGGTGGGATGCAACCATACAAATTTAGAAAAACCGTCAACTATAGCTAAAATGTGGTTGTAGCGCTTGCTCGTCATCTCCATTGGCCCAACATGGTCAATGTGATACATCATCAACGGGGTCAAGAAACCTTCTTTCTTCCCAGCTTTTGAATTAAATACAATACACTCCACACAACTGTCGACAACACGAACAATCTTTTCCTTAAGCATTGGTATGAAATATGCTTTCTCAACTAAATCTTGCGTTTTCTTTGCAGCAAAATGTCCTTGCTTATGAGCAATCGTGATTATTTCATTTTCCATCTGCGACGGTACCACAATAAGCTCGCGATTAGGATCTTTAAAAAGTATTTCGTTTTTTATATAAAAATCTTCATACCCTTTATTTTCTACAAGGCTTCTCACTACTTTCGTCCATTCATCAAGTAGTTGTGCTTCTTTCAATCGATGTACAACAGTATCACTCAGCATATAACATGATACTCTACTCAACGCATCAACAAGTCTCATTCTTGTCCCTGAGCGATGTTCTATTTGATAATCTTTAAGTTATAATGCCCACCTAGCTACCCTCAAAGGAACATCCTTCTTCTTCATCGTCATTGTAAACGCGTTGCAGTCACTCACAATCTTCAATTTCAAACCTAACACATACACACACCACTTCATTAATGCACCGATAACTGCAAGAACTTCAAGCTCATAACAATGATACTTTTCTTCACAATGGTTAGTCTTACGACTCATGTATTGAACCGGATGAAAGAATCAATCATCCGGGTCTTTTTGTAACAATACACCACCGAAACCATATTTTGAAGCGTCTGTATGGATTTCCGTTTCTAATTTAGGATTGTACAATTTCAATACGGGATTAGAAGTTAATGCTACTTTCAACTGTTCAAATGCTATCTTCTACAGTACATCAAATTCAAACTTTGTATTTTGCCTTAACAGGTCCGACAATGGCTTTGCAGTCACTGCATAGTCTTTGACAAATCTGCGGAAATACGACGTCAATCCTAAGAATCTTTGAACACCTTTTTTTATCATTTGGCAACGGAAAATTAACGATAGCACTTGTCTTCTCTCCAAAAGGCTTAATGTTACCACACTCAACTATATACCCCAAAAGTTAACTTTCTTCTGCAATACCTGACATTTCGACCAATTTATTTTTAATCCATTTCTACTGGCAACACTTAACACCTACTCAAGCTTTATGAATCCTTCAAACACATTATTACTGGGCACAATCACATCATCCATGTATACTACTACATCTCCACTGTTGATTAGTTCCCTTAAGAGTGCCATTATGAATCGAGTAAAAACTGCAGGTGAGTTTGTAATACCGAAGGGCATATGCAGAACCTCATACTGTCCCTTTATTGTTACAAAGGAGGTATATTTCTGCGATTCTAACTCAACGGGTACTTGAAAGAAACCGTTAGTTAAATCTAAAGTCGTATACACCAAAGCACTCTGAAGCTTTTCAATAACAACGTCAAACTGCGGCATTGGAAAGTGATCACGAATTATCTTTTTCATTTAATTTACGATAGTCACAACACAATCGTTTTTTCCCATTCTTTTTCGAAACAAGCACCACTGGTGATGCGTATTGCGACACACTCGGCTTTATAATCTTGTCACGTAACCATTCCTGAATTTGATCATCCACAATCTTTTGTTCACACTCTGCCAAACGTCTTGGTTGTTGGAATACTGGTAAATCATCGGCAACAGTATTTGCATCTTCACTGGTGTCGAACAATTTCGAATTGGCTTCTAATCTCCAATTATACTTAAAGCTTTTTCTTTTTGCACACTACTCAAATGTGATAAATCAACCTCTTCAAATATGTCAGCCCGTTCCACACTCAACATGCACTTACTTTTGAATTCAACAAACAACTCAGCATATGATCCTTTGCTCAATGGCTGGATTCTCTGATTGTCAACCTTTTTTTCTTTACAACTCGACTTATAAACTCTGTGCCACCTTTGGTTACTTTCATATCCACGCTGTTTAAGATCAACAGTACACCATCATCAGACTTTAGGAACAATAGAACGAAGTGACAGAATATTCAACAAGTATGTTCGCTCTTATATATCTGTTGACAAAACTGATTGGGATGTTTGGATACAATATTTTACTTATTGTTTCAACACAACACCATCAGTAATTCATGAATATTGTCCATATGAACTAGTATTTGGAAGATTACTAAGACAGTTCAAGGATTTCACCAAAATAGACAGAATAGACCCCATTTATAACATGGATGACTATTCGAAAGAAGTAAAGATTAGACTAGAGATAGCTTATAAAAAGAGCTAGGAATATGTTAGAAAAGGCAAAAGCCGATAGAAAAAATTAAATATGATAGGAATGTTAGTAATTTTGAATTAAAAATAGGAGATAAGGTATTACTTAGGAACGAGACAGGTCATAAGCTTGACAAAAACTTTTTTGGGACCATATTTAGTTTCAGATTTAGGAGCTAATAATAACATTACAATTGTAGGAAATAAAAATAAGAAATAGATAGTCCATAAAGATAGGTTAAAAATTGTTAATTCTTAATATATTTTGTAGTGTTGGCCACCCATAAGAAAACAAAAACAATTTAAAATATATTTAAAAATACATTCTTTAATTTCTTTATTTTATTCATTACTCCTTTATTTTATTCAAAAGAATATACAAAAAATAATACAAAAAAAAAAAAGAATTCAAAATCAAAATTAAAAAAAAAAATATATAAAAATAATAATATTAATATAAAAAAAAAGGAAAACAAAAACACAAAAAAAACGAGAGCAACAGTCGCGCAAAACGCGACAGTCGGATACCCTTCGACCTATGTTCCCGTATAGTTTAACTCGTTAAATTCATACACATATTTATATGCACATGCTTTGAAATTAATCCCGACCGATGGCGGTAGCGCTTCGCGCTCGCCCTTGTTAGCTGACAGAATCACTTGGTTTTATGCTCATACTTTTTTTAAATAACTTCTGTGATTATTGTCCGATCGGATTATAATTTGGAGACTACGTAGATATTTCATTCAGCTTAGTATATGTTAAAGTCAGAAAGTTGTATCTTTTTTACAGCGCTTAGAAATTGAGTTCAAAAATTAAATTATTGATTTGAGGGGGCGGTGGGCGTGGCACCTAACATTTGAAATAAACTTGATCTGCTTATAGTAGCTTTTATAATAGCTGAGATCTCTGCGTTCACACAGACAGACTGACAGACGGATAGTCGGAGAGACAGACAGACATGGCTCAATCGACTCGGCTTGTGATCCTGAGTAAGAATATATATACTTTATGGGGTCTCCCACGCCGTCTTCTGCCTGTTACATACATTTGCACAAAGTTAGAATACCCTTTTTTGACTATTTTCAGTGGTCGAAGGGTATAAAAACTTAGAAAATAACTTCATAATATTACGTTATTTTTCAAAAGGAAGGAGATGTGGTATATACATATTTTAAAACAACAACAATTACATTGTAGCACTTTGCTGCAATATATATATATATAAACGGTCTGCCTGTGTAATAATCTGTAATAATCTGCATGTGTAATACGAGCATCCACTTGAAGGCTAACATGCATAATTGCATAGTCAGCATTCCCACACTGGCTATGCGCTGACCACTTACTATGTATGCGTATAGCACTCTTCCTCTCCCAAAGTCGCCGCTTGGCGACAATACATATATGTGTTCATAACATATGCATATAAGCGTGGAGGCGCTGCAAGCTTCGTTGGCAGCGCTGCTCCCCGATTTAGGCTAAGAAAGCTGTTGTAAGTAGACTTAAGATATATTTGAATCTTGACATCTATTGGAGCGGGACCTTCCCTGCTACATGACATGGACACAAGTCCATCGTCTTAATATAACCAACAATTAATCAGTGTACATCAATTGGGCGTACTTCAACATTACTATGTTAGCAACATCTAACTGACAACACAATTGATATTCTAAAAGGGACTCATCACGTTTATTGACATCGCTGCTTCCCCAGATCGTGTGATGCGCTTGGCATCATAGCCGATCACGAGTGACTTGTTGTGATGGCGGCAGAAGTCCACTGGCCTCTGAACGTCTTTGGGGGAGACGTCATTCACGTCACCCGGGAAGTAGGCAGAGGCGATCACTATCTCCCAGCACCCTCAGCCGCGGCTACCTCAATTGCCGTTGCCACCAGGTCTCTGTGGATGAAATTTTTTAAAGGGTAGTGTCTCACATTGTTATTTACAAAAATAGCAGTGCGAGGGGGCACCACCCATGCGGTCATATATTAACTTATATAATCCGCATGAAAGTACACGGATGTGGCCACCGATCAACCAAGGCTCTTGGACGAGAGCCAAGTCGATTGCTTTTTACAGACGACCCTGCGCATGGTGGCGAACGCTCGTCTGGCGTGGAGCAGGTTCACCTGGAGCACCTTAATGGCGCTCAGTGACAAGGCCACCTGCCCCCCCGAAAGTCGTTGCCACGGATGCCCTTCGGCAGTCTGGAGGAACTGCTCGGGGAGGTCGCCTAGCGACCCCAGTCGCCGGAGGTGCCCTTACTGGTGGTTTCCGCTTCGAGCTGGAGGTGGGCCTTGAAGGGACAGGGGGCGTCCGCTGGCAACCACCGGCCTCATACGGCCCATTATGGGCTTGCGCGCAGTCACCACAATGACTGGAGATTTAGGGATGGAGGTAATCAGTGCCACTGCGGCTGCGGCGCTGGTAGACGAACCGGAGCGGTACCCATTGCTGTTCCGCCGGTGGAGGCTACCGTTGCCGCTGCTGAAGGAGCGCTGATAGGAAGGGGAATGGTTGGAGAAGGGGACAGGGCAGGAGTGGTGGAGACCCTGACAGCGGAGTTTTTAAGGATAATTTTAATCCTGCCAAAGCGGTATTTAACATTAACCTTAGGCTCCGTCAGAGCCTTATACGGTTTATACTGGTTTCCACGGGTGGAGATTGCAAGAGCCTCTGCTCTTCCCGAACCCTTCGCGAGTGCAGCTTTGAAAAGCTTCTTCTCGCGGGTCTTCATTTTGACAAAGGCGTTCCCCGAGTCCAGTCGCAGCGTCAGGCCTGACCTCTGAGAGGCTACAGAAGCGTCGTCAGCAAAGCTGATCAGGTTACCGTCAGCTTCATCGTCGAAGAACATCACCTCGACGGTCTGCTGCATGCCTGAGCAGTTGCTGGACGAGAAGGCAGCACTAGCGAACTTAGTGTCCCTGTCCGAGTCCTCTGGAATACTAGAGTCGAAACCCGTAGTATTGGGGGTGGGAAGCCAACAGCCCAGTGGCTGCAGTGCCGGTGTTGGGGTCGGTCGTGAATGCTTCACCCTGGGTTGATGCTTTCAAAGCGCATCAGACTTTTCTAATTTTTTAAAAGTTCCCTGAATTTGGTACCACGAGTAGGCGGGAAGGGGGAGGTCACCCACGACATAGCCCGCGTGCCGTGGAAGTGAATGAAACTAGAGAAAGACAGGTGACCAGAGTCCGCATACTAGAGACCGGGCTACCCCCCAGGCCACTATCATTCGTACTAATACTATCATTCGTAAAAGTTTTATATTAACTTTCCTTACTGTCTTTCAGGAATTCTGTGTTATCCCATTCCTTACTCTCATTCGGGAATTCTGTTTGTGTTATTTCCCTACTACCATTCGGAAAATTTTTATATTCACTTTCCTAACAGCTCTAGAATTAACCATATTGGTTTCATCGACAACAACATCCCTCGCGACAATAAATTTTTCATTTACAGCATCCCACAACTTAAAACCATTGGGTTCGTAGCCCACAAAAATACTTTTAAGTGATTTATCATTAAATTTTCCTTGTATGTTATTAATATGCACATAAACAGTTGCACCAAACACTCTCAAATGTTTTAAGTAGGGCTTATTGTGCCACATCTCATATGGGGTCTTTGAACTATCTACAAGTGCTCTGCAAGGAATTCTGTTGATTAAATAAGTTGAATTTATAACTGCTTTACCCGTAAAGCTTTTGTCTAGTTTTTGCACCACTAACCATGGCTCGAGCGTTTTCTGTAATAGTTCTTATCATTCTCTCAGAAACACCGTTTAACTAAAGTGTATGTGGCACTGTTAAGTGATAAGAAATTCCTTTCTTAACATAGTACTGCCTCATCTAATTTGAAAGGTATTCTCTACCATTGTCAATGTATAAATTAACAACCTTTAAATTAAAATGAGGTTCACTCTTGGGTACAAAATCTTGAAACATGCTAAACACATCAGATTAACTAAGTTACACAATAAAGTGTAAACTGATCAACAAAGATCACCAAATAATTTGTATCATTTAAGGTAACTGGACTAATTGGCCCACAGACATCTGAGTGTACTACAAAAAGTGGCCTTTTAATATGGGGTTATCTTTCAATTGTTTAAATTGTTTACCATTTAAACAGGGTTCACAAAATTCACATGATAACTCTAAGTTGTTTAGAAGACTTTGATCGCTAAACATATTCTTTCATTTTATTTCTAATAATTTGCCATTGCTTATATGGCCAAACCTCTCATGCCATAAACGAAAATTATTTTTATGCTAAGCCTTTATTGAATATGCTTAAAAATGTGTCAAAGGTAAATTTTTTAAAATACCTGAATTTTTTACAACCATCAACCCATTTTTTCGAAATGGTTACACCGCTTTTGTCAAATTCGAACGACATTCCTACCTCTTGGAGACGCTTTACAGACATCAAATTACTAGCAGCTTCCTTACAAAATAGTACATCCTCCAGTGTAATCGCATGGTCATTTCGTAGACGGATAATACCACGCTTAGTGGCATAATTAAATTCGCCTTGTTGTGGCCACTGCAATCTTATGTGGAGGCATCAACTCCACACTGTCGATATTTAGCAACTCATAATTTATAAGATGGTCACTAGCACCATAAACCTGCAGTTATTCAACTCTGAGGTTTTATTCACATCTTTTAAATTGTTTTTCATTTTCTTTACTTTTATCATTTAATATTCTTTTATAATAAAAGCAGTCTTTTCTAATGTGACCGTCTCTGCCACAATGGTGACATTTGAGTATATACTTGGAATTTTCTATGTTTTCTTTTGCTTAGTTCCCCGATTTTTAGACAAATTATTTTTATTAGTGTTATTTTTGCTGTGCACGATTGCGTTCATAACTTTCTTGCTTGTATCGTTGTGGTCATTTTTAATGTTAATTTCCTGATCTAGCAATCTATTTTTTACAAACGCCAATGTCAAATTTTCTGCAGATAATGTCTCTATCGCCTTCGAACGGCTTAATATTACGTTTAGCTTTATCCATTTTACCAGTCATACATACACATACACAAAAAACACGTGGCACTCAAGTTCTGAGAAAGGATGAATTTCACAATTTATTTTAGTTTCACAATTTAATTGTTTATATGGCATGGACAGGGCCCATAACCTGTTGTAGTTTATGATTTTTATATGTTCTTTTTAAATAATAAGTCAAGATTTATGTTTTAGTTATTTATAATTATTTATATTTTCAACTGCAACAGGACCACGACCTGCTCTTAGCAGAAAACATACAAGAAGAAGGAAGAAAATAAAAGTGTGACCATGCATGTCAAATATAAAGTAATGTTTCTAAACGTTATTTTTGTAGTTGAATAGGGGTATTCCAATATTTAGTTCCTCTTACTGTCTCTGACGGCTGACGATCTACAAGACTATAATAAAAGCCACTAATAAACTTGACCATGTTTCTCCTGGGAGTCCTACATACTGGCCATCAGACCTCAATAAGCTGCCTCACTTGATCGACTTTGCAGTTACGAAAAATATTTCTCACAGTCTGGTTAGAGTTGAATGTCTGCCAGATCTGTCATCTGAGAACCTCGCCTATACTAATTCACCTCGCCCGGTACGTAAAACTAACCGAAAGATTGAATTCAAACTAGTTCAGGTATAAAAAAATATATAAATTCACAGATTAAGTTACACTCAAAACTCAATACTGAATCTGATATTAAGAGCTTCACAGGTACACTGGAATCCATTTATACAGAAGCACCTCGTACTGCAACACCTAAAATAACGAACGTTACACATAATCCGAATAACACTACCGTACAAATCGAGCAACTCGAGCAACCAGGCGAGGTGAATTAGTATAGGCGAGTTCTCAGACGCCTATATATCCCTATTCAACTACAAAAATAACGTTTAGAAACACTACTTTACATTTGACATGCATGGTCACACTTTTTATTTCCTTCCTTCTTCTTGTATGTTTTCTGCTGAGAGCAGGTCGTGGTCCTGGTAACGACGCTTACGTAGAGAATGGCAGACTTCCAGATCTCCACCTGCAAAACAAAAGCTAAAAATAGCCACTCGGAAACTGACCAACGCTCTGAAACAAGAGGACGACCACTCTCAGCGCCGATACATCGAGCAACTTTCTCCAACAGACACAAAACATAAGTCATTGTGGAGAACCCACTAAAACCGTTTTGCCGATAAGGAATCCTCAGGGCCTGTAATGAAACACACAGGGCCACCACATTTGCCGCTCACCTACAAAATGTATTTACGCCAATCAAGGCTTCTAGCACTTTCGCGCTACCGTCCTCGCCCGTTGTTTCCCACCTGCAACACACCTCAATTGTATTCCGTCCAAAAGAAATAACCAAAATTATTATGCCATCACTAAATTTGATTGCTTTCCACAACGATGGAAGAGATTGATCATCATAATGATTCCAAAGCCTGGTAATGACCATACAGTTCAATTCTCATGTATTTTGAAACTATTTGATAAATGCCTGCTAATCCAAGCATTCGGCAGGGTGTGGCTTGACGGCCTAATGTCTAAAGTCATACCTCTATGACAGAAAGTTTGCAGTGCGGGGCAACACTGCCAGTTCAGCTGACCATAAAACTGAGGCTGGAGTCCACCAAGGCAACGTTCTTGATCCCACTTTATAGCTCACCTATACAGCCGACATTCCTAAAAATAGTCGCCCAACGGTATTTACGTTTGCCGACGACACAGCTATCCTAAGCCGTTCAAGTTCCCAATCTAAACTATAGCACAGCTGGCATTACACCTCATAGACTTAAGAAGTGACTATCTGACGGGCGAATAAAAGAAAACGAGCAAAAATGCAAACACGTGACGTTTACGGTAAACTGACAAGATTGCCAACCACTTTTGTTGAACAACAATGAGGTAACGTACCTGGGACTACACCTGGACAGAAGACTCACATGGCGCAGGCACATTTTTTTTTTTTTTTGTTTTTTTCTTTCTATTATTTGTTGAATCTTCCCTTTGTTTTAAGAGACTAACAATAAATATTCAAATCTTAATCTAGCTTAGTTAACTTTCACTTAGTGATAGTGTTTGAGATTAATGCCCTAATAAGTTTATTGCTGGACTGGGAGGTCGTTTCGCTGCGGCCGGTTTTGACTGCATTCTCGAATTAGTTTTCTTGCGAGGGGATTTGGATGGGTGGTGAGCTTTTCTTGGTATTTCATTTTCTTCTCAGTTATTACTTCGATTACCAATTTGATTTTTAGGTCTCTGTGTATGTCTTCGTTCCGAAGGTACCACGGCCCCACACCTCGGAGTTGTATAGAACAGCTTTGAACTCCATACTAAGTGGAGAGCGAGCATTTATGAGCCAGTGGAAGTTCCTTGCTTTAAGTTTAAAATGTATCATCTTGGCTTCTATATGTTATATACCAAGTGAGCCGCCTGTCCATATGAACACCCAGATATGTTACCTCGTCGGCTTGTGGAATGCAAATGTTATTCATGACCAGTGGTGGGCATATTTGTTTGTTTAAGTTAAAGGTAACCTGCTTGCATTTTTGTGCATGTATTGAAATTCTCCAGTCTACAAGCCATCGTTCTACAGATGTTAAGTGTCGGGATAGGAGTGCCGTGGCTTCTGTTGCGCATTTGGAACGACTGACTATCGCGGTATCATCAGCGAACGTAGAGGTTGTTAAATTGTAGTCTGTGGGGAAATCCGCCGTATACAGGGTGTATAGGATTGGACCCAGAACATTGCCTTGTGGCACTCCAGCTTCGATTGCGCAGTCTCGTGAGGTGCTTGTATGGCATATTATTGCAAACACTCTATTGTATAGGTACGAGTTCAAATGCCTGGGCGACGTCTAGAAAAATGGCTGTGCAATATTCTCGATGTTCATGTTTTTCTCTGAAGCCAAATTGATGTGTTGGAAGTGTGTTGTTATATTTAAGATGAGGGCTTATCCGCAGGAGTAGCATTTTTCAAACAACTTTGAGAGACAAGTTATTAAGCTTATCGGTCTATATGAAGATGGCTGCGTTTTATCTTTTCCTGGCTTTGGAATCATTACTATGGTCGACTCTTTCCATTTCTGAGGGAAGTATCCAAGCATGGCGATTGCGTTGAACAACAAGCAGATGTGCTTAGGTAACCTTTGCTAATTCACATGGTCGGAATTCAATGGGTTTGAAAGATCTGAATAGTTTTTCAGATACGAAATTAACAAAAAAAACGAATTTGACAAGGTATTAAAAGATTATTGGTGTGTATGTTTATCGTAGTTCATTTGTTCAAGATCGAAATCAGACTAATTCTATTATACATTAGCTACTCTCTTTGGCCTCTTTGCAGCGGATTAAACAGCCGAAGCAAAGACGAGCGTTGACAGAGTATAAGAATTGTTCGTTTTTCATGTTATGTTATTTTAATTTATGTTTCTATGTATTATATGTATTTCAATGTAATTCGATCTATTTTTATCTTAATCTATTGTTTAAAAGCTGCAGCGCTCCAACATTCGCCACCATTAAAGGACTGCAGTTCTTTGATTCATGGGATTGGAGCCAGCTTGTGGATTGCTCTTTAACGATGCCGGTTGCGGTTTGCACCTCTGCCACTCGGACCTTGTGGTCGTCTCCCGCGATGACTCGGGTGATGCCATTTCTGGGGCGGTGTGTTGTTCTCGTGTATCAACACCATGCGATCCACCTCTAAGTTGTTGGCCTCTGTTGTCCATTGTGATTGGACCAGCTGTGCCAAAACCGCAGCTTGAGTTCCGACAGCTGCCGCCACCGCTTTAAGGATGGATTGCCTGCCATGTTGCAAGGCATTCCTGGAGCGTATTAGCGCGGCTGCATGGTTAGAGCCTGACCCAGCAGCAAATGGCCTGGCGTTAGTGGCTCGCCGTCGTTGGGATTGCTGCCTCGGCCGCCAGTGACCTGGAGTTCAGCAGCGCTGCGACGTCGACTAGGTGTGTGTTGAGCTCGTCGTGTGTGAGGTTGGCGTTGCCGGCCCCTCTCACCAGCCGATGCTTTGCGGCCTTCACTGCCGCCTCCCACAGTTCTCCGAAGTGTGGCGCTCTGGGTGGAATGAAGGTTCACTCCACTCCTCTCTCCGCTACGTAGTCCTGAAGCTCCTCCTTCTGCTTCTCGAACGCTGTTTGCAGATCCTTCAGTGCGTTGCTCGCTCCTACGACATTGGTCGCATTATCGCTGTATACCTTCTCCGGCAGTCCTCGACTGCCCGCGAACCTTTTAAATACATTTAATAACGCGTCAGTGGATAAATCAACTACAAGTTCAAGATGAACAGCCTTTGACGTGAAACAAACAAACACAGCGACATACGCATTTACTGGGGGCCTACCGCTCAATCTGTAGCTTACATAAAAGGGTCCACAAAAATCAACACCGCAAACTCTGAATGGGCGACCTTCTCTCAAACGGTCTGCAGGCAAGTTGCCCATGCTTTGGCCTAACAATATTGGCTT
This sequence comes from Zaprionus nigranus, assembly GCA_018903425.1. Taxonomy (NCBI): domain Eukaryota; kingdom Metazoa; phylum Arthropoda; class Insecta; order Diptera; family Drosophilidae; genus Zaprionus; species Zaprionus nigranus. Next base: position 134,349 of record JAEIGD010000069.1, on the reverse strand, counting down.
ATATTTGAAACAATGCACGCAGTTACGAACAACTGCTGAGCATATTTCTCGTGCGCTTATTAGCCAAATTTGCTGTCTCAAAAGTGCCATCAATACTTTTGGGCCAGCGTGATAATTTTTAATGTGCAGATTAAACACAAATATCTTGACGAAAGTTTCGTCTCGAGGCAACAAAAGAGGAAATTTCGCATCGTAGGGAATGTTACTCTGCAGCAACCTGCCACCTACACGAATAACTTTGAAATGTATGCCAGATTCATCAAATTAATGCATGAAGGGGTTTAACGACTGAATACTGGGTTGTAAAACGTGCAATTTTTCAAGCAACAATGGTTCTCGTTGAAATCTATGTTCTTGCACTATTTGCAATGTTTTCCAAAAGGCAAGTCTTCTTTCAATGGCCGATACGATGTGAGAATTGGGTCGATACTTTCGTAGCAGAACCGCATGACATACGCTACTATACGAATAATTTTAGAGAAGGAAGATCGTGGTTGAATTAGTTCTAAAATTCTATTAAATGTTGCCTGTTCGTAAATTACTTTGTGAACTGAAACACATTTTTTGTTTTCTGAACTTTGTACTTCTGCGCAGATCTCAAACTTATGGAGTTGTGGCCAATTCGCGGCAGTGTCATGTAAGAAGCTTGGACCCGTAATGATTTAATAAGCTCATCTATACATGCACCTCTAGATGCAATATCAGCTGGATTTGACTCAGTCGGTACATGTCGCCATATAACATGATTAGAGCGCTCTTGAATTTTAGCAACTCTATTAGCTAAAAAGATAGATAATGACGCTGGCTCTCTTTCTAACCAATAGAGGGTCAATAATTGCAACTGAATCCTGTTTTCTTGCTAGATTTCTGCACGTCTTGGTTGCCCTGTGCACACGAAAACGATGCCTTACTATGCCCTTTTGAAGTATCTTTAGGCTTGCCTTTCGCCTTTGTTGACTCTTCTGGTGCTAAATATTGATAGCGCCTATTTAAATGAGTGGCGCAATCAGACTAGGAAGGCAGCTTGTCGTAATCAAGCTGTTCTTTGTATCTAGACTTGGTCACTTGGTCCACCTTAGACATGCTCATATGGATAATCATAGCGTTGGCAATGTCTTTATCAGTTGCCAGCGACAACAGCGTTGAGTAAATGGCAGAAACTGTGTCAATAATTGATCGCAGACCTCCTGGCGATGCCTTGGTCATGCTTGGCAATTCGAACAGTTGAGATACAGTATCAAAGAAAATGAGGCATTTATTATCATACAAAGCATCAAGACTTTCTAACGCCTTTTGATAATTACTGTCTGACAATTGAAATGGTTTCACCACTCCTAATGCTTCATCTGATAGACATGATAGCAAGTAATTAAATTGTTCTACCTCTGATAATGAGTGATCGGCATCAACTAATGTATTAACCCTTTCATGCCCACTGTTGCCTATAGGCAACATTGCCTTTGTATTTAAATATCGGTTACGATTCAAAATTAGTCTTCACTTTTTTTTTATGGGGAAGTCCCTTTATTATTTTTCTTTCATTTTTTCTAATTTTTGCTAGTGCAGCTGCAGTGAGTGTTTAGTAATCGCAAATAATTCAAAGCGACCACAGCTGCCAAAAAATTTTAGCAAAAAGTGCTCGTAAAAATAGTTGAATTAATTAAAATTAGTTACAAAAATTAACAAAATAAGTTTGTAAAGCTCTTCAAAATAGGTAAGTCTATTATAAAAGTATAAATTTGTGTGTGAAATTTGTTTAACAAAGAGTGTGAATTTTTTCAAAGTTCATGTTGCCTACAGGCAACATTGGTCGTTAGAGGTAAGTAATAATTTTTTTTTGTTCACATAGGCATGCGTCCAAAGGGATTAAACGAATTGGAAATTCGAAAAATTTGCGAATTTGATTGGGAAGATTCAAACGACGAAGATGAAAATGAAGATCCAGAAAATAATATGGAAGTCTTGGAGGCATTTATAGAAGAAAACCTCAACAACATAATAGAGCAAGGTGGAAATATTGAGGATGAGCTTATGAAAAGCACAGTGCTCAATTTCATCGAAAGCGGCTTTGATGAAACAGTCCAACAAATTTATGAAAAAGTCGATTTAAATAATTTGAGATGGAGGCGTTATGTCTCAAAAGAAAATAATATGGATACTGAATGGAGAAGCCATCAGACTGCTGGCTCCATCAAGTCGCCCATTGAATATTTTAATTCATTTTTTGATGATGAAATTTTTGAAAAGATATGTATGGAAACCAATAATTACGCCTTTCAAGATAAAGGAGTGGAGCTGAAGTGTGGGGTGTGGGAGATACGGAGATATATAGGCGTGCTGCTCTACCTAGGCGTAGTCAAAATTCCAACAATGCGTATGGCATGGTCAAATGATTTTAAATTAACCGTAATATCAGACGCATTACCACGAAATAGATTTGAAAAAAATAAAATCATTTTTTTCACATAAATGACAACTCCAAGCAACCTGCCAAAGGTGTGGAGAACTATGACAAACTTTTTAAAATTCGTCCTTTATTAAATAAATTGAAAGAGAAATTTAATGAAATCTCACAAGAGGAACATCAAAGTTGTGATGAACAGATGATTTCCTTCAAAGGTAAAAGTAGCTTAATTAATTTTTGCAATATATGAGGTTCTAATTTAATTTTTGTTTCAGGTCATCATAGTTTAAAGCAGTATCTCCCTAAAAAGCCTCATAAGTGGGGCTTTAAATGTTTTCCAGAGCTGGGGTCTCTGGCATTATATATGATTTTTGTCTGTACGTTGGAGATGGAACCTGTAAGTCTTTTGGACTTGGATTGTCTTCAGATATTGTTTTTGCATTTGGCTTCAAATATTCCTGATAATCAAAACTTTAAGTTGTTTTTTGATAACTGGTTCACTTCAGTAAGCCTAGTTATAGCATTAAAGGAACGTGGGATTTTAGCAGTTGGCACTATTCGCAACAACCGTTTGAAAAATTGTAATCTTCTTAATGAAAAACAGTTAGCTGAAAAAGGCAGGGGATCCTTTGACATAAAGGTCGAAGCAACTTATAACTTGATCTCATGTCGCTGGTTTGATAACAAATGTGTTCAGCTTATTTCAAATTATACTGCCGACACACCAGTTTCTGAGTGCATTCGTTGGTGCCGCAAAGAGAAAAAGATGGTTAAAATACCGCGTCCAGCTATTGTAGATACTTATAATAGAAACATGGGGGTGTTGATCTATCAGATATGCTGTTAGAGTTATACAAAGTAAATCACCGCTCCAAAAAAATGGTACATGCGAATAGTTTATTGGTGTATAAACGTGACTGTGGTGAATAGCTGGCTATTATACCGCCGAGATCATAAGCTCTCACTTGATGGCAAGAAATATATGCCACTTATAAGTTTTCAATTAGAAATTGCCAAAGAGCTACTAAATGCTAATGTGGCTCGATCCCGTAAAAGAGGTAGACCTGTATTTGCTCCATTAAATTTTAACTCGCCAAGTTCATCAATCGGTCATGTAGAGCACTGCTCACCAGCTTCTTCAATTGGAATTGAATCACCAAAAACTACATTACCAAAGAGATCGTATATTATGGCTCCAGCAAAAGCCTTAAGATATGACCAAATTGGTCACTGGGTTCAGTGGGAATCAAAAGGTAGATGTAGAATGTGCACTTCAGGCTTTCCCAGGTCAAAATGCTCAAAATGTAATATTCATTTATGTTCAAACCAAAAAAAAACTGTTTTTTAATGTATCATACAAACAGTAATACAGAAAAATAAAGATTGTTACAAATATCTCATATTTGAAGTTTAATTTAAAGGTAATATTACTCATACGTTCATACACATTTATTTATATGGATGGACCAATGTTGCCTATAGGCAACATTGCAGTAAGGACATACCAAAGGACTTAGAGCATCGAAAATTGAAATGAACATTACTTGAGGCCCCTATTAACCATTTATGACGTAAAATATTTTTTTATGTGGCCCCAGAATAATTCGGGCATGAAAGGGTTAAAAGGCACCTAAAATTCCTATAATCTGAATGCTTCCCACTGAATTTTGGAAGAGACATTTTTGGCAATTAAGCATGATGACTTGTACTAGCAGTAACAGTGCACACTTCAGGCCTGTTTTGCTTAACAGCATTTAAAAACAAAGCTTTGGTGGCAACAAACAAATCCTGCAGCGGCCATCTTGTGACACCACTTGGATCATAACTCTCTAGTTAAGTTTATAGGCCCATTGCCTTTCCAATATATCCTTGTAAAATCTTAAGACGACACTCGAGCTGTGTTTTTTCGAAAGATATTCTTTTTTGCTCAAACGAAGTCTTCATGCGCTCAATATCGAATTTCAGGCGATCTAATGCTTGAACCAGATTTGCCATACGCTTAGAGCTGCTTGCTGGCTTGGAATCTTCTTCATTGCCCATGATTAATAACTTAACTTTACAAGCTTCGAACTTTAATGGGAATAAATACTAAATGATATCCAACAATCAACAAGAACAAGAACGGCTCCACGAACTAACGGAACACTGAATGCACCAAGATTAGTCGTCTTCTTTACTAAGCGACAGAAAAAATAGCTGTAATCTCGCAGCTGCTAACACCAAAGCGAAACAGGCGAGTAGCGAAAGTACAATAACCGAATAAGCGACTTTGAAACTGCAATACAAATGTAACTAGCAAATTCCGAAAATAGAATATCAATATGTAACGAATGTGCAGTTGCTTTATTTGTTTGTTTTAGTTCAAAGGCTTTAGTTAATTTATATGTACATATACATATGTACATATCTATGCGCATTTATACATGCAAATATGCACACATATGTACGTATAGTTGTTCGTTGTAAGACTCACTGACACCAATAATTGAGACACTTGTAAACTTTATGGAACTTTATATACATATGTATGTACATATATATAAAGGTGCACAATCACACTACACAATAATTTGTGTTTGGCCAATAATTTAAGATTCTCGCACAATTGCGGGGCGACACAAAAAACTCAATTTATGGTGCAGATTACCTCGTAGCTTTTGGTGGATTCCATAGACACTTCCCTTGATGAGCGGCTTGACATCTCTTGGCACTTAAACACGCGAAAACGGAATTTACACCACCAATAATTTAAAACGAAATTCACAAATAATAATAACGAAGTCCCTGCTCGGGCGCCAATGAAAGATCTGAATAGTTTTTCAGATACGAAATTAACAAAAACAAGGAAAGAGACAGGGAGAACCAGTAAGAAAAGCAACAGTCGCGCAGCACGCAACAGTGGGATACCCTTCGACCTATGTATGTATGTTCCTATGTATGTACCCATATACATTTGCACATGCTTTGAAATTAATCCCGACAGATGGCGCTCGCGCTTCCCGCCCGGCCCCCCTCCCTTGGTAGCTGACAGAAGCACTTGGTTTTATGCTCATACTTTCTTAAATAAATTCTGTGTTTATTGTCCGATCGGATTGTAATTCGGAGACTACGTAGATATTTAATTCAGCTTAGTATATGTTAAAGTCAGAAAGTTGTATCTTTTATACAGCGCTCACAAATTGAGTTCAAAAATTAAATTATTGATTTGTGGGGGCGGTGGGCGTGTCACCTAACATTTGTAATAAACTTGATCTGCGCCGAGTACATAAGAACCTTCATTCCAACTTTGGTGTCTCTAGCATTTATAATAGCTGAGATCTGTGTGTTCATCTGGTCAGACGGACATCCGGACATCAGGACATCCGGACATCCGGACATCCATACAGACAGACATAGCTCAATCGACTCAGCTACTGATCCTGAGCAAGAATATATATACTTTGTGGGGTCTGCCACGCCTCCTTCTGCCTGTTACATACATTTGCATTTTGCACAAAGTTAGTATACCCTTTTGACCATTTTCAATGGTCGAAGGGTATAAAAACGAATTTGACCCGGTATTAAAAGATTATTGGTGTGTATGGCAAAGACGAGCGTTGACAGAGTATAAGAGTTGTTCGTTTTACATGTTATGTTATTTCAATTTATGTTTCTATGTATTGTATGTACGTATTTCAATGTAATTCAATGTATTTTATCTTAATATATTGTTTAAAGCTACAGCGCTCCAACAGGGTTCTTGAGGTTCTAAATTTGCTGCTGTTAAAGGAGGGAGAGTAAAATGAGTTGGTAGCGAGATTTGGTCGGAATTCATTTTGTAGATGGTCTGGACTGCCACTCCCTTCGTAGGCGTCTTTTATGTAATACCAGCCGCTCGATTTCTCGGTTAGTTCTGATGTAGTTTGGTTTTGCATACGTCACTGGCAAGGTTGAAGCCTTTGCAGCCGAAACTAAAATATTTTCAAGAGTATCCGTTGACTTGTCTACATCCTCCTTAGTAGATAATGACGGCGTTAGTTCTATGTGTGAACAGACATACTTTTTTATATCTTGACCAGTTTGTTCGAAAATTTGTGAGTCTGTAGGGTGGGTCGACTATGTGAGGGCGATTTAGCATATTTAGAACAACAGGTGAGTGATCTGATGCTAAATCTGCTAGTGCTTCGGCGGTGACCATGCTGCGGGGGACTTGTTTAAATCGATCAGGTCTGGGATTTTTCTCGGGTCTGCTGGCCAGTATGTAGGCCTGCCCGGGGATACATAGTCTAGCTTGTTTTTCGGCTTCGTAAGCGCATTCTACAACTGTTGGATATTTGTCGATGTATGTTCGGAATGAGCGGGTCTTTTCGGCGGGGGAGTTCTATGACGGATTTTAAGGCGCTAGCGAAAGAAATTGTAGGAGTACTGCATTGGACAGTTAAGGGTGGTTGAAACACCGGTTACGGAGAGAAGAAATTGACTTTGTTGTATGTATGTGCTATGGCAATACGTTTGTTTAGGCGGCTCTTCATTTCTTTGTAAACCACACAGCCTCTGTAGTTTCCAGTATGTTTTCCCCCGCAGTTACTGCATTTCTTCACAGACTTATCTTCCTTATTTTTGGGGTAGTTAGTGGTAGTATGAGGTTCACTACAGACAACACATATGGACTTAAAGGTGCAGTATGCCTTGGTGTGGCCGTATTCTTTTCAGTTAGTACATTGAACTGGATTGATACGTTGGTGCGGCTCCTCCACGGTGATAGTCCGATGTAGCAAGTACTGTAGATTGTATATTGGATGCACTTAGTTTTTGTTTAGTGTCTGGACCTCTGGTTCGAGTTCTATTTTAAAAAGTGACTGCGAAACTTTGTCTTTGTTTAAAATATAAATAGCTGTTTTTGCAGAAAAGTTTTTGTCCCTTAGAGCCTCAATTATTTCGGCAGCTGTCACTGTTGCCTTAAGTACTACATGTAACCCTTGCAACTTTTAATTGGTAGGTGTAGTAGTTTTTACCAGCTTCATTGAGATATTTAGTCACTATACGGTGGACTGCTTCTGTTTGAATCTGTAGTTTTGTTTCATGAATATTTTCTTTTTTAAGCGGGATAATGTGGAATTTGCTATCACCAACCGATTTCATTGCCATTGTTGGCTCGATTGATTTTGGGTTGATTACCCGCCTTATTGTTTTGCGGGCTGAGTTTTCTCTTGATCTGGATGTAGCGATCCATTCCAGTCTTCACAGTCGAAATTGTAGTCTGCTTTTGTTTTGGTTCTTCTTTGCGTGCATTATTGTTGTTGCCAATAGTTGGTGTTGCAGTTGGCTCAGCGATAATTAGTTGGGCCGCTGACGAAGTTGTTGTAGTGGTAGCAGTGCCAGTTGCTAGGGAGGTCACAGCACTTGTTATTGCAGTGTTACAGTAACCCGGAATGGTCGTTTGGCGCTGCGAGGGGAACGGGATAGGACAATCGGTCTCTTCGCTCCACGACTTGTAGGCCGAAGCAGGCAGAGAGAGAGAGAGCAAAAACGCGGTCTGACATTCGCTGTAAGCAAAAGTTTATTTTTCGAGTTAGTTAAAGGTGAGGGTGCTCGATCAGCGATGTGCGGCGAGACGAAAGAAAAGTATGCATTATTGCGTTGTAAAGAGTACCGGCGCTCGTCTTTTCACATTGTCGCGAAATGCGTATATCGTTTTGATTCATTGTTCTAATTATTTATATCAGTAAATAATTACTATAGTCAATAATTGTTAGTCGTACGAACTGCACTTTGCACTTTGTGTTTAACTTTCGCTCTACTGTTGTAGTTTTAGAACTTGCTAATCCTAGCTAAGAAAGAAACACATCTGCACTCGCCGACGTTCGATCACGCAGGCACATTGAAGCCAAAAAATCAATTAAATCTTAAAGCCAACAATTCACTCTACAATTCCGTATTGAAAACTATTTGGACCTATGTATCACAGTTATGGGGCAATGCAAGCAACAGCAATATTGACATCACACAGCGAGCACAATCGAAGATTCTCCGAACCATCACTGGCGCACCAGTCATCAATGCAATTACCTAAAGGAAAAATACCATAGCAAGCTTTCTTCGCACCCAAATCAGCTAGCGAGAGCTGTAACACAGCTCAGCAGTCGTTCCCGTCTTTTCGAAAGGACCTACCATCCCAGTTGGAATAGTAAAATAACTGTTCAAAAATTTGTTATTGTTAAGATTTTAAAACGTATTGTTATTTTTTATACAATAAGATTCAATAAATAAAATCAAAGTACAAAAAAAAAACCAGTAAAAAAAAAGCCACAGTTGTGCGGCACATGACAGTGGGATACCTTTCGACTTATGTTTCGGTGTAGTTTAATTTGTTAAATTCATACACATGCTTTAAAAAATATTCCCGAGAGATGGTGCTTGCGCTGTGCGCTAGTTACCAACCGTGGCTTAGAGCGTAACAATGTTTTACCTAGAGACATATCTTGTCTGCGAAACTATTCAGTGAAAACACGTCTACTCTCGATGAACATAACAATAAAAAAATGGGTTTTTATTGGCATATGTATATGCTTCGTTATATGTATGTATGTGTGTGTGTATGTGTGTATGTATAACGTTGCTGTTCTGCTCGGTGTTTCCGCGAAAGTTGCCTTTTCTGGAGACGTTGAATATCGATCCTGTTGTAATGAGTGTTACTGCTGTCCAGAGTCCAAAAAGTTATTCTGTGATCTGCTCTAACTAGTTTTGAAAATCTTGGTGTTATCTTATTTCTTCGGTTCGCTTTTCTAAATACTATGTCTTCTGCTGATAACGGTATCGGGTCTGTTCTTGTTCCATTCAGTTTCTGTATTCTTTCTTTTGCCTTTTTTGTCATTTCTGTCTGACTTGGGTATATAATTATACCCTTCGACCATTGAACATGGTTAAAAAAAGGGTACACTAAGTTTGTGCAAATGTATGTAACAGCCAGAAGGAGGCGTGGGAGACCTCATAAAGTATATATTCTTGCTCAGGATCACAAGCCGAGTCGATTGAGCCATGTCTGTCTGTTTGTCCGTCTGTATGTCTGTCTGTCTGTCTGTCTGTGTAAACGCACAGATCTCAGTTATTATAGAACCTAGAGTTACTAAATTTGGCAGGAAAACTCATGTGTACTATAAGCAGATCAAGTTTATTTCAAATGTTAGGTGCCACGCCCACCGCCCCCACAAATCAATAATTTAATTTTTGAACTCAATTTGTAAGCGGTGTATAAAAGATAGAACTTTCTGACTTTAACATGTACTAACCTGAATAAAATATCTACATAGTCTCCAAATTACAATCCGATCGGACAATAATCACAGAAGTTATATAAGAAAGTATGAGCATAAAACCAAGTGCTTCTGCCAGCTAACAACGGCGGCGGGCGAGCGTCATCTGTCGGGATTAATTTCAAAGCATCTGCATATAAATATGTGTATGAATTTAACAAATTAAACTACACGGGAACACAGGTCGAAGGGTATCCCACTGCAGTGCACTGTCGCGTTTTGCGCGACTGTTGCTCTCGTTTTTTATACCCTTCGACCATTGAAAATGGTCAAAAAAGTGTATACTAACTTTGTGCAAATGTATGTAACAGACAGAAGGAGACGTAGGAGACCCCATAAAGTATATATATTCTTGCTCAGGATCACAAGCCGAGTCGATTGAGCCATGTCTGTCTGTCTGTCCGTCTGTCCGTCTGTCCGTCCGTCCGTCTGTCCGTCTGTGTGAACGCACAGATCTCAGCTATTATAAAAGCTAGAGTTACCAAATTTGGCAGGAAGACTCCTGTGTAGATCAAGCAGATCAAGTTTGTTTCAAATGTTAGGTGCCACGCCCACCGCCCCCACAAATCAATAATTTAATTTTTAAACTCAATTTGTAAGCGCTGTATAAAAGATACAACTTTCTGACTTTAACATATACTAGGCTGAATGAAATATCTACGTAGTCTCCAAATTATAATCCGATCGGACAATAAACACAGAAGTTATTGAAGAAAGTATGAACATAAAACCAAATGCTTCAGTCAGCTAACAAGGGAGGCGGGCGAGCGAGTTAACAGTCGGCTAACAGCGCCAACTAACAGAGTTAACAGTCGGCTAACAGCGCCAACTAACAGCGCACTGTTGTCGCAACATGTTGCTGGCTCTGTCCGCACAGTGAAGCGCAGCCAACATGCCCCTCTCCCCGGCCATAGGGAAACAACATCGACCCGGCAACAAAATTCAGAGCCGAGGAGTTTCAACGAACATCGCCAACACGAACTCGGCCGAAGAGACATTTTTGCCTAAACATAAAACTTTTGTAATAAAGAGAGCTTCTTCTCGTTCCATACCCCGAACTGCACGGTTGTTTTTTAACAAGCTTTCCCTCCCTCGGCCACAGGATTGTAACTGGCGCAGCCGGACTACGGACAGGGGATTAACTATGCCCACTACGCTTATCGTTCTAATTCTAAAGAGGTAATGAACATGTGACGGCAGTGGTTGTGGGCATTTTAGTAGTGAGTGGTGAAATAATAAATTAAGTAGAAAGTTATTGAAACATAACGACGTCCAAGTGCAAATATAACAAAAGAAACAAACAAAACCAAGTTCAAATTGCTCCACAGGCGACCGTATATGTGTACATCAATCGCTGATAAGGCACCGGGATCGCTTGTGCGGGACAATTTGCAACAATTATACAAACAAGTTGCTACGTGTAATGACCGTATAAGTGTACATCAATCGCTGATAAGGCACCGGGATCATCCATACACCCCAACTCATAAAATGATACCAATTTAAAAAGAAGAATTTGACATATCAAACTGCTGTGCGTGGTGACCGTTTGTATGTGTTTGGTATGCTTTTTGGCTATTTCACCAGAATAGTAATTTCATCACTATGGTAATATTGCATCAGCCCATATTTGCATGTGTATGTGGTTGGTATGCTTTTTGGCCATTTCACCAGATTTTAATTTCATCACTATGGTGATATTGCATCAGCCCATATTTGCATGTGTATGTGGTTGGTATACTTTTTGGCTATTTCACCAGAATAGTAATTTCATCACTATGGTAATATTGCATCAGCCCAGATTTGCATGTGTATGTGGTTGGTATGCTTTTTGGCTATTTCACCAAATTTTAATTTCATCACTATGGTAATATTGCATCGGCCCATATTTGCATTGCTGTCGCTGACTGCAAGTTGTTACAAAAAGAAGTGGTGAAGAGTTAAATCAGTATTAGACCTCATTGTGACCAGAACTCGCTGCGCAAGAAGTGATAAAAAAAACTAACTAAATTAAATAAGTCGAATATTAGACTTAGAATTAGCAAGAAGTGAATATACACATCAGTCGCCGCCAAGGCAACGGGATCCTCCGCACAGTGATTTAAAACAAATAAATGTAAGTTGTGTGATTAACGACCGAATATGTGTACAACAATCGCTGTTAAGGCACCGGGATCGTTTTCATTTATCAATTTACACGAACGCAAATTTATTTTACAAATAGAAAAAAATAATAATAAAACCTGGACAATTATTATTCATAACAATAAAAAATAAAATAATAAATAAAAAATAAATATATACACAGTGATACAGTTTCTTTCGGCAAATCAAGTAAGCATGTATGTGTTTGTGTTGCGCCGCTTGTGAAATTCTTGCGACGTCGGCGCATAACTGTACATTGGCTGCCGCCAAGAGCTGATATCGTGAGTTGTGAATTTATGTGAGTTGTGTGATTAACGACCGAATATGTGTACAACAATCGCTGTTAAGGCACCGGGATCGTTTTCATTTATCAACTTACATGAAAATTTATTTTACAAATAAAAAAAAAAAATAACAATAATAAAACCTGGACAATTATTATTCATAACAATAAAAAAAAAATAGAATAATAAATAAAAATAGATATATACACAGTGATACAGTTTCCTTCGGCAAATCAAGTAAGCATGTATGTATGTGTTTGTGTTGCGCCGCTTGTGAAATTCTTGCGACAATTTCGTTTGAAATTCGTTTGTACACTGTTAAATTCTGTTGAATCCTTTTTGCACACCACGCACTGCGAGAAAAGAACCACTTCAAAAAAATATATAAAAGCAATAAAATTAATTTAAGAAATATATTATACATTTATAAAAGAAAAAAAAAAACAAAAACAAGAAAAATAATAGAAAACAACAAAACAATCCACAAACAACTTAACGTCTTTTGTTGTCACATGTTCACTAACCTCTAAATTACACTCTATTGAATACTTTTTTAATTTATGCATTACAGTTCAAGTCGAAAACATAAAAAACTACAAAGTTGGAAGTAAGCACAGCAGCACTACACGAATGACATACAATCAACACTAAACACCGGGAAACAAGGAAAAGAGGAAACTACGTAACAGACACACACATACAGGTTTCTTTTATTTTCGAAAGAATACACACATATTATAATACACATTTAAACATAGATACATATACATAGTATCACAAAATATAATACAATATATTACTACATTAATATACAAACGAAAACAATACAAACCAAACAAACACCCAAAATTTTCCCTATACAAAAAAAAAGAGAACAAAAAAAACACATACATATTATTAATATACCTATTTACACCTCACATATTATTACTATTTTATATACACATGCACATTTCTTGCAAACAAAATACAATACACGTAAATGTTAAAGAATATAATTATAATACACATTTAAACATAGACACATATACATAGTATCACAAAATATAATACAATATATTAGTACATTAATATACAAACGAAAACAATACAAACCAAACAAACACCAAAAATTTTCCCTATACAAAAAAGGAGAACAAAAAACACATACATATTATTAATATACCTATTTACACATCACATATTATTACTATTTTACATACACATGCACATTACTTGCAAACAAAAATACAATACACATAAATGTTAAGGAAAAAAGCCAACACCAATAACACAGTTAGGGGCAGATCAGGGTTAAGGAGCGAATCAGGTCTATCTGAGATAAGGGAAGCGACAGGAACAAAAGAGAAAGACCAGTCGGTTCCGTCCCAAAACAATAATCCCACCAACGCTATGGATTCCGGTAACACATCAGGGCCACTAAGTTCCACCGTTAGCAATTCTTCAATAAACACAAACCTTAATCTACAACAACTACTAACCCTTGTACATCAACTACCAACCTACGAAGGCCCACCTGACAATCTTGATAGATTTATAGGCAGAGTAGATCAGCTCCTTTTGTTAGCCTCATCAGTGGACCAAGCAACATGCAGACAGTATTTACTTGGAACTATCCGTGACAAGATCAAAGACAAAGGCATCACTTTCGTAACAACTAAAGGTCAAAAGTTACACAAACAAAAAATTAGGAAAACAGTTAAGAAAATAGTGGAAGAAACATAAGTTAGAGAAGCACTATTCAAGAAATATATTATTAACAAGAAACAATCTAAAAAAAAAAAATCTGAAAAGGCACAAACATTTTTTTTTTCTTTCTTTTCAACAAAGTAGTAGTTATTAGCCAGGAAACTAAACATTATACATAAATTGTTATTTCATAAGGAACAAATAATAATATAAGATAGATAATAAGTAAACAAAGTGTAACTTTAGCATAAGATATAACGTTTATAAAAACAACACTCATGTTTAACATTAAGATACCCATTCAAATGTCGTCGGAGTTCGTGGCATACACCAACAACACGTCGCCTAATCACCTTTCTCCGATCCGGCCATTCCCCTTATGGCCTTCTCTTCGGACTGGGGGGGAGGAGTTAACAGTCGGCTAACAGCGCCAACTAACAGAGTTAACAGTCGGCTAACAGCGCCAACTAACAGCGCACTGTTGTCGCAACATGTTGCTGGCTCTGTCCGCACAGTGAAGCGCAGCCAACATGCCCCTCTCCCCGGCCATAGGGAAACAACATCGACCCGGCAACAAAATTCAGAGCCGAGGAGTTTCAACGAACATCGCCAACACGAACTCGGCCGAAGAGACATTTTTGCCTAAACATAAAACTTTTGTAATAAAGAGAGCTTCTTCTCGTTCCATACCCCGAACTGCACGGTTGTTTTTTTAACAAGCTTTCCCTCCCTCGGCCACAGGATTGTAACTAGCGCGAAGCGGGACCGCCATCTGTCGGGTTTAATTTCAAAGCATGTTCATATACATATGTTGAAGAATTTAACAAATTAAACTACACGGAAACATAGGTCGAAGGGTTTCCCACTGTCGCGTGCTACGCGACTGTTGCTTTTCTTACTGGTTTGTTTTAAATTCGTTATGTTTTTATACCCTTCGACCATTGAAAATGGTCAAAAAAGGTTATACTAACTTTGTGCAAATGTATGTAACAGGCAGAAGGAGGCGTCGGAGACCCCATAAAGTATATATATCTTGCTCAGGATCACAAGCCGAGTCGATTGAGCCATGTCTGTCTGTCTGTCCGTCTGTCCGTCCGTCCGTCTGTCCGTCTGTGTGAACGCACAGATCTCAGCTATTATAAAGGCTAGAGTTACCAAATTTGGCAGGAAGACTCCTGTGTACTTCAAGCAGATCAAGTTTATTTCAAATGTTAGGTGTCACGCCCACCGCCCCCACAAATCCATAATTTAATTTTTGAACTCAATTTGTAAGCGCTGTATAAAAGATACAACTTTCTGGCATTAACATGTACTAAGCTGAATGAAATATCTAAGCATAAAAACAAATACTTCTGTCAGCTAACAAGGGTGGCGGGCGAGCGCGAAGCTCGAGCGCCATCTGTCGGGATTAATTTCAAAGCATGTGCATATGCATATGTGTATGAATTTAACAAATTAAACTACACGGGAACATAGGTCGAAGGGTATCCGCGAAGGGTTTTGCGCGACTGTTGCTCTCGTTGTAAATAATCATGTTGGTCTGAATATTCGATCGTTCTATTAAAAATATGTGTCTTTCCTGTGAATAATTCGAATGGCGTTAATTTTGTCGCGGAATGTATGGCATTGTTGTATGTTTATTGACGTTTCTGCCATAATTTCGTCATGTTCGCATTCTAACTTGTGGTCTTTCTTGACTTTGTAAATAATCCTATAGGTTTCTGTAAGCGTTGAGAGTAACCGTTCTACTGTTGAATTGCTACTCGATGGTTGGAATGATGTGAGATGTAAGTCAATGCTAAATTGCTTACAAAAGTCTTTCAAGAGAATAGAGTTAAACTCCGCACCTTGGTCGCAGATTATTTTCCTGGGTGTTCTGAAATTACAAAAAGTTTTGATCTGTTTTCTGATATTAATCGAATCCCTACTTGAATTGGTATATGCGGCAGCAAATTTGTAAAATTTGTCTATTATCATTAGCATGGTTTTATTGTTGATGAAATACAGATTAATGTGAACAATATCTAACGGAAGTGCTGGGATTTCTGGTAACTGAAATTTCAATTTTGGTGGGTTGCGATCATATTTCATTGTGTGACATATGTCGGATATAGTCTTTTTCATGCATGGGAAGTAATGGTGTCTTTTCAAATGTAGCGTCCTTTCGTCTATTCCCCTGTGATTGTTATTCCTATGGTCTTGGATTATTAACGTTTCTTGGTCTTTTTTGTTCGTAAATTTCATTTAGTAATATAGTTGCTCTTATGATTGTGTATCTTTATTCCGAAAAATAAGTTTTGTACGTTTCTTTTATTATCTTAAAAATGTCGTTATTCGCCATAACCGCTGTAGTTCGTCTAGGATCCAAGATTTCTTTTAAAATTCTAATAATTTTGTCCTCAGTGAATTCTTTGTCTGTAAACGTTATCCGAGTTTTTGATTTAAATGGGATCTCTTCCGTTCTATTTGTTCTTTCTCCTACCATCAATACCACTTGAGTTTTAAAATCATTCATAGATTTTTTCCGCAGTGTGTATGTTGCTTGTTTCGTCTGCACTTTGTGAAGTTTCTCCATTTGTTGCTCTTGTCGATTCTGTATCTGTCTGTATCTGCGATGAATATTTCCGGTTGCATTCCGTTTCCGTATCGTTTAATGTTCTACTAGCGGAAGCTATTCCGATAAAAGATTTTATGTGTGTTCTTGTCGAATTTCTTTACGGCTTCTATCTTTTTGGGGTTCGGTTTTATGCGTTCTGGCGTAACGATATGTCCCAAAAAGTCTATCTCTTTTCGTAAGAACTCTGACTTGTCTTGCTGCACTTTTAAGTTAGACATTTTGAGTTTTTGCATACAACCTTTAGATCTTGAATGTGTTGTTGGAGCGACGCCGAGTATATTATGATGTCCATATACTCTTCGTTAGAAAATAGGGTTCTATATTGTTCACAAACTTCTAAAATTTTAGCTTTTTTCTTTTTTGTTAGGGAGTTCTGTTCTTATGTTGAGTCTAACTCTATTGTCGTTCTTTTCACTATTTGTATGTTTTGCCGTGAAAATTTTTGTAAAATTCGCTGCTTTATATACTTCTATCTGTATCGGATAATTAGTATTTATCATTGTGTCTTTATCGGTTTCGTTTATTATTTCTACTTTGGCTGTGTAATTATTTGTTCTGTTAATGCCCTCGTTAATATATATTCCCTCCAGTTTAGGTACTCCGCTTAGGTACTCTATTATTGTACTTTTTGCACAACGCTCTGCCTTTTTTCAGGGATCATCTACTTCGTCAGGCATTAAAGTGTCAACTACCTTAAGCACATCTAGTTCAGCTAAAAGAGCCCTGATTCTAAATTTCCAAATAGCGTACTTCTTGCCATCGAACGGCTTAATATTACGTTTAGCTTTATCCATTTTACCAGTCATACATACACAGCAATATATATATATAAAAACACGTGGCACTCAAGTTCTGAGAAAGGATGAATTTCACAATTTATTTTAGTTTCACAATTTAATTGTTTATATGCCATGGACAGGCCCATAACCTGTTGTAGTTTATGATTTTTATATGTTCTTTTAAATAATAAGTCAAGATTTATGTTTTAGTTATTTATAATTATTTATATTTTCAAGTGCAACACCAGGACCATGACCTGCTCTCAGCAGAAAACAAACAAGAAGAAGGAAGGAAATCAACAGTGTGACCATGCATGTCAAATATAAAATAGTGTTTCTAAACGTTATTTTTGTAGTTGAATAGGGGAATTCCAATATTTAGTTCCCCTTACTGTCTCTGACGGCGGACGGTCTACAAGACTATAATAAACGCCACTCATAAACTTGACCACGTTTCCTCTGGGAGTCCAACACACCGGCCATCAGACCTCAATAAGCTGCCTGACTTGTTCGACTTTGCAGTTACGAAAAATATTTCTTGCAGTCTGGTTACAGCTGAATGTCTGCCAGACCTGTCGTCTGAGAACTCGCCTATACTAATTCACCTTGCCCGGTACGTAAAACTAAGCGACAGATTGAATTCAAACTAGTTCAGGTATAACAAAATATATAAATTCACAGATTAAGCTACACCTAAAATTCAAAACTGAATCTGATATTGAGAGCTGCACAGGTACACTGGAATTATTTCCTTCCTTCTTCTTGTATGTTTTCTGCAGAGAGCAGGTCGTGGTCCTGGTAACGACGCTTACGTAGAGAATGGCAATCTTCCAGATCTCCACCTGCAAAACAAAAGCTAAATATAGCCACTCGGAAACTGGCCAACGCTCTGAAACAAGAGGAGGAACACGCTCAGCGCCGATACATAGAGCAACTTTCTCCAACAGACACAAAACATAAGTTACTGAGGAGAGCCCACTCAACCTTTCGCCCACCGACTGAAACCGTTTTGCCGATAAGGAATCCCTCAGGGTCCGTAGTGATACAGACAGGGCCACCACATTTGCCGCTCACCTACAAAATGTATTTATGCCAAACGAGGCTTCCAGCACTTTCGCGCTACCGTCCTCACCCGTTAACACCCACCAGCAACACAGCTCAATTGTATTCCGTCCAAATGAAATAACCAAAATTATTATGCCATCACTTAACTTGTTTGCTTTCCACAACGATGGAAGAGATCGATCATCATAATGATTCCAAAGCCTGGTAATGACCATACAGTTCAATTCTCATGTATTTTGAAACTATTTGATAAATGCCTGCTAATCCAAGCATTCGACAGGGTGTGGCTTGACGGCCTAATATCTAAAGTCATACCTCTATGACAGAAAGTTTGCAGTGCGGTGCAACACTGTCAGTTCAGCTGACCATAAAACTGAGGGTGTACTCCACCAAGGCAACGTTATTGATCCCACTTTATACATCACCTATACAGCCGACCTTTGAGGCCCTATGCTCCACTAGGAGTTAAAGGAAAAAAAAAAAAATACAGCCGACATTTCTAAAAATAGTCGCCCAATGGTATTTACGTTTTCCGACGACACAGCTATCCTAAGCCGTTCAAGGTCCCAATCTAAGCTATAGCATAGCTGGCATTGCACCTCATAGACTTGAAAAGTGGCTATCTGACGGGCAAATAAAAGAAAACGAGCAAAAATGCAAATACGTGACTGACAAGATTGCCAACCACTTTTGTTGAACAACGATGAGGTAATGTACCTGGGACTACACCTCGACAGAAGGGCACATTTTTTTATACCCTTCGACCATTGAAAATGGTCAAAAAGGGTATACTAACTTTGTGCAAAATGCAAATGTATGTAACAGGCAGAAGGAGGCGTGGCAGACCCCACAAAGTATATATATTCTTGCTCAGGATCACTAGCCGAGTCGATTGAGCCATGTCTGTCTGTCTGTCCGTCTGTCCGTCTGTCCGTCTGTATGAACGCACAGATCTCAGCTATTATAAAAGCTAGAGTTACCAAATTTGGCAGGAAGACTCCTGTGTGGATCAAGCAGATCAAGTTTATTTCAAATGTTAGGTGCCACGCCCACCGCCCCCACAAATCATAATTTAATTTTTGAACTCAATTTGTAAGCGCTGTTTAAAAGATAGAACTTTCTGACTTAACATATACTAAGCTTAATGAAATATCTACGTAGTCTCCAAATTTCAGTCCGATCGGACAATAAACACAAAAAGTTATTTAAGAAAGTATGAGCAACCAAGTGCTTCTGTCAGCTAACAAGGGAGGCGTGCGAGCGCGAAAGCGCGAGCGCCATCTGTCGGGATTAATTTCAAAGCATGTGCATATGCATATGTGTATGAATTTAACAAATTAAACTACACGGGAACATAGGTCGAAGGGTATCCCACTGTCGCGTGCTGCGCGACTGTTGCTTTTCTTACTGGTTTTTTTTGTTGTTTTGCTTTCTATTATTTATTGAATCTTCTCTTTGTTTTAAGAGACTAACAATTAGTATTCAATTCTTAATCTAGCTTAGTTAACTTTCACTTAGTGATAGTGTTTGAGATTAATGGCCTAATAATTTTATTGCTGGGCTGAGAGGTCGTTTCGGTGCGGCCGGCTTTGACTGCATACTCGAATTAGTTTTCTTGCGAGGGGATTTGGATGGGTGGTGAGCTTTTCTTGGTATTTCATTTTCTTCTCAGTTATTACTTCGATTACTAATTTGATGTTTAGGTCTCTGTGTATGTCTTCGTTCCGAAGGTACCACGGCGCTCCACTGATAGTTCTCAGAATTGATGACTGTGCTCGCTGAATAATGACTAGTTTACTTCTGGATGCGTTGGCCCACACCTCGGAGCCATAAGTCCAGAGGGGGTTAAGACGGAGTTGTATAGAAGAACTCCATACTAAGTGGAGAGCGAGAATTTATGAGCCAGTGGAAGTTCCTTGCTTTAAATTAAAGATGTATCATCTTGGCTTCTATATGTTTGAACCAAGTGAGCCGCCTGTCCAGATGAACACCCAGATATGTTACCTCGTTGGCTTGTGGAATGCAAATATTATTCAGGACCAGTGGTGGGCATGTTTGTTTGTTTAAGTTAAAGGTAACCTGCTTGCATTTTTGTGCATGTATTGAAATTCTCCAGTCTACAATCCATCGTTCTACAGATGTTAAGTGTCGGAATAGGAGTGCCGTGGCTTTTGTTGGGCATTTGGAACGACTGACTATCGCGGTATCATCAACGAACGTAGAGATTGTTAAATTGTAGTCTGTGGGGAAATCCGCCGTATACAGGGTGTATAGGATTGGACCCAGAACATTGCCTTGTGGCACTCCAGCTTCGATTGCGCAGTCTCGTGAGGTGCTTGTATTGCATATTATTGCAAACACTCTATTGTATAGGTACGAGTTCAGTAAATTATGTGTGTTTTGGGGCAACAGCTTGATTATTTTAAACAAAAGTGCATCCAGCCACACTCTGTCAAATGCCTGGGCGACGTATAGAAAAATGGCTGTGCAATATTCTCGATGTTCCTGTTTTTCTCTGAAGCCAAATTTATGTGTTGGAAATGTGTTGTTTATATTAAGATGAGGGCTAATTCGCAGGACTATCATTTTTTAAAACAACTTTGAGAGACAAGTTAGTAAGCTTATCGGCCTATATGATGATGGCTGCGTTTTATCTTTTCCTGGCTTTGGAATCATTACTATGCTCGACTCTTTCCATTTCTGAGGGAAGTATCCAAGCATGGCTATTGCGTTGAACAACAAGGAGATGTGCAGAATAGCACACTTTGGGAGTTCAATGACAATTTTTGGAGTTATTAAGTCGAAGCCAGGCGATTTTCTTGGCTTCAGTTGTTCTTAGGTAACCTTTGCTAAATCACATGGTCGGAATTCAATGGGTTCTTGAGGTTCTAAATTTGCTGCTGTTAAAGGAGGGAGAGTAAATGAGTTGGTAGCGGGATTTGGTCGGAATACATTTTGTAGATGGTCAGCGAAAGCACTGGCTCTCTCCTCTGCCAGAGGGAGTGGCATAATTGACTCTATTGGAGTCTTTAGGTTTCTGTGAGCTCTCAACAAAGGGTGCTTAGTGCTGGTGGGATAGAGTTGCTCGATATATGAACGTTGGCTGTTTACTTCCTCTTGTTTAAGAGTATTGGTAAGCCTGCGTCTGGCTATTTTAAGCATGCGCCTTGTAGTTTGTGAACTATTGGACTGGCACTCCCTTCGTAGGCGTCTTTTATGTAATACCATCCGCTCGATTTCTCGGTTAGTTCTGATGTAGTTTGGTTTTGCATTCGTCACTGGCGGGGTTGAAGCCTTTGCAGCCGAAACTAAAATATTTTCAAGAGTATCCGTTGACTTGTCTACATCCTCCTTAGTAGATAATGACGGCGTTAGTTCTATGTGTGAACAGACATACTTTTTATATCTTGACCAGTTTGTTCGAAAATTTGTGAGTCTGTAGGGTGGGTCGACTATGTGAGGGCGATTTAGCATATTTAGAACAACAGGTGAGTGATCTGATGCTAAATCTGCTAGTGCTTCGGCGGTGACCATGCTGCGGGGGACTTGTTTAAATCGATCAGGTCTGGGATTTTTCTCGGGTCTGCTGGCCAGTATGTAGGCCTGCCCGGGGATACATAGTCTAGTTTATTTTTCGGCTTCGTAAGCGCATTCTACAACTGTTGGATATTTGTCGATGTATGTTCGGAATGAGCAGGTCTTTTCGGCGGGGAGTTCTATGACGGATTTTAAGGCGCTAGCGAAAGAAATAGTAGGAGTACTGCATTGGACAGTTAAGGGTGGTTGAAACACCGGTTACGGAGAGAAGAAATTGACTTTGTTGTATGTATGTGCTATGGCAATACGTTTGTTTAGGCGGCTCTTCATTTCTTTGTAAACCACACAGCCTCTGTAGTTTCCAGTATGTTTTCCCCGCAGTTACTGCATTTCTTCACAGACTTATCTTCCTTATTTTTGGGGTAGTTAGTGGTAGTATGAGGTTCACTACAGACAACACATATGGACTTAAAGGTGCAGTATGCCTTGGTGTGGCCGTATTCTTTTCAGTTAGTACATTGAACTGGATTGATATGTTTGTGCGGCTCCTCCACGGTGATCGTCCGATGTAGCAAGTACTGTAGATTGTATATTGGATGCACTTAGTTCTTCTTCAGTGTCTGGACCTCTGGTTCGAGTTCTATTTTAAAAAGTGACTGCGAAACTTTGCCTTTGTATAAAATATAAATAGCTGTTTTTGCAGAAAAGTTTTTGTCCCTTAGAGCCTCAATTATTTCGGCAGCTGTCACTGTTGCCTTAAGTACTACATGTAACCCTTTGCAACTTTTTAATTGGTAGGTGTAGTAGTTTTTACCAGCTTCATTGAGATATTTAGTCACTATCTGTAGTTTTGTTTCATGAATATTTCCTTTTTTAAGCGGGATAATGTGGAATTTGCTATCACCAACCGATTTCATTGCCATTGTTGGCTCGATTGATTTTGGGTTGATTACCCGCCTTATTGTTTTGCGGGCTGAGTTTTCTCTTGATCTGGATGTAGCGATCCATTCCAGTCTGCACAGTCGAAATTGTCGTCTGCTTTTGTTTTGGTTCTTCTTTGCGTGCATTATTGTTGTTGCCAATAGTTGGTGTTGCAGTTGGCTCAGCGATAATTAGTTGGGCCGCTGACGAAGTTGTTGTAGTGGTAGCAGTGCCAGTTGCTAGGAGGTCACAGCACTTGTAATTCAAGTGTTACAGTTACCCGGAATGGTCGTTTGGCGCTGCGAGGGGAACGGGATAGGACAATCGGTCTCTTCGCTCCACGACTTGTAGGCCGAAGCAGGCAGAGAGAGAGAGCAAAAACGCGGTCTGACATTCGCTGTAAGCAAAAGTTTATTTTTCGAGTTAGTTAAAGGTGAGGGTGCTCGATCAGCGATGTGCGGCGAGACGAAAGAAAAGTATGCATTATTGCGTTGTAAAGAGAACCGGCGCTCGTCTTTTTCACATTGTCGCGGAATGCGTATATCGTTTTGATTCATTGTTCTAATTATTTATATCAGTAAATAATTACTATAGTCAATAATTGTTAGTCGTACGAACTGCACTTTGCACTTTGTGTTTAACTTTCGCTCTACTGTTGTAGTTTTAGAACTTGCTAATCCTAGCTAAGAAAGAAACACGTCTGCACTCGCCGACGTTCGATCGCGCAGGCACATTGAAGCCAAAAAAAATCAATTAAATCTTAAAGCCAACAATTCACTCTACAATTCCGTATTGAAAACTATTTGGACCTATGTATCACAGTTATGGGGCAATGCAAGCAACAGCAATATTGACATCACACAGCGAGCACAATCGAAGATTCTCCGAACCATCACTGGCGCACCAGTCATCAATGCAATTACCTAAAGGAAAATACCATAGCAAGCTTTCTTCGCACCCAAATCAGCTAGCGAGAGCTGTAACACAGCTCAGCAGTCGTTCCCGTCTTTTCGAAAGGACCTACCATCCCAGTTGGAATAGTAAAATAACTGTTCAAAAATTTGTTATTGTTAAGATTTTAAAACGTATTGTTATTTCTTATACAATAAGATTCAATAAATAAAATCAAAGTACAAAAAAAGCCAGTAAAAAAAGCCACAGTTGTGCGGCACATGACAGTGGGATACCTTTCGACTTATGTTTCGGTGTAGTTTAATTTGTTAAATTCATACACATGCTTTAAAAATATTCCCGAGAGATGGTGCTTGCGCTTTGCGCTAGTTACCAACCGTGGCTTAGAGCGTAACAATGTTTTACCTAGAGACATATCTTGTCTGCGAAACTATTCAGTGAAAACACGTCTACTCTCGATGAATAAGAATGGGTTTTTATTGGCATATGTATATGCTTCATTATATGTATGTATGCTGTTCGCAGACAGCACTTATATATATACATGTATGTGTGTGTATGTGTGTATGTGTGTGTATGTGTGTATGTATAACGTTGCTGTTCTGCTCGGTGTTTCCGCGAAAGTTGCCTTCTCTGTGACGTTGAATGTGGATCCTGTTGTAATGAGTGTTGATGCTGTCCAGAGTCCAAAAGTTATTCTGTGATCTGCTCTAACTAGTTTTGAAAATCTTGGTGTCATCTTATTTCTTCGGTTCTCTTTTTCTAAATAATTTCTAATTTATAATAACTTCTGTAAATTAAAAAAAAACAACTGCGAAATAATTAAAAAATCAATACGGCATAGATATTGTAAATGCACGTTCCCTACACAGTAGTTCAAACAGATAAGTCGAATGCTTCACAGCACGCTAGCAGAATTTGTAAAGTATATAAAAATTAACATATATGTTTTAACACTCATACTGGTATGGGAAAAAAGGAATGTAATTATGCATTCAAGTAACTTATTAGAATATTCAATTTGAAAATATTAGGTGATCCGAACTTATTGAGTTAAATAATTGGCAAGTAATGATTAATTCTGAGACACAAAAACAGATACAGTAATTAAAATAATAAAAGCAAAGCAAAATTAATTAATTGACACTCCTTATTTGTATGAATCACTATAAGCTAGGAATAAAATGATAATAAACCTAATTTAAAATAAGAAAAGCAACAGTCGCGCAGCACGCGACAGTGGGATACCCTTCGACCTATGTATGTACATATGTTCCTATGTATGTACTCATATATGTACATATGCCCATGGTTTGAAATTAATCCCGACAGATGGCGCTCGCGTTTCGCGCTCGCCCGCCTCCCTTGTTAGCTGACAGAGCAGTTGGTTTTATGCTCATACTTTCTTAAATAACTTTTGTGATTATTGTCCGATCGGATTGTAATTTGGAGACTACGTAGATATTTCATTCAGCTTAGTATATGTTAAAGTCAGAAAGTTGTATCTTTTATACAGCGCTTACAAATTGAGTTCAAAAATTTATTTATTGATTTGTGGGGGCGGTGGGCGTGGCACCTAACATTTGTAATAAACTTGATCTGCGCCGAGTACATAGGAACCTTCATTCCAAATTTGGTATCTCTAGCGTTTATAATAGCTGAGATCTGTGTGTTCATCTGGTCAGACGGACATCCGGACATCCGGACATCCAGACAGACAGACATAGCTCAATCGACTCGGCTAGTGATCCTGAGCAAGAATATATATACTTTGTGGGGTCTGCCACGCCTCCTTCTGTCTGTTACATACATTTGCATTTTGCACAAAGTTAGTATACCCTTTTTTGACCATTTTCAATGGTCGAAGGGTATAAACATAACCATATCAATTTGGAGTCTATACTGGCTGAAAATCCGACAGATGTCAACCTTCTAGAAAAAAAAATTTTTTAATCTATAAACATTATCCAGATAATAGCTCAAGGATAAAGCTGGATCACCAAAGGCTTGGTTTGCAGGCGCAGTCGGATTTGTCCTCATATTCAATGGTTCAATTCTCCTTTGCCTATATCTGAGGAAAATACGAGCTTCAAGGGGCCATCGATAAGTTTAGTGCGACCGAGGACACTCACATTTCTGAGGGGAAAAACTAATAGGTAAACCTCGCTCATACTATTCAAGCAGACGTCGGGCTGATAATGGTAACCCATCAAATACATCAAGTCCGTTGTCCTGGCCAGCGTGGTAACCTGATTTCTTGTTTGGACAAAAACTACGATTTTTATTCATGCTTAGTTCACACTTAGCTCATGTTGCTTAAGTATTTGTAGTTTGCCGTTGTAGCTTTAGTCAGGGTAGCTTTTGCCTTCAGCCTTACTATAGCTATCGTATAATTTGAATTTAATAAAGAGCACTTTGTTCATAACACTACTACGGCATTAACCGTCATACTTTTATTATTCGGTCATTGAGCCTTCTGGGCGAAAGATTGTTACCTTCTAACCTATTGTTACAACGAAGGAAATGGAGGCGCCGACAGGCCTACGCACATCCCCATATAACTAAGATCCTGCAGCACGAGCAATCCAGCAAATAACGATTCGAGGGCCAACTGATTATCCTGATGGACCACAACTTGTTAATTTATACCACAACTAAATTTCGACATGCAAAAATGGTGTTTTAAACAATAAATCGATCCTTACTTGCATTCGCGTCTCGCACAATAATGGATTGTAATTATGCCTATTATTCAACTTATGAATTTGTTTCACTAACCAACGAGAGCAACAGACGCGCAAAACGGGTCAGTGGGATACCCTTCGACCTATGTTCCCGTGTAGTTTAATTTGTTAAATTCATACACATAAGCCTATGCACATGCTTTGAAATTAATCCCGACAGATGGCGCTCGCCCTTGTTAGCTGACAGAATCACTTGGTTTTATGCTCATACTTTCTTAAATAACTTCAGTGATTATTATCCGATCGGATTGTAATTTGAAGACTACGTTGATATTTCATTCAGCTTAGTATATGTTGAAATCAGAAAGTTGTATCTTTTATACAGCGCTTACAATTTGAGTTCAAAAATTAAATTATTGATTTGTGGGGCGGTGGGCGTGGCACCTAACATTTGAAATAAACTTGATCTGCTTATAGTACACAGGAGTCTTCCTGCCAAATTTGGTAACTCTAGCTTTTATAATAGCTGAGATCTGTGCGATCACACAGACAGACGGACAGACAGACAGACATGGCTCAATCGACTCGGCTTGTGATCCTGAGCAAGAATATATATACTTTATGGGGTCTCCCACGCCTCCTTCTGCCTGTTACATACATTTGCACAAAGTTAGTATACCCTTTTTTTGACCATTTTCAATGGTCGAAGGGTATAAAAACAGTCTGTTGTGACAATGAAGCCGTTTTTTAGACCACCTCTTTACAGTTGTTAAGATGGACATGTGGAACATTTCCATGGAACTCTTGTGGACATAGCTAGATTTTTTAAACTAGAAAAATATTTGATGACACAGCCGAGTTAAATTTAAGGGCGACAATAGTCTACAATCGAGAAATACACACTGTCACAAACTTAACCGCGATCGATGTAAATCACGCATCATCGAGCGAACTTAGACGAACCATTAAAAATCAAATTCCTAAAGCCTTACATAATTACACTGAAAGATCTAACACGAACAAAAAAATAAAAAATTATTGAAGTACGCAAAAAGTGTTGGAAAAAAACAACAAAAAGGTAGAAGGGAAAGTATTGGTATGGGAATGATGAAACTATTTTAGGCATTCAAAAACCTGATAGAATTTGCTAGAATGATAGATGAGACCGTAAAATTCGCAGAGTTATTTCCTCAATCACATATACAAAGGTTGTTAGATATAGATGTAGTTTTTTGTTTATAATAATGTTTATTTAAACAAGTAATTTAGCTTATAAGTGTAACAAAATATTAATGTTCTTCAAATTTCACATTTGATTATGACAAAACTTATTTCTTTTAAATTTAGTAACAACCGCTCTTGGCAACTTTCTGTACTCAACCTCCTATTATACCCTCGTTCCCTTTCTATCGTTAACTTGCTCTTGTCTAGGGTTGCATTCTAATCAGGGCTGCAATGTAGAAGTATCGAAACATTTAATATCTATTACCTCTGCGAGTATTCTTACTGGAACCAATTCCCACAATCGGCCCTCCTGATAGTACATTCGCCTCGAATGGATCAAGCCATGGTTTCATATACTCTGCAACTGTAATTGTTTTTATAGGACCTTCATTATCTCCCTATCTTTTCAACTTCGTACCTCCCATGATCTTTGATCTCAACCACTTTATATGGGCCCAAATATTTACCCTTCAGCTTTAGCCCTACTCCGTACTGTGTCCTTTTTATGGCTACCAAATCGTTAATATTATACTGTTTCTGTTGCTTTCTTTTTAAATCAAATGCTTTTTTATTTTCTTCCTGTATCTCCCTAATATTTTCACGAGCTTTTGCCGCAAATTTTCACGCTTTTCATCTAACTCTCTGATCATAAATTCGCTTACTAAATCTTTTAGCTCATTATTATCAGAAACGCGCATATCTACTCCAGTTATTAACTTAAAAGGTGCAATTTTCGTGCTTCTTGGCTCTGTATTATTAATTACTTGCTGAACTTGACCTAAATATTTATACCATAATCCTGCATTGTCATTACTTAATTTAGATAACATTGGAACTACAAGCTTATGCATCCGTTCCACCTGGCCATTTCCACGAGGTACACCGGTGGCAATGAGCAAGTGTTGAATATTTTCATTCTCACAATATTCTTTAAAGGAATTCGAGGTAAACGCGGAACCTCTATCTGAGACAATTCTGTAGGGGTTCCCAAAATTAACTGCTTGTTTTTTTAAGCACTCTATAACCTCATCGACACCTGTACTACGGGTTGGATACAACCAAACATATTTTGAAAACCCATCTACCACAACTAAAATGTGATTAGATCGCTTATTAGTCAGTTCCATAGGGCCAACATGGTCAATATGGTATGTAATAAACGGTATATTACCCTTATAGATTGCTGTCAAAAACCCTTCCTTCTTACCAGACTTCGCGTTAACTATCATGCAACGAACACAACTATCTACAACACGAACAACTTTTCCTTTCAATTTTGGAATGTAATACGACTTTTCCACTAAATCTTGCGTTTTAGCAGCCGAGAAATGACCTTGGTTATGAGCAGTAACAATTATCTCGTTTTCCATCTGACCAGGGACGACTATGAGTTCTTTATTTGGGTCCTTAAATAGAAGCTGATTTTGAATATAAAAATCGTCATATGAATCTTTAGCGACCAATTCTCTAACCCCTCTTATCCACTCATCTTGCAGCTGGGCCTCTCTCAATCGATGGATCAAAGTATCTGTTATAAAAAAGCAAGACACTCGGCTCAAAGCATCAGCATGCTTTAACTTGGACCCTGAACGATGTTCTATTTTATAATCAAAATCTTGCAAATATAATGCCCAACGCGCTACTCTTAAAGGAACTTCCTTCTTTTTCATGGTCATCATGAACGCGTTACAATCAGTTACTATAGTAAAAAGATATACCAAGAACATACACGCGCCATTTCATTAAAGCTGCTATTATTGCTAAAACTTCTAGCTCATACGAACTGTAATTCTCCTCACATGGCTTAGTTTTCCGACTCATAAATTGTACAGGGTGAAACATATTATCATCAAGATCTTTTTGTAATAATACTGCCCCATACCCATACTTTGACGCATCTGTGTGAATCTCTGTTCGCAACTTCGGATTATACAGCTTTAATACTGGCTCACTAACTAAAGCTAATTTCAGTTCTTCAAATGCTTTCCGCTGAACTTCAGCAAATCCGAACTTAGCATCTTGCCTTAAAAGATCTGACAATGGCTTAGCAATGGCTGCATATCCATTTATGAATTTTCTAAAGTAAGACGTTAACCCTAAAAAACGTTGTATAGCCTTTTTATCTTTGGGTTCCGGAAATTCTGTAACGGCCTGTATCTTCTCTTTGCTTGGGGTTATGGTTCCATCTTGAACGATATATCCCAAAAAATTGACTCTCCGATGTAATATCTGGCATTTGCCCCAATTAATTCGAAGTCCATTTTGAGAAGATACTTCTAACACTTGCTTCAATTTTCTTATCCCCTCATCAACATCGTTACTAGGCACAATAACATCATCCATGTAAAGTATTACAATGCCACTAGCGAGCAACTCTCGTAGAACAGACATTATAAACCTAGTGAAAACTGCAGGCGAATTCGAAATGCCAAACGGTACAAATAAAAATTCGTACTGCCCGCTTTGAGTCACGAACGAAGTGTACTTTCTTGAAGCTGCTTCTACGGGCACATGGAAAAACCCATTGGTCAAATCCAATGTTGTGTATATCTTCGCATTCTGAAGCTTGTCTAAAACATTGTCCATGTGTGCCATCGGAAAATTATCTCTTATAATTTTCTCATTTAATTTGCGATAGTCGCAGCATAGACGCTTTTTCCCATTTTTCTTAGCCACCAGGACTACGGGTGAAGCATACTCGGATGTACTTGGCTGTATGATACCTTCTTTTAACCATTCCCGCACCTGCTCATCTACAAAGTTTTGGTCACTATACGACTGTCGCCTGGGATGCTGATAAACTGGAACGTCATCTTTCAAAACAATTTTCATCTCAACAGGGGCATCTGTGTTACGAATTGGACAATATTGTTCGATCATCTCCAACACCGTTTTAGCTTCAGGCTGATTAAGATGAGATAAATCTACCTTAGAAGTTGCTATCAGCTCTTCCACACACATGCTTCGAAATTCGTCATTCACCTGACGATCAAATATCTTTCTATCCCTAATTTTACCTCCATCTTCAGTTTTCACTCTGATATTAAAGTGAGTACCACTTTTTGTAACCTTCATATCGACAGTGTCCAAAATTGTCCTACCTAAAATAGCATCGAAACCTATATCATGATCTTGAACCACATGAAATTCTACTTCCATTGGAATATCATCTATTAGAACGGATATAATAACATTTCCAAATGTTAAAATCCGACTTTCTCCAATTCCTGTCAAACTCTTTCCTTTACCAGTTATTTCTGCTGCTCCTAGACTCATGAAGACTTGTCTGCGCATTAAGCACAAATCAGCACCCGTGTCAACCAAACCTTTAAATATAATCTGTTTGTAAACAACGCTCTTCAATTCAAGACCTGAAAGAGTAAATTCACTGCCTAACGACACTCCTACTTTATCCTCTTGAACTACATTAGCATTTGTTTCTTTCTTGACATCTGTTTGTGCTGTACATTGTGCTGCTCGGTGTCCTGCCTGACCACATTTAAAACAAACAAAATCTTTTTTCTTACAGTCTTTCATTACGTGAGAACTATCGCCGCATTTGAAACATTTCCTGGAAGCTTCAGACTTAACCTGACTTTTGCCTTGATCTTTCTTTTGCTCCTGACGTTCCCCAGCTGATTGATTCGATTTGCCAGATCTAGCTTTCTGATATATCTCGATTTGACGTTTCAGTTCCTGTATATTTCTGGCCTAGTATAACATAATCTTATTCCCTTTCGAATCTGGAATACCCTTTATGTAATAGTCAATTAAACTTGGCTCATCAATATTAATTGGTTTTGCGATTTCTTTCAGAGCATACAAATATTCAAATAATGATTCGTCTTTTCTTCGCTGACGCTGGTCCAATCTTCTATAAACCTCAGCTGATGACGCTTTGATTGAAAACTCTTCTCTCAACTTAGCCTTCAAAACAGTCCAACTACGAATATTCGCCTCACTACGCACAAACAGTTTAGCCGCTCCTGTAAGCATTTGCTTCGAATAGATAAAAAGTTGCAAATCACTCCACTGGACAGTAATTGAACAACTTTCCAACTCTTCGATCCATTGCTCTACATCAGGACTTCCTGTTCCAGAGAAACTAGATACGCTACCTTCTACATCTTTGAGAGTGAACCATGACCTGCCATTGTCTACTCTTTGATTTTCAGCTAAATTTCGCTCTGTAACTACGGATTGGACTTCATCTGAATCGCTTTCCTCTTCATCCTGAATTCCAAAATGTGTAAGCAATCTATTCTGCAACTCTAGTTTCCTTCCAGTTGTTGGTAACGCCAACTCTGCTAACTTTAACCTCAAATCGGCTACGCGGAGTGCCAAGATCTCGTCAAGTTGCATTTTGAAATGGTTAGAAAACAATCAAAATTAGTAAAAGTATACAACACTACACTATTGTTAGTTAACGTAACCTTACACCAGCTCTGCCTCTGTCGACGCACACGCCAGCTCTGCCTCTGTTGACGCACGCACCAGTTTCGCCTCTGTCGACGCACACACCAGCACTGCCTCTGTCGATGCTCGCGCCAGCTCTGCCTCTGTTGACGCACGCACCACTTTCGCCTCTGTCGACGCACACACCAGCTTTGCCTCTGAAGTTTTACGCAACAGCGCTGCCTCTGCCGACGATCGTATCAAGCTCTGCCTCTGTCGAAGTTCGCACCAAGTCCTGCCTCTGCACACTCACACAGAAACACTGATTCTGTCGACGCAAACAGCAACTCTGCCTCTGTCGACTGTACGCACCAGTTCTGCCTCGATTAATGCAGCAATTCGGACTCTGCTGATGTTCGCTCCAAGCTCTGCCTCTGACGACGCAAATAGCAGCTCTGCTTCTGTCGCTGCAAACAACAACTCCGCCTCTGTCGACGCACGCTCCAGCTCTGCTTCTACCAACTTAAGCAGCAACTTTGCCTCTGCCGACGCACGCACCAGTTCTGCTTCTGCCAACTTAAGCAGCAACTTTGCCTCTGCCGACGCTCGCACCAGTTCTGCTTCTGTCAACTTAAGCAGAAACGAACGCTCGAAACTTCTTCGAGAATTGTCTATACTGTTGCTCGCGTTTATGCAGCGTCGATCATGCAACGGTTCTATTTTACCGTTCACTGGTTGCTACTAAAACGAACTGCGTCATACGTGTCTGCACAAAACGAACTGCGTCATATGCACAAATTTTGTCGTTACACTTGAGCACATCCCGGTTGAGCCCCCAATTTGTAGTTTTTTGTTTATAATAATGTTTATTTAAACAAGTAATTTAGCTTATAAGTGTAACAAAATATTAATGTTCTTCAAATTTCACATTTGATTATGACAAAACTTATTTCTTTTAAATTTAGTAACAACCGCTCTTGGCAACTTTCTGTACTCAACCTCCTATTATACCCTCGTTCCCTTTCTATCGATAACTTGCTCTTGTCTAGGGTTGCATTCTAATCAGGGCTGCAATGTAGAAGTATCGAAACATTTAATATCTATTACCACTGCGAGTATTCTTACTGGAACCAATTCCCACATAGATATATTAGAAACTTGGTTTTCGTGATAAAATTGCACAATAGGATGGCAAGAAGTTTGGACTTCCTAGGCTCAGAAAGGTTATAGCTAGCATGCCAGATGCTCCCGATTAGGTAAAGTTAGGTGGTCCGAATCAAAGTTAATCGATAAAAACAATAGACAGTTAGTAATTAATTCAGAAAAATCGAAACAAATTAATAAACTCACAGATACGAAAAATGAAATACTTAAAGTAAAACAGAATGAACTGGTCGAAACCCCGCATTTACATATGTACTTACTAACAGGATATAGAATGTTAATAAGCCAGTTTTCAAAAGTGGTACTCTCAATTATATATGCTAGGCACCCAAACCACAAATCTCTTGACTAGATGATAATTATAAACGAGAGCGCACGAAAGGGTCAGTACAGTCGACGGCTCAGAGATCGTTACAAACGGAACACATATCGTCACCTTCCGTTTCTACGCAATACTCGTTAGCACAAAAAACCAGCGTAAGATATTAGATAGGAAGTCAAGCATTGCATTAGTCATGACCCAGTCTAGAGTATGCGTCAACTTCATAGGATGAACTATTATAATTTTCGTCTCATCCAAGATGTCAAAAAATTAGTTCGCGTCTGTCGAATCATTCAGCATTCATTATTACAGGCGTTGCTTTCAACGTCGTTTTAAGTGGCTTTATCGTCAGATTGAAATCTCAGAAAGG
Organism: Zaprionus nigranus; assembly: GCA_018903425.1. Classification (NCBI taxonomy): domain Eukaryota; kingdom Metazoa; phylum Arthropoda; class Insecta; order Diptera; family Drosophilidae; genus Zaprionus; species Zaprionus nigranus. Next base: position 100,545 of record JAEIGD010000069.1, on the reverse strand, counting down.
TGAAATTCATCGATAGATATAAAATAACCGAGGACACTCATATACTTGAGTGGGGAGTAGTTAACACAAAAGAATTGCACATAAATGCACTTATCTTTACCCATTTCATTTGTTTTAAACTACAATTTCATTTCTGACCCAAAAGACCAGCAATTATCAAAAGCTGGCAAAGTCACCCCTCCAACGTAATCGTCATAAGAAGACGTACCCAACTTCAGCAATCACCGCCTGACTAGAGACGGATTGACAGCGTATCGCTGGACCAGCACTTGAGCTTAATTTATACAAAGTTCCCTATAATTATTTTTTTTAATTGTTTATTTCTATTTACAGTGTGACCAGTATTTATATTTCAGCCCGCCCAGAGAAACGGATTAAATAAAAATATCCATAACTTTTAGTGATGAGACTCAAATAAGTTATTGAATGTATACATTAATTCGTGCGGTTTACTAAGAGAGGGCTCTGCTAGTATTATTTCGCGTCGTGTTCATTTGTGGCTATATTCATTTTAAAGGTACTGTAATTTCGCGACGTTTTCAGTAGGTATTATTTGTTAAAGCGTGATCTACAATTTGTTTTATTCATATAAAAATGTCGAAATTTGTACCAGATAAAGAGTTTTTGCGGGGAGTTCTTTTTCATTACTTGCCATCGTATTTTAGAGGACGTTTATGGTGACCATGCTTTATCCGAACGAACGTGCCAAAAGTGGTTTGCATGGTTTAAAAGTGGCAATTTTGACTTAGAGGCCGGAGAACGACCCGGACATCCAAAAAAATTTCAAGACGAAGAATTGGAGACATTGTTCGACGCAGATGCATGCCAGACGCAAGAAAAACTTGTAAAAGTATTAGGAGTTGATGAAGCAACCGTTTTCAGAAGATTAAAATTGTTAGGATTCATCCAGTAGCTTAGAAATAGGGTTCCTTATGAATTAAAGCCAAGAGACGTCGAACGTCGATTCTGCATGTCACCCGCATTATAGCCCAGGCATAGCACCTTCCGATTACCACTTGTTCAGATCAATGCAGAATGCCCTCACCAGATTACGCTTCACTTCAGAATGTCACCCGCATTATAGCCCAGGCATAGCACCTTCCGATTACCACTTGTTCAGATCAATGCAGAATGCCCTCACCAGATTACGCTTCACTTCAGGAATTGGCTCGATTCTTTCTTGACCTCCAAGCCGGAGAAGTTCTTTTCGGATGGGATCCACAAACTGCCAGAAAGATGGGCAAACATCGTAGCTTCCGATGGGCAATACTTTGAACATTAAATGTATAAGTATTTTATCACAATAAAGTCCTCATTTTCGAAAAAAACGCAATTAATGCATACACCCAATGTGTAGGCCATAAATATAGTTTTAATAGGTTTAAAAGATTCCCAATGTTTCTTAGGCGAAAGTTGAAGTTCGCAAAGCTAACAATTATTTGTTTTATTTCCTCTAGAGGAAGGCACTATATAATCAAGGCCACCAGGGGGCAAACCCCAGAGTATGCACATAAATTCTACAAAATCTGACTATTTTAGCATTTAGCTGCCATAGGTATATTCGGCCGAAATGCATGTTTTTGTATGAAGACCAGTTTTAATATTGGATTATAACTTTACTTATCAGTACTAAACAAATTGATACATAATATAAAAATATATACAATACCACTAAATTCTGCAACATTATAAATGAGCAGAATTGGAACAATCGGAGTAGATAAGAGCCTGCAAGGGTTTAAAAATTTCGGCATGCCGAATAGCTACCAAACTCGTTTTCATTTAAATTTGAAACCAAAGAATACATAGATTAATATGTGAGAGTTTGTCATAAGTTGTATTCAATTTACAAAACAAAAATCATAGAAATTCTGCTATCATCATGCAAAATTCAGACGATCATAATATACCATTGTTAAATGAAGTTATATATCCGGATATTGAACCGGGAATAATAAATAAAGCCCTAATAGAATCATGCTACTTAAATGATGAACAACCTGGAGAAGAACGTCGTTTACACCAATTGGAACCAGTTATTTTAGAAAACATTAAATCAATACGATTGGAGTTTAAAAGTAAGTCTGTTTAGTTTAATCAGTAAAGCAGATCGATCAATTTCAATAATTTCGGATCGGTATTTATTTAGTGCCTGGGCTCATGATTAATAGTGACTTAAATGAGTAAGAAAGGTTGCTTTTGGTAATCCGCTAGTTTTATACCCCTTGCAAGTTCAAGTAGTTATATATTGTACATTGGTGAAGAATTGAATGGTTATGGAAATATGTAATATAATATCTGACTTTATTAAGTTCAGTTATTTGTAAAATTAAAAAAAAATATGGTACATAAAAGTTAAGCCACCGAGCCCTGCTGGTGGGAGTCACCAAGCTTGGGGGCGCCAACAGCCCGCAAAAAGTGCCGACAGTGCACCTTGCAGCAGAGCCAAGCTCTAGTGATCGTCAACTATGTTGCATAACGCGCGCTGGGAACGGAATGCTACTGGACGAGGCGCTGCTGCAGCGGAAACGTCAGAAATAAAATTCTGGGTAGCTTAAGATTTCACTTTGTATTTAGTTCTTAATCCAAATCAATCAGCGGTCTTCGAAAATAAATGCAATTTGAAGTGGCTCTTGTCACTGGTAGGATTTGTATTTACAACTTCGTTATAACGTAATTAACTAGTTCGGCATGATAGTAGGCAGTAAGAAAAATTATGATGCTCAAAAGCGCCATCTATGGTCGGGAATATGACCTATGGTACGATTGGCTATTAGCGCCATCTGTCGGTGGTATATGAACTAGTTCCAATGAATAAATGCAATTATTTGCAAACGAATTGTATCGTTAACTAGGTCAAGGGCAATCGACATATCGATCACTGACTGTCTTCGGTCTCTTCTTCTTTCATCAGACCAAGACGTCGGACTTGCGCTCTTGCTAAAAGAAAATAATCTATCTAATAATCTGTCCTACAGAGCCCTAATAATTCCACAGGGTGCTCCAAAATAGATGGGAGTGATCTACATATACTGAACATCTTCAGTTTAATCAATAATGAACAGTGCAACTACTGCCAAAATTTAAACCCAAGGGCAAACATTTATTAAAACTAGTGCAAACAAAAGACAAAAAATTATATAAGCTAATCAGACACGTGATCCGTAAAAGTATGAAAAAATACTTAAAATGAAGAGTATATACTCTAAAATAACCAACAAAATTAAAAACAAAGACCGTAATAATAAGTGATTTTTAAAAGCCTAATTTGTGGAAAAATAATTAAAAGAGATGCTGGCGCGATGCAACAAATAAAAGTTTTTAGAGACAAGTTTGTAAAGTTTAGAGTAGGTTGAAAAGGTGTCGTAATAGAAATGCTAGTGGTGTGGAAAACTTATAATTTTAGTCTTTCCATTTCTAATATCATTGCTTTAAAATGTCAGTTTGTCTCGATTCGGTAATTCTCACCATACATAATAAAATACTTAATTGTCACACCTACAGCAATGCATAAACGCGGCACCCTCAAAAGATAAAACATATAAACTAGGGTTCGGCTTATTTGTATGGAGGAAAAAAAAAATTCGAAAAATTAAAGGTCTCATGGTCTCAAATTGTTCCTTTTGGTGTAAAACTTAAATTTGTAAAATTTTAGCCCGATCGGATAATGTTTAGAGGTGCCTCTCTCAACCAAAAGTTTGATATAGGCATTTTTTGGCTAAAATGTTGTATTTTTTGGTTAAAATTCTGTTTTTTTGGTGAGCATTTACGATTTTAGGTCGCAAATTGCTCTAATCAACTTTATTTTAGTTTTATATAATAAAATATATTTAAAATATATATGAATTTATTTTTATTTAATTTTTAAGCGATTTCTTACTGCTAAATGGGTACTTCTTTGTATACTCTTTGACAACTTGTAATAATTTTTGATATTCGAGCTCTTTAGTTGTTAATTTCTTATTATAATCTTGCATTAGTTTTACGCCACGCTCTGCAATATCATTAACAACTTTTAATTTTCGTACAATCTCAACAGCATTTTTAAAGTCTTCGTGATCATGCCACTTCGATGGATCTATGACTAAAAAGGATTTCGATACATTCAACCGGTCGAAAAACTTAATACTATTTGATGTAATGAAATCAGATAATTTTTTTGAAACAAAAGTTGACAAATCTCGTACTTTTTAAATTAATGCGCTTAACGGAATGTTCATCCTTGTCTGTATCATCCGCAAAGGCTAATAGGCGCTGTGCCATTTCTCGTTTTTCTGCGACAGTAACGTTATCATCGAATAGGGCCAATGTGATATTTTCGTCTGCCAGGTACCATAAATGATTACATGTCTTTTTGAGCACTGCCATTGAAATCCTCTCGTCCACTTCACTGTAGTTGTACATAGCCCGAATAATAGGATAGGAGCTTCAACGGCCAACGGGGGATCTAAACCACAATTGTACATAAAATTTCACTATAAATACAGACACATCACGCAAATACTTTTCTTCGTGTTTAGTTAAACGGAAGACTTCTCGAAAAAAGGTATAGCTTCAGTGTATAAATTGCCTTAGACATCCAGCGAGCATGATGCATAGGGCCAGGCGGTCGGAAATTATGGCCTTCCGGAACTATTCCCAAAAAGAGAATTGTTAACTCTAATAGTTCGCGGTAGTCACTACGTCCATGATCTTCTGATCTGATTCTTTTCTTTGTTTATACGTGTGGCGACATAATCATTTAGTATACCAAATTTAAAGAGTTTTTGGTCAATTTTGGCCCATGCTATTTGAAATCGTTCAAACAGAGGGACACTAACGCTTGAAGATCTAGCACTTGATTCAAAAGCAGCTCGTAAATATAATTCACATATATGATGCCTGCATGGAAGATAAAGCAAACTGCGTTCCAATAACTGTTCTAACAAAACTGCCGAACCGTTAAATCTTCCGGAATTGGATGCAGTTGTATCAAAACATGCAGCAACGATTTTATCCGAAATTCCCCACTCTGTTAGCATGTTGAAGGTTGCACGAGATATTTCAACGCCAGTGGATGCAACTACTTTTGGTACTCCCAAAAGTTGTTCACCATCAGAATATGATATTATAATTGGTATTCTTTCGACTTTTTCTCGACCAGTCAATTCTGGGAGCATTTTTCCATCCCAATGTACCACTGCAGTCATCTACAATTAACAGTTAAAAATGCCAAAATCAACTTTTTGCAAAATTATGTGAACATTTAAAGAGTTGCAAGGTAATTACCAAGTCTTTACAGCTTTTCTTCGCTGACTCAGATATTTTTTCCCTATTATCTTCTCGCAGCCGCTGCAAAGTTCTGGTATTGAATGCGTATTCGTTGACATCATGACCCAAAGCTTCAACAACCGCAGAAATCAAATGCATAGCTGCATTATTGGAAATCTGCCATTTGTCCAACGATGAAAGAACTCGGGATGTTAAAAAAGCTTTTCCTGCCTCTTTTTTATAGGGGATAATTCTAAATCTGAACTTGAAATGTCCATATCTTCTTGAACAGCAGGCAAAGCATCGCTGTTGTTGTCACTTTCAGAAGATCTAATACAATCTATAATATAATCTTTGTTATTATTTAAAGATCCCGTAAAATAAATCAACATGACTACCTTTGTCTGCACTATTAGCAACACGAATGGTTTCTCTAGCCTTGCGAGCTCGTTCCTTTTCTTCACGTGCTTCCTTCCGCCTTTCTTTGCCTGCCAGCGATGCATCTAAGCCACCTAAATGACCCTGACGTCCATTCTGTCGTTGCATTTCAAGGAATTTCTTATCCTCTTCAATTGACATCATATCCATTGCATTTGCATGTGCAATATCAAAAAGGTTGTCCAAATTGTCAATGAAAGCCGCTTGTTTGGCTCTTGTTTTCTTTTTTATTCTTGCTGAGATTTTTCCATTCGTCAAAAAGTTTTTCCAACTTAATAATACAATGATATTCTTGGCGGATAGGGATTCGGGCTTTCAACGTGGCTGCTTCTTTCACTGCGAGTCCCGCGCTTTTGCGCACAGTTAACTTCAATTTCTTATGGTTGTAAAAGAAAACACGCATAACTTGCCTTATGCTTGGTAACTGCGATCCCAGAATATGAGGAGAGTCGTGGCCAAGTAAAAATATTACATCACTTGAACGCGATTTGGACATTTTGATTCGAACACGCTTTACACGTTAAGTCCCGTTTAAAATTGTAAAAGAGTTGCACAGATTTTGTGTTCACACAATGATTATCGATATATCGATACTTGGAAAATACTCAATGAAATGCGGTAAAACCGCCAATTCTTAACCAATTTGAATAGTTTAAAGCATTTTGAAAAGAAAACTAAACGAACTACTTAAAATAAGGTTGATTGGAGCAATTTGCGACCTTAAATCGTAAATGCTCACCAAAAAAACAGAATTTTAACCAAAAAATACAACATTTTAGCCAAAAAATGCCTATATCAAACTTTTGGTTGAGAGAGGCACCTCTAAACATTATCCGATTGGGCTAAAATTTTACAAATTTAAGTTTTACACCAAAACGAACAATTTGAGACCATGAGACCCTGAGAATTCGCACTTTCGCAAATAAGCCGAACCCTAATATAAACATATCATAACACATCTACAAATCGGAAGATCTTTCGTCGTGGGATTAAAAATATGTAAGTGAGTATCATATATATATACATACAGTAATCATGATAGTTGTTTCATTTTTGATTTTATTTTTATTTTCACCTAAATAAGTAAACTAATTGATTGGTATTTGTTACAAACACTTGCATTTCAATTAACACACACCTACCTATAGGTAGGTAATTAGACATGTTTATATAAAGCACATACATTAAATATTTTAGATTTTAATTCAAGGCTTCATATTATGAGCACTCCATACCCCTTGATACGAGTTTCGAGCTTATTGAAAACCATCGACGTCCTTCAATATATATCTATATATATAGTAACATATCCATTCTACACTACACTACACCACACATACACCACACAAAACTCAAATTATAAACAACACACTTACGCACACATAATTGTAAATCACACACATAAATTGTAAACACAACTCCCCAATTACTCTAAGCATAAAAATGTAAAACTATACCACTGTACCACAGAACATAAGCCCTTCGGTTAACCTCGGTCGTAAAAACCCGCGACATCATAAGGACCGCGACATAAACAATTATCCCCTAAAATTCTGTGACATAAACAATTGTCCCCTAAAATTCGGAGACAATAACAATTGTCCCCTAGACCACTCGAATTCGATCCTCGCGACCACTTGGCGTCGACCACTTGGCGAGCCAAGTAATAAAAACAAACCACCCAAATCGCCTCTCACGCGTTCGACTCAGGATTCTCCGATTACCGCTATTTTTCGGCAATCTCTCTCTTTCACGAGAACAAGAGTTTACAAACCCAAACTCTCTTAAATCTTTGCTCTTCGGCTAGGCCAAACAGCCTATAAAAACTCAAGCGCGCCTCCAGGCATTAGTTCAGTACTGAGTACGCTATCAACTGCGATAGCATCGCCTACTTCGACATTTAGAGGTATATTATCCCAACCCCGGGTTAATCCAAAGGCTTCGGTTCTTCTCGATAGAATTGAATAAAAAGTGTTAATTAATAATACAAAAAACCAACATAGTGTTTTTTTTTAATTAACCCTCGGTCTGAATACGTAATTGGCGCAGCCGGTAGGATTCTTAGGTAAAAGTCGTGCGACTCGTTCCAAAAACTAATCTAGTGACAAAGGAGTCTTGTACGACCAAGACTTATCCTTTAAAGAGATTAGACCACGCGAATTGGCGCTATAGTGAACGCGAATCGTAATACGATAAAGACTTAGAATCCGCCAAAGAACTACGTGAGTCGGTAATTGACATATACGAGTCAATTCACTGCAAACGCATAAAAGTGTAAAAACAAAGACTTCACCCCAAAACCACCACAATACAAAAAGTATAACATCAAATAGTGACGATGACAACGGAAGAAGTGAAACTACTGTCAGAGCAACACCTGAATCAGGCCTTGAGTCAAATAAGACAAGTGCCTTCATTCAGTGGCAGTACCCAGGAGCTCAGCGCCTTCATCCGAAGGATCGAATTCATTCTACAATTGTACCCAACAACGGACACCAGGCAACAACATGTGTGCTACAGCGCGATCGAGATGCAGTTGGCAGGAGATGCTCAGAGAGTATCACAATTATCCGGAGCCAGGACTTGGCCAGACCTGATGGCAGCCCTAATCAGCGAATATAAGACGCAAACACCATGTGAGGAATTACTTCGCCGCCTTTACAACACCCCTTTCGTTGGAAGTATCCGTAAGTTCGTAGAAGATTTAGAAACTAAGTCGTTCATTATTTCCAATAAGTTAATGTTAGAAGACGATGTTAACAATACGAGATTATACACAAATGCCATGAATAACACGGTCAAAGACGTGATAATGAGGAAATTACCCGATAGATTGTTTATGACCCTAGCTAGGTATGATATAACAACTGTGTCCAAACTCAAACAGGTAGCACAGCAAGAAGGCGTTTACGAAACGATCCTCAATGATAAAACAAAATCACAGAACAATCCTAATTCAAACACAAATTCACCCCAAAGTTCTAAGAATAAGGGAAACTATCAAAATTTCTCAAACAATGCCATGCATAATGCAAGCAAACCAAATCAGAATACTAATTCTAAGCCTACTGAAACTAATTCACAAGTTATGAAAGAATTCAAACAGAAATTGAGTCATGGTAGAGCCCAGAACCCCATAAACCACCAACAGCAGAATAGTAGTGCACCAAATCCCCCAGTTAAACGGCAAAGAGAAAGTACTAGTGGCCAATTTAAAATGGACACAGGTGATTCAGAGGAGGAGGAAACCCGTTCTTAAAAAATTAAACTAAATAACATCCCTCTCAAGTGTTTAATAGACACTGGTTCGTCTATTAACATCATGAAACAAAACTTCTTTAACTTTCCCATTAAAACCTCCAAAGTAAAAGTCCATACTATAAACGGCATCATAGTTTTGAACCAAAGCGTTTCATTTCACCCAAGCAAACTTTGCCCTAACAAGCAAACTTTCTATATTCATAATTTTTCCGAAAAATATGATTTGCTGCTAGGAAGAAATTATTTAGAGTCAACTAATGCTCAAATCGATTACTCAACTCAAACAGTCATCATAAATGGCTATCCTTTCAAAATGTGGTACGATCACATCCAAACAGATGAGACAAAGGCTACCAATGAGTGCCCTAAATCATCTAAATCAGAGGAAACCCCTCTAACTAAGGAGAAAAACCCTCCGAAAACCTAAGCGGAAATCCCACTTAAAGTCAGATAAGTCCAAGGTTACCAATGAGTGCCCCAAGTTATCTAAATTAGAAGAGTCAAAGACCACCAATGAGTGTCCCAAATCTTCTAAAACTGAGGAAAACCCTCAAATCACCCCTTACATAGAAGAAGCCCTTCTAGCAATCTCCTCTAACTACGCCTTAGACGACGAGTTAAGAGAGTCCAATGTATTTAGATTAGAACATTTAAATGCAGAAGAAAGGGAACAACTTTCGCATGTCTTGCTTGAGTATAGTGATATTCAGTACAAGGAAGGTGAAAATTTGACCTTCACGAGTACGATTAAACACCCTATTCATACAAAACACGAAGACCCTATCTACAAAAAACCTTACAAGTATCCTCAAGCTTTCGACTTAGAAGTCAACAAACAAATTAACGAAATGATTGAACAAAAGATAATTAGAAAATCTAAATCTCCTTATTGTTCTCCGATTTGGATTGTCCCCAAAAAAGGTGACGCTTCTGGCAAAGCAAAATTTCGATTAGTCATAGACTATCGCAGTCTCAATGAAATAACCATTGATGACAAATTCCCCATTCCACTAATGGATGAAATATTAGACAAACTCGGACGTTGTCAATATTTCACAACTATTGATCTAGCTAAGGGTTTCCATCAAATCCAAATGGACCCGCAATCAATTCCCAAGACAGCATTTTCGACAAAACATGGACATTACGAATACACTCGTATGCCCTTTGGTCTAAAAGAATGCACCAGCAACCTTTCAACGTTGCATGAACAACCTCCTAGAAGATTTGATCTACAAGGATTGTTTAGTCTATTTAGATGATATTATTATTTACTCCACTTCGTTGGAAGAACATATAACATCACTAAGAAAGGTATTTGATAAGCTTCGATCAGCCAATCTAAAAGTTGCAACTTGATAAATGTGAATTTCTGAAGAAAGAAACAGAATTTCTCGGTCACATTATCACAACAGATGGCATTAAACCAAACCCCAATAAGATAAAAGCAATTGTCAATTTTCCAATTCCCAAAACAACAAAAGGAATAAAGTCTTTTCTTGGACTCTGCGGATTTTACCGTAAGTTCATTCCTAATTTTGCTAAGATAGCAAAACCCATGACAATAAAGCTAAAGAAAGGAGCAACAATCAATATAAACGATACTGATTACGTGTCCGCTTTTGAGAAACTTAAGGTACTCATCACGTCCGATCCCATTTTGATATACCCTAATTTTGAAAAGAAGTTCTCACTAACCACAGATGCAAGTAATATAGCTATAGGTGCTGTATTATCCCAAGAACATAGACCTATTTGTTACGCAAGCAGAACTCTAAACGAGCATGAACTCAACTATTCGGCAATAGAAAAGGAACTATTAGCTATAGTTTGGGCAACAAAATACTTTAGGTCCTACTTATTCGGTAGAAAGTTCGACATATTAAGTGATCATAGGCCACTTGTCTGGTTAAACAACATGAAAGATCCTAATATGAAACTGCAGAGATAGAAGATAAAACTCAATGAATATGATTACAATATTCAGTATCTACCTGGTAAAGAAAATCACGTAGCTGATGCCCTATCTAGAGTTCAAATCCAAGAAAACTTCCTAGGTGAGGAAAATACAGTTTCCCTTCCCACAGCAGCCACTGTGCATAGTGCACAAGAAGACAACCAAAGTCACATTTCCATAACTGAAAGACCCCTTAATTATTACAATAGACAGTTAGAATTTATAAGAGATAATCTCGACGATATACAAATAATAAAATATTTTCATAAAACAAGAATTAAAATTAGTTACAAAGAAATGACAGATACCCTCGCTAAAGAATTAATTAAAGAATACCTCTGCACTAAAAAAAGTGTTATCTATTTCCCCAATGAGGCCGATTTTCGAATCTTCCAAAAAGCTTATGTCCAAATAATAAGTCCAGATAACCTCACTAAAACAATGAGAACCAGTGGTAAATTAATAGATCTTCAGACATATGCCCAGTTTAAAGAGATTGTTCTTAAAACGCATAAAGAATTATTACACCCTGGAATAGAAAAACTCATTCTTCAGTTCAAAGAACACTATTACTATCCCGACTATCAGAAACTCATTCAAAACATTATAAATGAATGTGAAATCTGTAACTTAGCTAAAACTGAACATAGAAATACTAAACTAGCCTTCGAAACAACTCCAGAAACCTTCAACCCCAGAGACAAATATGTCATGGATTTCTATTTAGTAAATAACAAACAGTTTCTATCATGTATTGACATTTATTCTAAATACGCCTCCCTGATAGAAGTAAACAGTAGAGATTGGCTTGAAACTAAAAGAGCTATTTTACGCATATTTAACGATATGGGCAAACCCATAGAGATAAAAGCCGATAAAGACTCCGCTTTCATGTGCACTGCACTTAAACTCTGGCTAGATTCAGAGGGAGTAACTCTTAACGTTACGACAAGCAAAAATGGAATTTCTGACATTGAGAGATTTCATAAAACCGTCAAAGAAAAATTAAGAATTATATTGAGTGAAAACGAACCTGAAAATCAATTTACAAAATTCGAGAAAATACTTCACGTATATAATCACAAAACAAAACATAATACAACAGGTCGAACACCAGCAGATATCTTTATTTTCGCAGGAACACCTGCCTATAACACTCAACAGAATAAAATAGATAAAATCGATAAGCTAAATGAAAATAGAACAGACTTCGGTATAGATACCAACTTCAGAGAATCCCCCTCTGGTCAAGTCAAAGACAACCAACCCTTTTAGAAAAACAGGAAATATAAAACAGATAGATAACAAACACTTCGAAGAAACAAACAGAGGCAGGAAAATAATCCACTATAAATCTAAGTTCAAAAAAGAAAAAGAAAACTAACAAAAGTAAATACGATAATATTAATTCCAGGCCTACTCCCGAGCATGATCCTCATGATATGCCTCCTAAGACACGATTCATTAATTCACGTAAATTCAGAAAAACTCCTTAGTATCAAAACCTCTGCATGGCTCAAGTCTGACACTAATGAAATCTTGATAATTTCCCCAAATTTCAAGAGAAATAATTAAAACTCCAATTTTTGAAATAGTACCATATCCAGACAAACAAAATAATGTACTAACAGAAACTACCCATGATAAATACTTTTCACATAATAACCAAACTTATACAGCAAGCTCCCAAAGCTTAGTCATAAACAAATGCATAACGGGTATATTGAATCAAATAGCAACACAATGTAGATATAGCAAAACACACTCTGACTTTGAAATCAAATACGTTGAACCAAATATAATTACAACTTGGAACCTTCCCAAGACAGTTTTAAACCAGAATTGTATTAATAGAGAAATCACAATAGAAGGCAACAATATGATTAAAGCGTTTAATTGCTCTGTTCAGTTAGAAGAAATATTAATTACTAATACAATGTTAGATTACACCCAGACCATTTATGTAAACAATAATGTAACTAAGTTAGAACCATTAGAGTATATCCAAGCAAAAGAAATAATCGAACAGCACGCTCAAACAAATAATATTTTTCAAGCAATAATAATCACAGCACTAGCCATAATAATTGTACTTGCTCTAATGTATTTCATTTACAAATATAAGACCATACCCCAAAAAACTAATTGTAAAATTTAGAAACCCAAATCCAGAAAATGAAACCATTGTAAAACCAGAAATTGAAAATATTGTACCAACAGTAGATACCCCTGTATTGTACCCTAGAATAGGCGCCTGAGGACAGGCTTTTTTCTTAAGGATGGGGAAGTAACATATCCATTCTACACTACACTACACCACACATACACCACACAAAACTCAAATTATAAACAACACACTTACGCACACATAATTGTAAATCACACACATAAATTGTAAACACAACTCCCCAATTACTCTAAGCATAAAATATGTAAAACTATACCACTGTACCACAGAACATAAGCCCTTCGGTTAACCTCGGTCGTAAAAACCCGCGACATCATAAGGACCGCGACATAAACAATTATCCCCTAAAATTCTGTGACATAAACAATTGTCCCCTAAAATTCGGAGACAATAACAATTGTCCCCTAGACCACTCGAATTCGATCCTCGCGACCACTTGGCGTCGACCACTTGGCGAGCCAAGTAATAAAAACAAACCACCCAAATCGCCTCTCACGCGTTCGACTCAGGATTCTCCGATTACCGCTATTTTTCGGCAATCTCTCTCTCTTCACGAGAACAAGAGTTTACAAACCCAAACTCTCTTAAATCTTTGCTCTTCGGCTAGGCCAAACAGCCTATAAAAACTCAAGCGCGCCTCCAGGCATTAGTTCAGTACTGAGTACGCTATCAACTGCGATAGCATCGCCTACTTCGACATTTAGAGGTATATTATCCCAACCCCGGGTTAATCCAAAGGCTTCGGTTCTTCTCGATAGAATTGAATAAAAAGTGTTAATTAATAATACAAAAAACCAACATAGTGTTTTTTTTTTAATTAACCCTCGGTCTGAATACGTAATTATATATATATCTATATATATCTATATATCTAACCATCGACGTCCTTCAATATATATCTATCATTCTTTAACACTTTAAATATTTCATGCGGACCTTTCGTTTTCGGTATTAATTTTCTTGCTACCCCTGCTGTGCCATTACATAATCCCCGACACTATATTTGATCGCTACCTTTTTCTTTTCATTAAATGTTTCTAACTCATTGCTTCTAACTCATTACTAACCTTCCCTTTCTGAGATAATCCAAACAACATTTCATTTGGTAATTTCTTCGTACTACAATGCTGCGTGTTGTTCAATGTATACTCTACTTCCTCAATCACAAAGTCCCAATATTCTCCATTCTCAGGTTCCCTTAATTTAGAAATCATAGGTGCTAAACTTCTATTAATTTTCTGTACCTGTTCATTTGCCTGCGGAGAACTCGTAGCAATTTTAATGACTTTTACATTCAAATCATTTAAAAAAATCTTCGAAATCCGCCAATGTAAAACAACTACCACGATCAGATACTCGTTGGTTTACTATATACCCTATAACCTCAGAAGTTTTTGTAGTCTTAGTTGTATATAATCTTACAAATTTTGTAAAACCATCTTCTACTACCAAAATATGATTTTTCAATCTGCTATTATCAACTAGACGATGAATTATGATCTATATGAATTATCTCAAATAGTTTATTTCCTTTAGGTATACTGTGCAAAAATCCTTCCCCTTTACCATATTTTGTTGAAAAAGCAATAGACTTAAAACAATAACTTTTCACTATCGCACTTAACATCTTGTCTCTACCAATATGTCCTAACTGATCATAATACTTGTTTAGCAAATGATCCTCCATTCTTTGTAGCACACAAAACAATAGTCTTCCATCATTGGTTTTCCTAATCACAATGCTATTCCTCATTTTCCATCAACAATTTTTTAATATTCTGTAACTTTTCATCTTTGGCCTGATCAATGTTCAAATTCGTTTCAAAACTATTTATCTCAGTCATCATAATCGCATCATTACATCTGTTAAGTGCATCTACATGTTGCATTTGTTTACCCGCTCTTTGCTTCAATTCATAATCGAATTCTTGTAATTCCAAAGCCCACCTGGCAATTCTGCTCATTCTTATTTAACGTTAACGTTAAAGAATTACAATCTGTCACTATCTTAAAGTGTCTTCCTTGCAAATATATTCTAAATCTCTGTAAAGCATATATAATTGCTTATGTTTCTAATTCAAAACTATGGTATTTGGCTTCTATTTCTGTTGTCCCTATAGAAAAATAAAATACCGGATGCCATATTCCATCATGCTCTTTTTGCATCAATACCGCCCCAAATCCTAATGCACTGGCATCACAATGAAGCTCAGTTTCCTTATTATGATCAAATATGGCTAAAACCAGTGCCTCAACTAATTTAACTTTTAACTGTTGAAAGGAATCTAACTCTTTTTCAAATTTAAACTTTTTATCCTTTCTTAATAAATCATATAACGGTTTCGCTATCGTCGAAAAATAAAAAAAAGAACACAACCACAGGAAACTACCACAGGAAACAACCACAGGAACTATGAACAGACTGCGCTTTCACTGGTATGGGAAAAATTCTAACTGCTTCCAATTCATTTTCTTCTGCTCTAATACCATTTTAAATTATCTCAAATCCCAAATACTTATCCTTATGCTGTTAAAATTCACACTTGTCAATCCTTAATTCTAGTTGATTTTCAGTAAACGATTAAAAACTTCTTTCAAAATTAGTAAATGTTCCTTCAGAAACCCATGGAAATACCCATTTTTTAAATCCTATCAAGGAAATCATCTATTAACGGTAAAGGAGAGTTGTCTTTTATCACACCCTCATTAAGTCTCCTAAAATCAATACACATTCTTAACTCACCTGATTACTTTTAAACTAACACTATTGGTGATGCATACTCTGTACTGCTCTCTCGTATTATACCATCCCGCATATACTCATCTAACATCACCTCTCTCTCTACATATGATAGTCTTCTTGGTGAACAACTAAAGGTTTTGCTTGCATTCTCTACCGTAGGTTTTTCCGCATTAACATACATCGTTCTTAATATTGTCTCTAATTCACATCGCACTTGCCAGTCTACCTGTACCCCAATATTGTATTAATGTTCCTTTATTTCATTGTCTAAAATGCAAATCTGTTATAAAGCTTCCTCAAAATTATCATTTACCTGTGCATGCCCTTTTGTATTATCTTCTAATTTTCGAAATCTCTCACTAACTTATTCATTATACCCTTCGACCATTGAAAATGGTCAAAAAAGGGTATACTAACTTTGTGCAAATGTATGTAACAGGCAGAAGGAGGCGTCAGAGACCCCATAAAGTATATATATTCTTGCTCAGGATCACTAGCCGAGACGATTGAGCCGTGTCTGTCTGTCTGTCCGTCTGTGTGAACGCACAGATCTCAGCTATTATAAAAGCTAGAGTTACCAAATTTGGCAGGAAGACTCCTGTGTAGATCAAGCAGATCAAGTTCATTTCAAATGTTAGGTGCAACGCCCACCGCCCCCGCAAATCAATAAATTAATTTTCGAACTCAATTTGTAAGCGCTGTATAAAAGCTACAACTTTTTGACTTTAACATATGCTAAGCTGAATGAAATATCTACGTAGTCTCTAAATTACAATCTGATCGGACAATAAACACAGAAGTTATTTAAGAAAGTATGAACATAAAACCAAGTGCTTCTGTATATGTGTATATATGTATATAGAAACATACATACACAGGTCGAAGGGTATCCCACTGTCGCGTGCTGCGCGACTGTTGCTTTCTTACTAATTGTCTAATAACTTACTCTTACTTTTCATTTTCAAGGAAATCTCACTCACTCACAATTAATTTCTCTTTTAACTTTCTGCTATCTAAAAATATAACTAATTTTATTTCCTGCATTGACAGTTCATATACTAAATCTTCATCTTCCAATACACTAATTTCTTTCTTCGTGTTTTGGTCTTGATTTTCAATACGCTCTACCGTAACAATTTTTAATGCCGCTTAATCAATTTTCAGATCAAATTTTTTCATAAAGTCTCTACCCAGAACTACTACTCCACACCTCATAAATTCGTCGGTAACAATTATCCAATCAAAATAAATTTTTCCAAACGTAATTAACTCGCATTCAATTAGCCCAAAATATGTGTTGTATTTTTTTTTGCAGATCCACTCCATCAGGGACTAAACTTATCTTAAGAAATGATACTGAACTTCCCCAATCTATGAGGGCTTCTGTAATAATTGACTTATAACACCTTTGCTAAAATAAATTTCAACTGGTCTTACATAATTATTTTCACCCTCCGATTTTCCCTTTGGGCATTCAGCTACCAGATGCTCTGCACATCCACATCCATAGCATGTTCCCTTCTCTCGAATTGGTAGCTTGCAGTCTTTTTTCTAGTGTCCTTTTATATTTCAATTATAACAATGCAGTGAAGGACTGCACTGCTCCGCGCTGCCTCCGATTTATCAACACGTTTAGCATCAAACCGTTGTTGTATAGGTAGTACCATTCCAGCAAACACTCGCAAAACTTTTTCAGCACTCTCAAAACTCTGCAATTTTGCTTGCACGCGAAGATTGTCGACTGGAATCCCTACGATAATTCAATCCACCAACTCCTCTTCATCCATGTTAACGTCTCGCGCGAATCCAACCTTACTGTCATAGCGAGTTACAAAACTCTATACAAACTTCCAGTTACGCCGTTCAAAATTGCGTCTTAATTTTTCTTTAGTTACTTTCCCATCGAATGCCAGTTTTAATTGTTGCAATAACTCCTCGTGCTGGGTCAGCATGAAGCCATTGAAGTGCAATACCTTTGATTTTTGCCATGCACAGCAAGTTACATTGCATTTTGGTCAAATTATATGCACTAGCCATATTTTGCAACTGCATTATCGAAATACGCACTGACGTTTGACCAGTAAATTCGAACAGTACTTCCTTTGCCAGTAGAAACGTACTTGAACACCCTGCAACGTTGTCGTCAGATTCCGCATCAATTTGAATTTCATCACCAATTGAAATAACAGCGTCATCTTGTCGGGCGTCTAAATTATTTTCCAGCGCTGCTTCTTCTTGATGCTCACTGCAACTCGCATTAATGCTATTGCGCATTTGTATTTGCGTAAGCATGTCGGTTGCTGCTCGTATCTCTGCCTGCAAATTCCTGAGAATTTCTTGATTCTTGTAGAAAGTAATATAATCTTTATTTTTTATTTCTTCGTACCGATGCTTCGAAATCAAACTTCTTACTCGATAGCTTCTATTTATCGTCGGTTGCTGCCCCCTATCTCTGCCTGCAAATTCCTGAGAATTTCTTGATTCTTGTAGAAAGTAATATAATATTTATTTTTTATTTCTTCGTACCGATGCTTCGAAATTAAACCACTAAGCATCGAACATATAGAGTACTCAAACAGCGGAATTTACTCATACGGATGCTATGCTGAGATGGGGACCCCAGAACACGAATTGTTTCATGAGTGAGCGCTCAGCTCTGTTCGCACATCGGCAGAGAGAGAAGCGCACATCGGCATCAAGTCAGTCGCACAACGACAGCGGAACGATGAGTACGGGTATATTTCTTTGCTCTAGCCATCGTTTCGATGTATGTGTGCTATGTATGCACATACACGCAAGTAAATGTATGCGTTGCATGTGAAGTTTGGCAATAGGGCAATTGCTTCGCCTGCGAGAAGTCAAAATTTTGTCTTTCAGCTTTGAGATCAAGCAGCCTAGCCCGAGAATGAGTTTGCATATGTGTGTGTCTGTGTGCCACGGGTATTTTGTTGTTGCCAAAGCATTGATAGGCACGCGCCCTTTCATTGTTTTGTTTTGATTATTGCTCTGCAGTCATTGTTTTGATTTTGGAAATTTAATATGCCGCTCATCTACAATATTTGTCAATTGCTTTAATATAACTTATTTTATGTGCATTTTTGATGTTATAATTTTTTCACCTGGAGAATAATATGCAATATACAAATAGTTAATATCTTAAATATTTAATATATATTAATTTTCTCTCTTTTAGAAATATATTAAAAAACAAATAAATTATTAAATTTAAAATAAAAATTATTCAAACTTAATTACATTTCGATTATTATTTTTGAAAATTGGTTTTGGTAATATGATATTTAAAAAAAATTGAAATCTGTTAGATAAACATTGCAAACATAATTGCAATTAATAACTCCTATATGTCTCATAAAATTAATTGTTTTGATTTGGGGTGGGTTTCGCTGCTGAAGTTAATGCGTGTGTGCATGCACACATATGTATGTATGTACATGTATGCCAAAACAAGTGACTGGCACGCGCCTTTTGTGTTGTTGTTTTTCTATGATCTCTTGGTTTGTTTTGATTATGCAATTTGCATTTTCCTATGCATCGATTTGACCGCGCTTTTGCACATAAGCCGATTTACGCGCTTTTTTTGTTCTTTTTCACTTGATTGCAAGCGAGACGATTGCGTTTAATTTTGGTGAGAAAGATTTTTACATTTTAAAAGATTTGAACAGTATTTTTAAATACTATAATGGAAAAAAAGATAGTTAAAGATAATAGGAAGAGTGGGTTACATTGCATAATTAATTCTTGTCTCCGTGGTAGAAGAGATAGCAGTGAACTCTTTCCCGTCCGTCTGTTTAGATTTCCGAAAAAAGAAGTGGTCCGTCAGGAGTGGATCTCCAAATGTAATTTGCAAACGGATGTCAATGTTGACAATGCCTTAATTTGCAGTCTTCATTTTGAACACAAATACTTAGGTGCTACAAAATTAAAGGTAGGGGCTACGCCGACTCTGCGTTTGCTAGAAGAGCCATCATTAAATTTGTTTATGAATAATAACAACATAGACATGTATGAGTTTACCGATGAAATTGGTGAACAAATACCAGATTTTAAAACTGCACCCAGGAAATATAAACAGCCGAGCACACATTTTATTGATATTGAAATGGAAAATCCATTAGAAAATGATGTGTTGATTGCTGATGAAAATGCCACTAAGATTGAATTTTGTCCCAATTGCCTTAAAAAGAGAAAAATGAACTGTATTACAGGAATAAATATTGGGCAGCTGCTAAAGATCTTAATGATACAAAAAAGAAGATAAAAATGTATCAGAAAAAGATTCGACAGTTACAAACGTCTGTACGCACCCAAAGATTGGAAAAAATCAAATATTTAAACCAAAAGAAAGAAAAAACTCTATGTCGTATGCTTGAAAAGAGAAAGGTCTTTCTCAGAGTGCAAACACGTTTTGCGAAATGCTAATAAGAAACAAGCAATCGTGGAAAAAAGAAGATAAAGTTATTGCTCAAAGCATCAACTTTTATTCTTCAAAGGCCTATTCTTTTATGAGAGATGATCTACATTTAAATCTTCCCTCAAAAGCTTCATTGGTGAGATGGGCTCCAATTAAAAATTTAACACCGGGACTCAATGAAGGTGTTCTTACAATTTTTAAAGAAATATTTTCAAAAATGGAGGCTAAGAATAAGGAAGCCGTTTTATTATTTGATGAGATATCAATAAGAAAAGGACTGCAATATAGCTCCCACCATGACGAAGTGGAAGGCTTTGCTGACGATGGCTGTGAAAAATCAATGCAATTATGCAAACAGATTTGCGTTTTTATGGTTCGTGGACTCTACGATAATTGGAAATTCGTACTGAGCTATGTTGCATCATCGACTGCACTCTCGTCGTTAAAACTAAAGGAGACTATTAATCAGAATATTAGAGCCGCTCGGAACTGTGGACTTAATATTAGATCCATTGTTTGCGATCAAGGGCCAAACAACAGAGCAGCGTTTGCAAACAACAACGTGAATTTGGAAACGCCATATTATATTGTAGATGATCAAAAAATATTTACAATATATGATGTTCCACACCTCATAAAATCAATTAGAAATACCTTAATGAATGGTATGATTGATACGCCAGATGGTAAAGTGTCATGGAAGATAATTGTCAAACTGTATGAAATTGACACCAACAACACTTCAGCTAGATTATGTCCAAAGCTTACAAGAAAGCACATCCATCCCAATTCATTTGAGAAAATGAAGGTTAAATATGCAACTCAGGTATTTAGCCACACAGTATCGTCTGCAATAATAACCCTTATTGAAAATGGGACATATAAAGATTGCGAAGGCATTGCAATTTCTACGGCTAAGTTCATAGCAAAAATTAATAAATTGTTTGACTGCTTGAACAGCAATTATTTATATGATAGAAACCCATTTAAGTCGGCCCTAAAGCAAAATAGTGAGATACAAATATACTTGATTGAAATGAAAGACTATTTAATAAAGTGTCTGCCTCAATCCAACAAAGTTTATTGTATTGATGGCTTAATTCATACAATAAATTCTATCTTAATGCTTGCACAAGATATTTGGATTGAATGTGATTACCAGTTTTTAATATTATCGCGACTGAATCAAGATGCTCTGGAGCACCTATTCTATTTAATAAGAAGCAGAGGTGGAACGAACAATAATCCCATGCTCTTCGAATTTAATGCAATTATTTCCAAGATGCTGTCAATGAAGATCATCACTTCAACAAAGAGCACTGGAAATTGTGAACCAGATGATGACTTGCTAATAAATGTTGTAGAAGATACAAAGCAAGAACTGGCTAACATTGCAAATGACCCAGAGCAGGAGTTTTGCGATAATTTTGAATTCGATATAGAATACTATTCAGATATGGACGAAATACAGGTTGACGAAGTTCAACCAACTCTTAGCTATGCAAATGAAAATGCATTACGCTACTTCACAGGGTATGTGCTATTCAAATCACAACTTAAATTTAGTTGTGATCAATGTAGTCTCCTACTGAAGGACGATCTTGCAATTTGCGAAGAGTCAGAGCTATTTTTGTTTAATAAAAACTTTAAAACTATAAGTAATAATTTTAAACTTAAAGCTCCACAAGATGGTTTCTTTAATTTAATGAAACTGCACTACAGGATTTTTCATAAATATTTTCAGAATCATCCTTATGTAAGAAAAATAAAGGAAACCATAATAAATGAGTGCATTACGCAAGCTGAATGCGTTGATGAGTACTCAGATTGGTACTCTGAACGGCATGATTGCCATGAGCACCGACTCCATATTCTGAATTTTTTTATACTCGTCCTACTCCGCAAAAAATACAATTTGGCTGTCAGAAAAGCTATGCGCTGATAGGCAAAAAAGCAAGCGGAAAATAAATATTCTAAAATCATAAGCGCAGATGCTTCAAATAAACACCGAGGCTACAGATTTCATTGGCTAGCCACACCAGTGCTGTGAGTCGAGGCACAGCAAGATCAACTTGGCGATCAAACAAAAACACCTCCAACGGGCTAAGCCAAGGAAATCTTAGAAAAAGGTGTGTAACTCACGATATTGAACAGGTGCAAAGTTTCAATAATGAGGCAGCCCTATCAAAAACTAAGTCGACATAGCCCTTATATACTCGGCATGCCGAAGATTTAAAATTAGCAGCTTTTGTCTTGAGTCCTTCTGTGTATTGCAATGTTTTAGATTAATTATAATGTTGGGGATGTGTAGAAGCAAATTTAGGTGTGTAGGTTAGGTGGGGAACATGGAGATATTTAAATGAAACACATTTGAATATCTCAAGTCGACTCGAAGGTCATCACTGATGACCCCATTGTTATTGCAGTGGCCTCCCCGTGGTGTTCCCTGGGTACCGATTGCATTTTATAATCGGGAGCTAATTCGAGCGGCGAAAAACACCAAAATGTGCAAAAGCGCGGTCAAATCGATGCATAGGAAAATGCAAATTGCATAATCAAAACAAACCAAGAGATCATAGAAAAACAACAACACAAAAGGCGCGTGCCAGTCACTTGTTTTGGCATACATGTACATACATACATATGTGTGCATGCACACACGCATTAACTTCAGCAGCGAAACCCACCCCAAATCAAAACAATTAATTTTATGAGACATATAGGAGTTATTAATTGCAATTATGTTTGCAATGTTTATCTAACAGATTTCAATTTTTTTTAAATATCATATTACCAAAACCAATTTTCAAAAATAATAATCGAAATGTAATTAAGTTTGAATAATTTTTATTTTAAATTTAATAATTTATTTGTTTTTTAATATATTTCTAAAAGAGAGAAAATTAATATATATTAAATATTTAAGATATTAACTATTTGTATATTGCATATTATTCTCCAGGTGAAAAAATTATAACATCAAAAATGCACATAAAATAAGTTATATTAAAGCAATTGACAAATATTGTAGATGAGCGGCATATTAAATTTCCAAAATCAAAACAATGACTGCAGAGCAATAATCAAAACAAAACAATGAAAGGGCGCGTGCCTATCAATGCTTTGGCAACAACAAAATACCCCTGGCACACAGACACACACATATGCAAACTCATTCTCGGGCTAGGCTGCTTGATCTCAAAGCTGAAAGACAAAATTTTGACTTCTCGCAGGCGAAGCAATTGCCCTATTGCCAAACTTCACATGCAACGCATACATTTACTTGCGTGTATGTGCATACATAGCACACATACATCGAAACGATGGCTAGAGCAAAGAAATATACCCGTACTCATCGTTCCGCTGTCGTTGTGCGACTGACTTGATGCCGATGTGCGCTTCTCTCTCTGCCGATGTGCGAACAGAGCTGAGCGCTCACTCATGAAACAATTCGTGTTCTGGGGTCCCCATCTCAGCATAGCATCCGTATGAGTAAATTCCGCTGTTTGAGTACTCTATATGTTCGATGCTTAGTGATTACACTTCATACTCGATAGCTTTTATTTATCGTACATTGCATTGGATATATCGATATTAAACATGGTTACTTTAATTTATAATAGATCGATATCAAACATCTGCTATTCTATACGATAGTTATGTTAATACAATATGTGTTTACCTTACATGCTATGTTATCTACATCTCTACAAATTTTAGCTTAAATAGAAGTTTTAGTGTTAAGAAGTAAACTTTATAATGAATATTAACTAAATATCTTTTATTTCCGGGAGTCATGGGCGACGGAAGTGAGGAAATGAATTATATGTTAGGTAGCCACAAGAGATCACCGATTATTAGGTTGCACCTGGCGATCATGGAACGGTGGGGATCTGGTCTCTCCAAATATTAAAGGTAGCCAAAAAGAGTTAGTTGTCTGGTGATACGCACGCGAATTTATTTTACTTGCATTTATATTATTGTCGTGAGCACTATAGTTGCGGTTTTCGTTTTCACATCTGAGCTGGATGTGCGCGTGGTAGGGTCCCAACAATACTCTAACATTCGCTTAACAGTAATGTAAATAATTTCAATTGTAATTGGCACCTAATAACAAAAACAACCCACGAACCCCAAGTGAATGTGACAGTGAGGCAAGGCAAATAAAACGTTCAGCCGTGTTTTACTTAAACGAAAAACACAACAAGTTACATAAACGAAATCTCACGTCGTGAAGTTAGGGAAAAAAACGTTGAAATCGGTGTGGACAAAGCAAACTCTCACGAGCAGCTAACACATCTGGAGGAGTCAATCTGCATACGGCTTTTAATTCATAGGAAATATCATGTAAGTGTTTCATAAATATAACATGTTACGCGTTGTATTAGGCCATCTGCATTTATGATCGTTTGCCAACTATAATATATTCAGTTGTATAATTTTGGTCATAGTATTAATGTATAGCCAAATATGATAAAGAATCCTTATCTGGGCATGCGGTATATGCATTATCATGTATTTTGACATTATTAGTTCGAATACGGAGTCAAAATTTACCTTGCACGTCTTAGTTTGGATTTAACGTCAACAAAACCCGAAAAATTTTTAAAGCCCCAATAAATAAAATGTGTTAATATTCGGGTCATGCGATATATGTTTCTATATGTGTTTTCCAAACCAGAAGCCGTAGTTACAACTAGCCCATCACGTCAGAATTTCAAACTAACCCAAACAAATTTTTGAAAAACTTCCAAAATTTTGAATTCTTTTTATATTTATGGCATTAAAGCAGTTATGTACAGGTACGTATTTAATTTATGTTTTTTTATTAGTTTAGTTACATACAGTTTTTAATTAAAAATTATTACAAGAGTTGACATCCGATGGACAATCAAACGAAAAAAAAACCAGTAAGAAAGCAACAGTCGCGCAGCACGCGACAGTGGGATACCCTTCGACCTATGTATGTATGTTCCTATGTATGTACCCATATACATATGCACATGCTTTGAAATTAATCCCGACAGATGGCGCTCGCGCTTTGCGCTCGCCCGCCTCCCTTGTTACCTGACAGAAGCACTTGGTTTTATGTTCATACTTTCTTAAATAACTTCTGTGTTTATTGTCCGATCGAATTGTAATTTGGTGACTACGTAGATATTTCATTCAGCTTAGTATACGTTAAAGTCAGAAAGTTGTATCTTTTATACAGCGCTTACAAATTGAGTTCAAAAATTAATTTATTGATTTGCGGGGGCGGTGGGCGTGGCACTTAACATTTGAAATAAACTTGATCTGCGCCGAGTACATAGGAACCTTCATTCCAAATTGTGTCTCTAGCATTTATAATAGCTGAGATCTGTGTGTTCATCTGGTCAGACGGACATCGGGACATCCGGACATCCGGACAGACAGACAGACATGGCTCAATCGACTCGGCTAGTGATCCTGAGCAAGAATATATATACTTTGTGGGGTCTGCCACGCCTCCTTCTGTCTGTTACATACATTTGCATTTTGCACAAAGTTAGTATACCCTTTTTTGACCATTTTCAATGGTCGAAGGGTATAAAAACATTTTTTAAGTGCGTTTCCGAATTTTAAATATCTCTTTACGAAAAGGTGGACAAGTAAAATTCTTTGCAGGACAAGTCTGGACATTCGATAGACAATCAAACAAAAAGAAAATTTTTAGAAAATTCACATCTCGGGGTGCAAATTTCACACGGCTGTGGATAAGATTGGATATTCGATTTGCATAAAAAAAAAATTAATATAAACTTCTCCGAAACATTTGAAATTTTGACAGTGGCATACGGTGAAACTGTTCTTAGTAAAAAATATTTACAAGTGCTACAAACCCTTCCAAGATGACCGAGAAGATGCCAATGATGAGCCTCGCTCTGGACGCCCAAGCACGTCAACAACTAATGAAAACGTTCAAGCAGTGAAGAAAATTGTTTTGGAAAACCGTCGAATTACGATCAGAGAAGTTGTTGAAGAAGTCGGTATATCGCTTGGCTCGTACCATGAAATTTTTTCTATCGTTTTGAGCATGAGACGTGTATCAGCGAAGTTTGTTTCGAAATTGCTAAATTTTTTACCAATAGAACCGTCGCATGAGCATCGCTCAAGACCTGTTGAATGACCCAGATTTACTCAAAAGGGTCATAACTGGTGACGAAACATGGGTATATGGTTATCATATCGAAACCAAAGCCCAATTGTCCCAATGGAAGAGCCCATGTGAGCCAAGACCGAAAAATCAAAAATCGGCGAGTACGCAAAACACTTATAATTTTTACGCCACTCTCACTACCAAACAAAAAATGCTATACACTTGAAAATTAGTTCGGGAAGAGAGTAGAATGATAATAACAAAAAATTCGAAATTCGATTGTACGGAACCCTCGAAAATTCAAATTTTGCGATACTTTTTGTTCAGACCTCATACAAAAATACGTACGGGTATACTAGCTGTAGCCGCGAATTTTTTCATTTCTTTGCCTTCACTATTCGTTCGCCAGCCATCTGCGCTTCTAGCTGCATATACATACATAGTATGTATTACATACTTACATACTCACACATTTACACAGCAAGATAAAGCGGTGATTTTTCGCTTTCACTTGTCGTTCACTAGCATTGTTGTAGTCAATTTCATTTGCGCGCTTGAACTCAGAACGGAAAGTGATACGCATACC
Organism: Zaprionus nigranus; assembly: GCA_018903425.1. NCBI lineage: Eukaryota > Metazoa > Arthropoda > Insecta > Diptera > Drosophilidae > Zaprionus > Zaprionus nigranus. The sequence goes on along the minus strand of JAEIGD010000069.1, from coordinate 73,572 downwards.
CTACTTTTGTATTACTCTTTTTGGTATCACTTGCAACGAATTATTTTTTTAAACTAGAGCTTCGACAATTATTTAGTACCTTGTTTTCTTCGTTTATTGTATTGCACATTAAACAACACATATTTTCTCATTTTCGTCGATTAAAATGGAAAAAAAAAATCGAAAATTGAGTCGGTCGTCTCTTGACGATTTTAAAAAAGGCTCCGAGTGTGATAAACCTGGTGTTCAGTTTCGTGAACTGGAGGTTCACAAGTCCTGCTGATCATCGACTCCAGTACATACAATTTATTCCTTGGATTCCTCTGAAACTAAAATGGAGCTCTCAAATGGAGCTAAACTCAAAAAATGTATATCAAACCAAGACCAAAAAAAAATAGGAAGGCTTTTATAAAGAGACATATATTGAAGAGCGGCCTCTGAGGTAATGTTCGACGCTCGAGTTACCAACCGTGGCTTAGAGGGTAACAATGTTTTAACTAGAGACATATCTTGTCAGCGAAACTATTCAGGGAAAACACGTCTTCTCTCGATGAACATCACAATAAGAATGGGCTTTTATTGGCATATGTATATGCTTCATTATATGTATGTATGCTGTTCGGAAACATCTCTATATATAAATATATATGTATGTGTGTCCTTGTCACGCTCACCGGGACTGCCAGTCAAGGTATGACTTCGGTAAGCAGGATGTGATGCCATTCGCAGTTCCTTCCTGTATGGCTGGTCAAGTTAGTATGCTCGTGCCGCCACCACTCGGGAATACGCCTCCTCATTCAGCCTCCATCTCTGTTGGCCATCTCATCCGCTCGAACCCGCTTCATAATGTTGATTACATCTGGTGTTCCCCAGGGAAGCCATTTAGGTCCCCTGTTTTTTACACTTTTCATCAAAGACCTCCCAACGGTCATACTTAACTGCCGTACTCTCATGATGAAATTCTCACGAGCCTGTCCAAAGTACGAATCTTACTCTCTTTGTGGTTGTACCTTGGAAAGAATTTCCCTGGTTGGTGTCCGTTTGGACCGCAAACTCAAGTTTCGCGAACATATATCATCAATGATTAATAAAGCTATGGGTGTGCTCGGCTTTATTAAGAGATGATCTAAGGAGATTCTTTTCACCTCGCTTGTTCGTCCAATTCTGGAGTACGGATCATGTGTCTGGAGTCCTCAGTACACAGTTCACAAGGATCGCATTGAATCCGTACAGAAAAACTTTTTAATATTTGCTTGCGAGGCCTTAACTGGGATGTAAATTCAAGACTTCCTATCCTAGTAGACTTTTGTTACTAAATCTGCCTTCCGTAGCCAATCGTAGAACTATGCTTGGTGTTGTATTTATTAATAACCTTATACAAGGGGACATAGATGTAGGAAAGGCCGATGTTCGTCTCGTTTACTTTAATTGAAACACTGAGAATTTAGTTAGTTTTATAACATAATAGTTTATTGCTAATTGTGAAATTAAATGCGTTTTAATTGATTCAAAAAAAAAAATGGAGCTTGAGCACACAACCGACACAACTGACACTCTCAAATGGACCTCTCTATTTTCGGTAGATTTTTTTTATGTATACTGCGATTGCAGAGTTGCATCACAACTTGACTTATCCGATAATATTCTGATTTGACGACACGATTAATATCGATATTTAATTAATACTGACGGCCACTTCTAGTGTTGCGAACCGATCCCACATTCGGCCATCTTGAATTTTCATTCGGCTCGAATGATGTTTCTTGCGAAATTTCATCTACAGGTTCCCACTTTTTAATGTACTCAGCTACTGTAAGAGTTTTTCCTGGACCTTCATGGTCACCAATTTTCTCTACTTCGTATCTACCATGTGGTGGGACTTTAACTATCTTATACGGACCAAAAAATTTTCCCTTAAGCATTAAACCTGAACCGTATTGCGTTCTTTTAATAGCAACTAAATACAATTCAATTGTTTTAAATACTTTGCAAGTTTAAACCTTTTGTTTATAAATTTAAACAATATAAAATTTAAATAAAACTCAATAACCTGTTACTTCACGGTCGTTTCACTGCAGTCCTGTATGTAGAACACGCAGCTGTTAAATTGGTCGCTCCGCTTTGCTTGATATAACCCTCTGTGATTTTCTCACTGCAACTCAGCCTCTCTGCTAACTGTCTGCTCCGGCGTACTCGAACTCTTTACAAATCTTCGCTTTCAGCATCTGCCAAGCCAATCCGAACTCCCACGCACACGCACTCCTTACAGATCGTCGCTTCCAGCCACTGCCAAGCCAATCTACTCTCTCAAGCACACGCACTCTCTTCAGATCGTCGCTTCCAGCTTTTGCCAAGCCAATTTGCACTCGTCGTTCGCTTTTTGTTACGACAGAATACACACTAGTCGTCTCGCTCTAGCTCACTGCAGACATCTAGCAACTGGCGCCAGTCCGTACAAAAATTCTTAACGGTTTGCCACTTCCAGTGATTTGAATTTAACAATGTCACGCCGCTATTATGGGATTTGATTTCCACAATAATCGCCACTTTGCCTTATAATTTTAAAGAATTATAATGCAACCAAGTCTTTTCTATGTCACTGTTATTCTTATTTTTGCTCTCACAAATCTACTGCCCATTAAAAGTATTTCCCAATGTTCTTCTCATTTACGTCGCATAAGAAAGGAGAAAAAGGCCGATGTTCGTCTCGTTTACTTTAATTGAAACACTGAGAATTTAGTTTAGTTTTATAACATAATAGTTTATTGCTAATTGTGAAATTAAATGCGTTTTAATTGATTCAAAAAAAAATGGAGCTTGAGCACACAACCGACACAACTGACACTCTTAAATGACTTCTCTATTTTCGATGGATCTTTTTTATGTATACTGCGATTGCAGAGTTGCATCACAACTTGACTTATCCAATAATATTCTGATTTGACGACACGATTGATATCGATATTTAATTAAAACTGTCGGCCACTTCTAGTGTTGCGAACCGATCCCTCATAGATAGTAACGACTTGCTTAGTCGACTACACTTGTCTGTCCCTGGTAGAATCACCCGTAATTATTTTCCTCTAAAACTTTTCAATTGTAGCTCGAATTATGCCCTGCATGACCCTTTCAGGGTATAATGTTCGGACTATAATAAACTATATTACATTGTATCTAACAACAACAATAATTCTGTATCTTGCTTAAAATCACTAATCCTCACCTACCTTTCTAGTAACTAGTTAAATTCACACTTATCTCCTTTCTAGTAACAGTAGTACTTTTTAATTAACTGCATGTTTAGAACATTCGAATCGCTATTTTGATTAGGCTTTGCTTAATAACACTAACTCTTCTGATCTGATTGGGTTTTTCTGGGTTTTCCCCAATCCTCTGCAACAAATTTTGGATCGGCTCTTTCATTTTTTTTTATCCCAGAGTCAAATTCAATTTAATTAATTTCTTTTTCTTTCTTTTCTCACAGTTAAGATTTTATTTTTAATTTAAAATTATTAATTATAACTATTTTTTCTATTTGTACTTTTAAACAGTCGACTGACATTAGTCCGACTATAAATTAATAAAATAAAAAATAAATAAAAATACGATGCCCTACTTCCCATGTTTCCTTGTCGGCCATCATTTTTTGACAAAAGCTCTCTTCGGCTAAGAGGGGCTCCGGACAGCGCCACTAGCTGATCTCTTTCCACTTAAAACCTCGAACAGTGCAGCAGGACGTGTTCTTCTGATTCTAACGCATCAGTGCAGAAGAAGCACTGGGGTGACTCTACGTGGCGGAACCGAAACAAGTAGGCTCGGAAGCAACCATGGTCCGTGAGGAACTGGGTCAGGTGGTAGTCAAGAACTTTATGTTGACACTGTGGCCATACCGAAAGTTCTGGGACGAGCTGGTAGGTCCATCTCCCACGTTCCGATGATTGTCATCTGGCCTGCCATTCTTCAAGCAGCCACCCTTGGGCCTCATCCCGAGTAACGCCATGACGTGTTAGCCCAAGTGTCCTGATCTCCAGGTCAATTGGGCGCATACCTGCCAGAGCTAGAGCTGCGTCCTCGGATATTGTCCTAAATCCTCTAATGAGCCTAAGGGCCATAGTCGGTACTACCGATCGTGCACCCTTTGATGTATGAACGTTTGTTAGTGGCAACGCTCCATATTGGCGCGGCATATAGAAGTGTTGACTTTGCCACTGCCACCAGCAGTTTCCTTGCAGGCATTCTGGGTCCTCCCAGGTTGGGAATAAGTCTTGCCATTGCAGCAGATGTGAGTGCTGCTTTTCTGAAGAAAAGAAAAAGCTTTTCTAAGAAAAGCAACAGTCGCGCAGCACGCGACAGTGGGATACCCTTCGACCTATGTATGTATGTTCCTATGTATGTACCCATATACATATGCACATGCTTTGAAATTAATCCCGACAGATGGCGCTCGCGCTTTGCGCTCGCCCGCCTCCCTTGTTAGCTGACAGAAGCACTTGGTTTTATGTTCATACTTTCTTAAATAACTTCTTTGTTTATTGTCCGATCGGATTGTAATTTGGTGACTACGTAGATATTTCATTCAGCTTAGTATACTTAGTTACTTACTTAAAGTCAGAAAGTTGTATCTTTTATACAGCGCTTACAAATTGAGTTCAAAAAATTAATTTATTGATTTTCGGGGGCGGTGGGCGTGGCACTTAACATTTGAAATAAACTTGATCTGCGCCGAGTACATAGGAACCTTCATTCCAAATTTGGTGTCTCTAGCATTTATAATAGCTGAGATCTGTGTGTTCATCTGGTCAGACGGACATCGGGACATCCGGACATCCGGACAGACAGACAGACATGGCTCAATCGACTCGGCTAGTGATCCTGAGCAAGAATATATATACTTTGTGGGGTCTGCCACGCCTCCTTCTGTCTGTTATATACATTTGCATTTTGCACAAAGTTAGTATACCCTTTTTTGACCATTTTCAATGGTCGAAGGGTATAAAAACATTTTTTAAGTGCGTTTCCGAATTTTAAATATCTCTTTACGAAAAGGTGGACAAGTAAAATTCTTTGCAGGACAAGTCTGGACATTCGATAGACAATCAAACAAAAAGAAAATTTTTAGAAAATTCACATCTCGGGGTGCAAATTTCACACGGCTGTGGATAAGATTGGATATTCGATTTGCAAAAAAAAAATTAATATAAACTTCTCCGAAACATTTGAAATTTTGACAGTGGCATACGGTGAAACTGTTCTTAGTAAAAAATATTTACAAGTGCTACAAACCCTTCCAAGATGACCGAGAAGATGCCAATGATGAGCCTCGCTCTGGACGCCCAAGCACGTCAACAACTAATGAAAACGTTCAAGCAGTGAAGAAAATTGTTTTGGAAAACCGTCGAATTACGATCAGAGAAGTTGTTGAAGAAGTCGGTATATCGCTTGGCTCGTACCATGAAATTTTTTCTATCGTTTTGAGCATGAGATGTGTATCAGCGAAGTTTGTTTCGAAATTGCTAAATTTTTTACCAATAGAACCGTCGCATGAGCATCGCTCAAGACCTGTTGAATGACCCAGATTTACTCAAAAGGGTCATAACTGGTGACGAAACATGGGTATATGGTTATCATATCGAAACCAAAGCCCAATTGTCCCAATGGAAGAGCCCATGTGAGCCAAGACCGAAAAATCAAAAATCGGCGAGTACGCAAAACACTTATAACTTTTACGCCACTCTCACTACCAAACAAAAAATGCTATACACTTGAAAATTGGTTCGGGAAGAGAGTAGAATATAATAACAACAAAAATACGAAATTCGATTGTACGGAAACCCTCGAAAATTCAAATTTTGCGATACTTTTTGTTCAGACCTCATACATACAATAATACGGGTATACTAGCTGTAGCCGCGAATTTTTTCATTTCTTTGCCTTCACTATTCGTTCGCCAGCCATCTGCGCTTCTAGCTGCATATACATACATAGTATGTATTACATACATACTTACACCATTTTCAACATCAGCAAGATAAAGCGGTGATTTTTCGCTTCCACTTGTCGTTCACTAGCATTGTTGTAGTCAACTTTCTTTGCGCGCTTGAACTCAGAACGGAAAGTGATACGCATACCCTACTTTTGTATTACTCTTTTTGGTATCACTTGCAACGAATTATTTTTTAAACTAGAGCTTCGACAATTATTTAGTACCTTGTTTTCTTTGCTTATTGTATTGCACATTAAACAACACATATTTTCTCATTTTCGTCGATTAAAATGAAAAAAAAATCGAAAATTGAGTCGGTCGTCTCTTGACGATTTTAAAAAGGCCAGTGTGGAAAACCTGGTGTTCAGTTTCGTGAACTGGAGGTGTCACGAAGTCGATCATCGACTCCAGTACATACAATTTATTCCTTGGATTCTCTGAAACTAAAATGGAGCTCTCAAATGGAGCCAAACTAAAAAAATGTATATCAAACCAAGACCAAAAAAATAGGAAGGCTTTTATAAAGAGACATATATTGAAGAGCTGGCCTCTGAGGTAATGTTCGACGCTCGAGTTACCAACCGTGGCTTAGAGGGTAACAATGTTTTAACTAGAGACATATCTTGTCAGCGAAACTATTCAGGGAAAACACGTCTTCTCTCGATGAACATCACAATAAGAATGGGCTTTTATTGGCATATGTATATGCTTCATTATATTATATGTATGCTGTTCGGAAACATCTCTATATATAAATATATATGTATGTGTGTCCTTGTCACGCTCACCGGGACTGCCAGTCAAGGTATGACTTCGGTAAGCAGGATGTGATGCCATTCGCAGTTCCTTCCTGTATGGCTGGTCAAGTTGGTATGCTCGTGCCGCCACCACTCGGGAATACGCCTCCTCATTCAGCCTCCATCTCTGTTGGCCATCTCATCCGCTCGAACCCGCTTCATAATGTTGATTACATCTGGTGTTCCCCAGGGAAGCCATTTAGGTCCCCTGTTTTTTACACTTTTCATCAAAAGACCTCCCAACGGTCATACTTAACTGCCGTACTCTCATGATGAAATTCTCACGAGCCTGTCCAAAGTACGAATCTTACTCTCTTTGTGGTTGTACCTTGGAAAGAATTTCCCTGGTTGGTGTCCGTTTGGACCGCAAACTCAAGTTTCGCGAACATATATCATCAATGATTAATAAAGCTATGGGTGTGCTCGGCTTTATTAAGAGTGATCTAATGGAGATCTTTTCACCTCGCTTGTTCGTCCAATTCTGTAGTACGGATCATGTGTCTGGAGTCCTCAGTACACAGTTCACAAGGATCGCATTGAATCCGTACAAAAAAACTTTTTAATATTTGCTTGCGGGGCCTTAACTGGGATGTAAATTCAAGACTTCCTATCCTAGTAGACTTTTGTGTACTAAATCTGCCTTCCGTAGCCAATCGGTAGAATATGCTTGGTGTTGTATTTATTAATAACCTTATACAAGAGGACATAGATGTAGGAAAGGCCGATGTTCGTCTCGTTTACTTTAATTGAAACACTGAGAATTTAGTTAGTTTTATAACATAATAGTTTATTGCTAATTGTGAAATTAAATGCGTTTTAATTGATTCAAAAAAAAAATGGAGCTTGAGCACACAACCGACACAACTGACACTCTCAAATGGACCTCTCTATTTTCGGTAGATTTTTTTATGTATACTGCGATTGCAGAGTTGCATCACAACTTGACTTATCCGATAATATTCTGATTTGACGACACGATTGATATCGATATTTAATTAATACTGACGGCCACTTCTAGTGTTGCGAACCGATCCCACATTCGGCCATCTTGAATTTTCATTCGGCTCGAATGATGTTTCTTGCGAAATTTCATCTACAGGTTCCCACTTTTTAATGTACTCAGCTACTGTAAGAGTTTTTCCTGGACCTTCATGGTCACCAATTTTCTCTACTTCGTATCTACCATGTGGTGGGACTTTAACTATCTTATACGGACCAAAAAATTTTCCCTTAAGCATTAAACCTGAACCGTATTGCGTTCTTTTAAATAGCAACTAAATACAATTCAATTGTTTTAAATATTTTTGCAAGTTTAAACCTTTTTTTTATAAATTTAAACAATATAAAATTTAAATAAAACTCAATAACCTGTTACTTCACGGTCGTTTCACTGCAGTCCTGTATGTAGAACACGCAGCTGTTAAATTGGTCGCTCCGCTTTGCTTGATATAACCCTCTGTGATTTTCTCCTGCAACTCAGCCTCTCTGCTAACTGTCTGCTCCCCGGCGTACTCGAACTCTTTACAAATCTTCGCTTTCAGCATCTGCCAAGCCAATCCGAACTCCCACGCACCGGACTCCTTACAGATCGTCGCTTCCAGCCACTGCCAAGCCAATCTACTCTCAAGACACGCACTCTCTTCAGATCGTCGCTTCCAGCTTTTGCCAAGCCAATTTGCACTCGTCGTTCGCTTTTGTTACGACAGAATACACACTAGTCGTCTCGCTCTAGCTCACTGCAGACATCTAGCAACTGGCGCCAGTCCGTACAAAAATTCTTAACGGTTTGCCACTTCCAGTGATTTGAATTTAACAATGTCACGCCGCTATTATGGGATTTGATTTCCACAATAATCGCCACTTTGCCTTATAATTTTAAAGAATTATAATGCAACCAAGTCTTTTCTATGTCACTGTTATTCTTATTTTTGCTCTCACAAATCTACTGCCCATTAAAAGTATTTCCCAATGTTCTTCTCATTTACGTCGCATAAGAAAGGAGAAAAGGCCGATGTTCGTCTCGTTTACTTTAATTGAAACACTGAGAATTTAGTTTAGTTTTATAACATAATAGTTTATTGCTAATTGTGAAATTAAATGCGTTTTAATTGATTCAAAAAAAAATGGAGCTTGAGCACACAACCGACACAACTGACACTCTTAAATGACTTCTCTATTTTCGATGGATCTTTTTATGTATACTGCGATTGCAGAGTTGCATCACAACTTGACTTATCCAATAATATTCTGATTTGACGACACGATTGATATCGATATTTAATTAAAACTGTCGGCCACTTCTAGTGTTGCGAACCGATCCCTCATAGATAGTAACGACTTGCTTAGTCGACTACACTTGTCTGTCCCTGGTAGAATCACCCGTAATTATTTTCCTCTAAAACTTTTCAATTGTAGCTCGAATTATGCCCTGCATGACCCTTTCAGGGTATAATGTTCGGACTATAATAAACTATATTACATTGTATCTAACAACAACAATAATTCTGTATCTTGCTTAAAATCACTAATCCTCACCTACCTTTCTAGTAACTAGTTAAATTCACACTTATCTCCTTTCTAGTAACAGTAGTACTTTTAATTAACTACATGTTTAGAACATTCTAATCGCTATTTTGATTAGGCTTTACTTAATAACACTAACTCTTCTGATCTGATTGGGTTTTTCTGGGTTTCCCCCAATCCTCTGCAACAAATTTTGGATCGGCTCTTTCATTTTTTTATCCCAGAGTCAAATTCAATTTAATTAATTTCTTTTTTCTTTCCTTTTTCTCACAGTTAATATTTTATTTTTAATTTAAAATTATTAATTATAACTATTGTTTGTATTTGTACTTTTAAACAGTCGACTGACATTAGTCCGACTATAAATTAATTAAATAAAAAATAAATAAAATGATACGATGCCCTACTTCCCATGTTTCCTTGTCGGCCATCATTTTTGACAAAAGCTCTCTTCGGCTAAGGAGGGCTCCGGACAGCGCCACTAGCTGATCTCTTTCCACTTAAAACCTCGAACAGTGCAGCAGGACGTGTTCTTCTGATTCTAACGCATCAGTGCAGAAGAAGCACTGGGAGGAGACTCGTGCGACGCAAGCGAACCGAAACAAGTAGGCTCGGAAGCAACCATGGTCCGTGAGGAACTGGGTCAGGTGGTAGTCAAGAACTTTATGTTGACACTGTGGCCATACCGAAAGTTCTGGGACGACCTGGTAGGTCCATCTCCCACGTTCCGATGATTGTCATCTGGCCTGCCATTCTTCAAGCAGCCACCCCCTTGGTCCCCGAGTAACGCCATGACGTGTTAGCCCAAGTGTCCTGATCTCCAGGTCAATTGGGCGCATACCTGCAAGAGGTAGAGCTGCGCCCTCGGATATTGTCCTAAATCCTCTAATGAGCCTAAGGGCCATAGTCCGTACCACCGATCGTGCGCCTTTGATGTATGAACGTTTGTTAGTGGCAACGCTCCATATTGGCGCTGCATATAGAAGTGTTGACTTTGCCACTGCCACCAGGAGTTTCCTTGCAGGCATTCTGGGTCCTCCCAGTTGGGAATAAGTCTTGCCATTGCAGCAGATGTGAGTGCTGCTTTTCTGAAGAAAAGAAAAAGCTTTTCTAAGAAAAGCAACAGTCGCGCAGCAGTGCGACATGGATACCCTTCGCTAGGTCTTGTATGTATGTTCCTATGTATGTACCCATATACATATGCACATGCTTTGAAATTAATCCGGACAGATGGCGCTCGCTTGCGCTCGCCCTGCCTCCCTTGTTAGCTGACAGAAGCACTTGGTTTTATGTTCATACTTTCTTAAATAACTTTGTGTTTATTGTCCGATCGGATTGTAATTTGGTGACTACGTAGATATTTCATTCAGCTTAGTATACGTTAAAGTCAGAAAGTTGTATCTTTTATACAGCGCTTACAAATTGAGTTCAAAAATTAATTTATTGATTTGCGGGGGCGGTGGGCGTGGCACTTAACATTTGAAATAAACTTGATCTGCGCCGAGTACATAGGAACCTTCATTCCAAATTTGGTGTCTCTAGCATTTATAATAGCTGAGATCTGTGTGTTCATCTGGTCAGACGGACATCGGGACATCCGGACATCCGGACAGACAGACAGACATGGCTCAATCGACTCGGCTAGTGATCCTGAGCAAGAATATATATACTTTGGGGGGTCTGCCACGCCTCCTTCTGTCTGTTATATACATTTGCATTTTGCACAAAGTTAGTGTATCCCTTTTTTGACCATTTTCAATGGTCGAAGGGTATAAAAACATTTTTAAGTGCGTTTCCGAATTTTAAATATCTCTTTACGAAAAGGTGGACAAGTAAAATTCTTTGCAGGACAAGTCTGGACATTCGATAGACAATCAAACAAAAAGAAAATTTTTAGAAAATTCACATCTCGGGGTGCAAATTTCACACGGCTGTGGATAAGATTGGATATTCGATTTGCATAAAAAAAATTAATATAAACTTCTCCGAAACATTTGAAATTTTGACAGTGGCATACGGTGAAACTGTTCTTAGTAAAAAAATATTTACAAGTGCTACAAACCCTTCCAAGATGACCGAGAAGATGCCAATGATGAGCCTCGCTCTGGACGCCACAACTACACGTCAACAACTAATGAAAACGTTCAAGCAGTGAAGAAAATTGTTTTGGAAAACCTTCGAATTACGATCAGAGAAGTTGCTGAAGAAGTCGGTATATCGCTTGGCTCGTACCATGAAATTTTTTCTATCGTTTTGAGCATGAGACGTGTATCAGCGAAGTTTGTTTCGAAATTGCTAAATTTTTTACCAATAGAACCGTCGCATGAGCATCGCTCAAGACCTGTTGAATGACCCAGATTTACTCAAAAGGGTCATAACTGGTGACGAAACATGGGTATATGGTTATCATATTGAAACCAAAGCCCAATTGTCCCAATGGAAGAGCCCATGTGAGCCAAGACCGAAAAATCAAAAATCGGCGAGTACGCAAAACACTTATAACTTTTACGCCACTCTCACTACCAAACAAAAAATGCTATACACTTGAAAATTGGTTCGGGAAGAGAGTAGAATGATAATAACAAAAAATTCGAAATTCGATTGTACGGAACCCTCGAAAATTCAAATTTTGCGATACTTTTTGTTCAGACCTCATACAAAAATACGTACGGGTATACTAGCTGTAGCCGCGAATTTTTTCATTTCTTTGCCTTCACTATTCGTTCGCCAGCCATCTGCGCTTCTAGCTGCATATACATACATAGTATGTATTACATACTTACATACTCCACATTTACACAGCAAGATAAAGCGGTGATTTTTTCGCTTTCACTTGTCGTTCACTAGCATTGTTGTAGTCAATTTCATTTGCGCGCTTGAACTCAGAACGGAAAGTGATACGCATACCCTACTTTTGTATTACTCTTTTTGGTATCACTTGCAACGAATTATTTTTTAAACTAGAGCTTCGACAATTATTTAGTACCTTGTTTTCTTCGTTTATTGTATTGCACATTAAACAACACATATTATCTCATTTTCGTCGATTAAAATGGAAAAAAAATCGAAAATTGAGTCGGTCGTCTCTTGACGATTTTAAAAAACCGGAGTGTGATAAACCTGGTGTTCAGTTTCGTGAACTGGAGGTTCACAAGTCTTGCTGATCATCGACTCCAGTACATACAATTTATTCCTTGGATTCCTCTGAAACTAAAATGGAGCTCTCAAATGGAGCTCAAAAAATGTATATCAAACCAAGACCAAAAAAATAGGAAGGCTTTTATAAAGAGACATATATTGAAGAGCGGCCTCTGAGGTAATGTTCGACGCTCGAGTTACCAACCGTGGCTTAGAGGGTAACAATGTTTTAACTAGAGACATATCTTGTCAGCGAAATTATTCAGGGAAAACACGTCTTCTCTCGATGAACATCACAATAAGAATGGGCTTTTATTGGCATATGTATATGCTTCATTATATGTATGTTGCTGTTCGGAAACATCTCTATATATAAATATATATGTATGTGTGTCCTTGTCACGCTCACCGGGACTGCCAGTCAAGGTATGACTTCGGTAAGCAGGATGTGATGCCATTCGCAGTTCCTTCCTGTATGGCTGGTCAAGTTATCACCTCCTTCTGCTCTTTAGTATGCTCGTGCCGCCACCACTCGGGGGAATACGCCTCCTCATTCAGCCTCCATCTCTGTTGGCCATCTCATCCGCTCGAACCCGCTTCATAATGTTGATTACATCTGGTGTTCCCCAGGGAAGCCATTTAGGTCCCCTGTTTTTTACACTTTTCATCAAAGACCTCCCAACGGTCATACTTAACTGCCGTACTCTCATGATGAAATTCTCACGAGCCTGTCCAAAGTACGAATCTTACTCTCTTTGTGGTTGTACCTTGGAAAGAATTTCCCTGGTTGGTGTCCGTTTGGACCGCAAACTCAAGTTTCGCGAACATATATCATCAATGATTAATAAAGCTATGGGTGTGCTCGGCTTTATTAAGAGATGATCTAAGGAGATTTTTTTCACCTCGCTTGTTCGTCCAATTCTGGAGTACGGATCATGTGTCTGGAGTCCTCAGTACACAGTTCACAAGGATCGCATTGAATCCGTACAGAAAAACTTTTTTAATATTTGCTTGCGAGGCCTTAACTGGGATGTAAATTCAAGACTTCCTATCCTAGTAGACTTTTGTTACTAAATCTGCCTTCCGTAGCCAATCGTAGAACTATGCTTGGTGTTGTATTTATTAATAACCTTATACAAGGGGACATAGATGTAGGAAAGGCCGATGTTCGTCTCGTTTACTTTAATTGAAACACTGAGAATTTAGTTAGTTTTATAACATAATAGTTTATTGCTAATTGTGAAATTAAATGCGTTTTAATTGATTCAAAAAAAAAATGGAGCTTGAGCACACAACCGACACAACTGACACTCTCAAATGGACCTCTCTATTTTCGGTAGATTTTTTTATGTATACTGCGATTGCAGAGTTGCATCACAACTTGACTTATCCGATAATATTCTGATTTGACGACACGATTGATATCGATATTTAATTAATACTGACGGCCACTTCTAGTGTTGCAAACCGATCCCACATTCGGCCATCTTGAATTTTCATTCGGCTCGAATGATGTTTCTTGCGAAATTTCATCTACAGGTTCCCACTTTTTCATGTACTCAGCTACTGTAAGAGTTTTTCCTGGACCTTCATGGTCACCAATTTTCTCTACTTCGTATCTACCATGTGGTGGGACTTTAACTATCTTATACGGACCAAAAAAATTTTCCCTTAAGCATTAAACCTGAACCGTATTGCGTTCATTTAATAGCAACTAAATACAATTCAATTGTTTTAAATACTTTGCCTCTCTGCTAACTGTCTGCTCCGGCGTACTCGAACTCTTTACAAATCTTCGCTTTCAGCATCTGCCAAGCCAATCCGAACTCCCACGCACACGGACTCCTTACAGATCGTCGCTTCCAGCCACTGCCAAGCCAATCTACTCTCTCACGCACACGCACTCTCTTCATATTGTCGCTTCCAGCTTTTGCCAGCCAATTTGCACTCGTCGTTCGCTTTTTGTTACGACATAATACACACTAGTCGTCTCGCTCTAGCTCACTGCAGACATCTAGCAACTGGCGCCAGTCCGTACAAAAATTCTTAACGGTTTGCCACTTCCAGTGAATTGAATTTAACAATGTCACGCCGCTATTATGGGATTTGATTTCCACAATATTCGCCACTTTGCCTTATAATTTTAAAGAATTATAATGCAACCAAGTCTTTTCTATGTCACTGTTATTCTTATTTTTGCTCTCACAAATCTACTGCCCATTAAAAGTATTTCCCAATGTTCTTCTCATTTACGTCGCATAAGAAAGGAGAAAAAGGCCGATGTTCGTCTCGTTTACTTTAATTGAAACACTGAGAATTTAGTTTAGTTTTATAACATAATAGTTTATTGCTAATTGTGAAATTAAATGCGTTTTAATTGATTCAAAAAAAATGGAGCTTGAGCACACAACCGACACAACTGACACTCTTAAATGACTTCTCTATTTTCGATGGATCTTTTTTATGTATACTGCGATTGCAGAGTTGCATCACAACTTGACTTATCCAATAATATTCTGATTTGACGACACGATTGATATCGATATTTAATTAAAACTGTCGGCCACTTCTAGTGTTGCGAACCGATCCCTCATAGATAGTAACGACTTGCTTAGTCGACTACACTTGTCTGTCCCTGGTAGAATCACCCGTAATTATTTTCCTCTAAAACTTTTCAATTGTAGCTCGAATTATGCCCTGCATGACCCTTTCAGGGTATAATGTTCGGACTATAATAAACTATATTACATTGTATCTAACAACAACAATAATTCTGTATCTTGCTTAAAATCACTAATCCTCACCTACCTTTCTAGTAACTAGTTAAATTCACACTTATCTCCTTTCTAGTAACAGTAGTACTTTTTAATTAACTACATGTTTAGAACATTCTAATCGCTATTTTGATTAGGCTTTACTTAATAACACTAACTCTTCTGATCTGATTGGGTTTTTTCTGGGTTTTCCCCAATCCTCTGCAACAAATTTTGGATCGGCTCTTTCATTTTTTTTTTATCCCAGAGTCAAATTCAATTTAATTAATTTCTTTTTCTTTCTTTTCTCACAGTTAATATTTTATTTTTTAATTTAAAATTATTAATTATAACTATTGTTTCTATTTGTACTTTTAAACAGTCGACTGACATTAGTCCGACTATAAATTAATTAAATAAAAAATAAATAAAATGATACGATGCCCTAATTCCCATGTTTCCTTGTCGGCCATCATTTTTGACAAAAGCCCTCTTCGGCTAAGAGGGGCTCCGGACAGCGCCACTAGCTGATCTCTTTCCACTTAAAACCTCGAACAGTGCAGCAGGACGTGTTCTTCTGATTCTAACGCATCAGTGCAGAAGAAGCACTGGGGTGACTCTACGTGGCGGAACCGAAACAAGTAGGCTCGGAAGCAACCATGGTCCGTGAGGAACTGGGTCAGGTGGTAGTCAAGAACTTTATGTTGACACTGTGGCCATACCGAAAGTTCTGGGACGAGCTGGTAGGTCCATCTCCCACGTTCCGATGATTGTCATCTGGCCTGCCATTCTTCAAGCAGCCACCCTTGGGCCTCATCCCGAGTAACGCCATGACGTGTTAGCCCAAGTGTCCTGATCTCCAGGTCAATTGGGGGCATACCTGCCAGAGCTAGAGCTGCGTCCTCGGATATTGTCCTAAATCCTCTAATGAGCCTAAGGGCCATAGTCCGTACCACCGATCGTGCGCCTTTGATGTATGAACGTTTGTTAGTGGCAACGCTCCATATTGGCGCTGCGTATAGAAGTGTTGACTTTGCCACTGCCACCAGGAGTTTCCTTGCAGGCATTCTGGGTCCTCCCACGTTGGGCATAAGTCTTGCCATTGCAGCAGATGTGAGTGCTGCTTTTCTGCTTGAATAGCTTGCGTATTCTTTAAAAGTGAGCCTGCGGTCATTGATTCAGGTGAAACCACTTGTATACCGTTAACAGAGACCTGCATGGACACCACGGCTTTTCTGCTGCTCAAGAGAACTGCCTCCGTTTTGTGTGCCGCGATCTTAAGGCCGACCTTCTCGAGCCATTCGACGGTTGCTTTGATCGTCACATTGCACTTGCCACGTCGTCCACAAAACAATGTAGCTCAGCTCCTTCTGGTTTGCTGATCCCATTGTACATGATGTTCCACAGGATCGGACCAAGTACCGAACCTTGTGGAACACCTGACGAGACTCCGTAGTATCTCGGGCCAGCTGCCGTATCGTAGCAAAGGATACGATCCCTGAAGTAGCTGCCTACAGCGATCCTTAAATAATCCGGGATGCCCATATTTCTCATTGCGCTGAGAATTACGGGCCATCTTGCCGTGTTGAAGGCGTTCTTCACGTCCAGAGTGACGATTGCGCAATACTCCTTTCTGCCACCTAACCATCTGTGGCCGTTGTGAGCGTCCCTCACAATGTTTTCCACCGCAGAGAGCGCATCTAAAGTGCTTCTTCCCTTTCGGAGGCCGCATTGATTCCTTCCAAGACCATGCGGGCTTATGGTTTCTATGCGAGCATACAGTATGCGTTCGAATAGTTTCCCCACGATATCCAGCATGCATAGAGGTCGGTAGTTTCCTGCAGGATGCGCTGACCCTTTCCCTTTCGGCAATAGGACCAGCTTTTGTTTCTTCCACTGCATCATAGGGAAGACTCCGCCTAGTAGACACTGCTGGAACGTGTCCCTAAAGATATCCGGTCTGGCTAGCGCCACTGCTTTGATGACCACTCCCGGGATTCCATCGAGTCCTGGGGCCTTGTTGGGCTTGATCCGTTTGGCTGCCTCGATCACTTCACCGACGGTGTCATCCGGAAAGGGAGAGGCTGGGGATTCCTCTATTGGCTGCCATAAGGTGGTCTGCGTGGGGAATAGTTCAGACACAATACTGGACAGTACCTCTGGGTCATCAGGAGTACCATCCTTCCTGCTCAGCTTTTTCCTTACAAGCTTATAAGCTTGGCCCCAAGGGTCGTCGTCTATACCCTCCAGCAGGCCCTTATAGGCACGCGCTTGGCAGCCGATATTTCGTGCTTGAGCTCTGCGCGTTTAGTTTTGAAAGCTTCTAGTAGTTCAGCGTGAAGCGGAGCTCCTCTGGCTCGCTGCGCGCGTCTTCTTGCCTTAAAGCAATCAGTCCGTAACTGGTGTAAGGAGGCACTCCACCAGTAGAGCCAGCCATTATCTCAGCCTGCCCCATTGGAATTTGCAGGGAGTCTATTTGATGCGACAGCATATCGTGATCCAGTTTCCTGACATCCCATTCTGATGGTGTGTAGTGCCCATTGATCGGATACTGAACGTGATCAGCGCATGGTCACTTAGCGATATCTCGTCACGTACCATCTAGTTTGAGTTCGCCACTAGCCCTCTGCTGACAAGGTGACGTCGATGTAGGATGTGCCCCTGTCGTTGTTGAACGTCGGCTTGCGTCCGTCATTAAGCAGCACCAGATCAAGCATCATCATTGCGTCGACTACTGCACGCCCTCTGGCGTTGGAAATTCGGCTACCCCATTCGGTTGCCCAGCTATGACTTTCGGCCTGCGCCCTGTAGCATGATTCACGAGCACCTCGCGCATCCCTTCAAACTGGTCCGGGCTGTCACTGGGAACAGCTGTATATATGCACTCCCTTGACCCTCGCATATGCAATGACACACATTGGCGAGGTTGCCCGTTCCTGAATGTTGAGAAGACTGCAACACTCGATGGCCGCCGCCTTGCCCAACTCGTCCAGGATCAACGCCGAGTTTCCACCGCTCGAAAGGTATGGTTCGCTTAGGAGCATCACGTCTACGTTGTGATCCACCGCTGTCTGTCGCAGCAGGCTTTGAGCAGCGGCGCAGTGGTTCACGTTTAGCTGAATTATCTTAATTGGGTCCATTATGTTGGCCATTGACTCCCTTAACGCACGCCTTGTAGGTCGGACACGAATAGCCACCTGTCATGTGGTTTTGGTCCACATCGCTGCTACATATAAGGGATTTAGGCGGTGCATTGCATTCCTTTGCCTTGTGTCCTTGTTCGTCGCACCTTAAGCAGCAGTCTGAGCGATCAGGCGCTTTGCAGCTGTAATTGAGAGATGAGGGAACTGTGTAATTCCTCTGCTGAAGTAGCATCATCCAGACCGCTGCAGAATAGCGCTGTTCTCTGCGCCCGCGTTCGTACCGAAGCCAGGTCCTTGAGCGTCGCTTCAAGCTCGTTTCTGAATTTGGGAATGCTAGTTGATGCATTCCCCTTTATTTGCAGCAGCAGTTCTCCCTGTTACGTCCTCCTTATTTTGCGAACGTGCTTGCCGAACTCGCTGAGGCTCGGCTCCGTTTTCATCTTGCGCAGCATGTTTGTGTAAGTAACCTCCCCCGTTTTTTTAAGAATTAGTGCCTCCGGTTTTTTACGCAGGCTCTTAGGCTTCGCAATTGCCCATTCACCGTCATTGCTGTCGACTTTGGTGACGGACGCGCAGCTGATAGGCTTGGACTCCTTCGCTGTGTTTAATGCACCGGTTGAAGTAGCGACAAAAGTTGAGTTGCCCGCTTTAGGCACCTGCGCTCTAGGTTTTGTCTGTTTGGTTGTTTCCAACTGACTGCGTTTATGTTTTTGTGCCTCCGTCTGTGTGGCAGTACTTTTTGGAGGGGGCTTATGATCGGTGGCCTCCTGTAGTTCTATCGATCTGTTGCTGAGAGCAGATAGGTCCATTACCGTGCCATTGGTCTCCTTGTTTACATGCCGCTGGGTCTCAAACGCGGCTAGCAGGATATTAATTTTGCCATTCATCCTGACAAGAATGCTCCGCAAATCCTCGTTTTGGAGTGCCGTTGTCAGGTCTAACGACCGATGTGGCGAACCAGATGGGGACTTTGTTGCTGCCTTATGCGACGGCACGCTAATCTGATCCATCGTCTTCTGGCTTGTCACAATGTTGGACGTTATAGGAGCCTGTATCTCCAAATGTGCAAATGCATTTGCAGTCGCTAGTTTTCGGTGGCTTGGGGCCTGCTTGCTCACCCCTCGCCACCAACGGAACTGTGTTTTCAGCTCTCTGTATCGGGTTTCCCACTCCTCAAGTGGGAGATCTCGATAGCCTGGGGCTGAACGGGTCATAGGGATCGGGGGCAGTCAGTAAGGGGAACTAAATGTAACCACAGTTTTGGCTGAGGTACGTGCCGTCCTTACTCCTACTGACCGAACTGCGGCTATACTCTCCACGTGAGGGCGGCTGGAAGCAGGCGGTCATGTACGGTCATGTCTCTGCTAGGGGTGCTGACTAATTTTACTCGGGCGAAGATTGTAAATCTATAAATCACCCCAATCCAAGGCGGAACAGCATACGCTAATGGATGCATGGCCGGCGGGTAGCCCGGTCTCTAGTATGGGGACTCTGAATACCTGTCGCCCTCCACTTTTATTCAGACTTCCGTGCTATGCCGTGGACGACCTTCCCTTCCCGCCTACTCGTGGGATCAATTAATGGATTCCTTAAAAAACTTAGAAAAGTCTGATGCGACTTCAATAGCATCAACCCAGGGTGAAGTTTTCACGGCCGACCCAAACAGCAGCAGAACGTCGAGGTGATGTCCTCTGACGCAGAAGCTGACTGTGACCTAATAAGCTTTGCTGACGATGCTTCCGTGGCCTCTTAGAGGTCAGGTCTTGATGGAAGCAGGCTCCCAAATTTCAGACGCTGCGACTGGACTCGGGGAACGCCTTCGTCACCTAAGCCACTTTTCAGCCAAGTGGCGAGCAGAGTAGATATATAATGGGGGTTCTGGGACAGGAGGTAATAAAAATTAATGGGGTGTGACGAGGGAGGGTAAGGTAATTAAGGAGTTAATTTGCATATTTAATGGTTTTTTGAGCAAGATCGGTCAATTAGGAAGCTAATTTGCATATTTAATGGTTTTTTCTTGGACAAAAAAGTGGGGTGGGTGGATAAAATTAGGGGGTGCGTGACGAGGGGTCGGGAATTTAGGGTCATAATAGGGATAATTAATGGTTTTTATGTAAATTTAAAGGTAATCAATTAGGGTGGGAAATGTTAAAGGTTGACAGGTGAGTATATTCAAATGAGCATGCATGATCGTGTTTACATTCACACGTGTT
Organism: Zaprionus nigranus; assembly: GCA_018903425.1. NCBI lineage: Eukaryota > Metazoa > Arthropoda > Insecta > Diptera > Drosophilidae > Zaprionus > Zaprionus nigranus. The sequence continues at coordinate 53,043 of JAEIGD010000069.1, read as the reverse complement.
AGGGTTTGTGGGTGCATGCACGCCTCAGTGCACACACGCGTGTGACTCATGACGTTGACAGGTGAATCTTAACACAAGGGGATCGCAGACGAGGGTAATATTTGACAGGCCGGGATACCTATCAGTAGGTAATAAAATAGTGTGGAAAGTGTTAAATATTGAGAGGTGGGCATGTGAAACTGAGTATGCATGATCGTGTTTGCATGCGCACGTGCCACAAGGTAAATGTGTTCGAGGGTGTGTGTGTGCGTGTGTGGTATCTTAATGAAATTTGAGAGACCCTAGTTCAACAAGTTAATGTGTGCATTGTCCCTTTTGTGGGGTTAGCCGTGATATTTGACAGTCCGGGACACCCTAGTTCAAGGAGTTAATGTGTTCGAGGGTGTGTGTGCGTGTTCGGTATTAAAGGTTGAGAGGTGAGCATGTGAAATTGAGCATGTATGATCGTGTTTGCATGCGCAGGTGTTAGAGGGTGAATGTGTGTATGCAGGCGCCAGTGCACAGAAGCGTGTGACTCAAGATATGCGTGAGTATAACATGCGGACTATACACCGCAGTGCGATACAAAGCGCATTTACCAACTGCTAGGACAGGGATCACTTACTCGATGAACTGGAAAGAATTGAACTGAATTCAAGAATGGTTCATGAGACAAGCAAGGTGGATTCTTAACCTATCTTATAATTTTCTTAGGCAGCGATGCAGCCTTTGGGCTTTTGGTGCCAAATACCCTTCCTTTACAGCAGCGTCGAAGTAGACACTAATTAGATAGGCAGGTAGAATGATAACATTTGCACTGCTTGTAAGCTCATCTTAAGACAGTGGAAAAATCCGAAAATTTGCACTGCTTTCTAAGATCAACTTAGAAGTATGCCCTGATAAGAACCGGTGTTATCACAACTGCATTTCGTATACTAATTTTAACACAGATAAAGTCTTATCTTCGTTGCACTGCTTTACCTTTGGCTACAAGAAAGCCGAAGGTATTTTCGTTATTTACAATGAACCAATAATGGACCGAATTGCAAAGTTCAGGCCATTACACCACCCGATAATATTATTTCATTAGATGTAAGATTAGCGGGATTAGCTGCGTATGTCTTTAGCATGAAACGTACCAATTTCTTTCCATTGTAAATTCTCTAGCTGATAATAGCAATTTCCTACCTTTTGGCAAACTCAACATTTAACAAACTGTGGATCAAGTTTGTGCGCAAATCTAAGGCAATATACTTCCATAGTGCAAGTCTACGTGCAATGTTTTGCTGTCGCATCAGCCAGAAAAGGCTAGAATGATCGGTGAAAACCTCAAATTCTTGCAATTCCAGATAACACCGAAATTTCTCAATAGCCAAAAAATAGCCAGATAAATATTCTCGTTCCATTACGCTGTAATTTCGGTGAGCTCTACTTAACTTTTTTCGACATATACGCAATTGGCATTTCTGATTGGTCGTCTGTCAGCTGCACTAAAACTGCACTTTTCCCAAAGTCTCTAGCATCGCAATGTAAGAAAACTTTTTTGCCGAAATCGGGATTCGTGAGAATTGGAGCAGATGTTGAAACTTGTTTCAGTTTGTTTATCGCTTTTTGATCTTCCGACGTCTAGAAAAATTTCCTTTTCTTGGTTAACAAATCCGTAATTGGACAAGTTAGTGCCGAGAAGTGTGGAATGAACCAATGGTACCATCCACAAACGCCTAAAAATCCACGAATTTGCTTTAAGTTCTTTGGCGGAGGGCAAATATCAATAAAAGACATTTTGGCAAAAATAAATATGTAATTCTAGTAACACAGAATGAAATTTTAGCTCAAATTCGCTTTTCGAAATTGTTCAGCTAGTCATACTAAAATTGCTAGATGAGTTGCAAAATCTTCAGACACAACACACAGATCGTCCAAATATTTTATACCAGTATTTTTTCATAATTTCACTAGGTATGATTCTCACTTGATTATTAACGAGTTGGAAAATATACCTGGACAACTTAGCGTAGTACCCCTCAATAAGGAAAAATATATTTCAGTTTCAAAATTTCTTCCAATGTCCGATGGAAAGAATTTAGAGATTCGTTTTCTAGATTCTTTCCGTTGTATGTCATCTTCGTTAGATAAATTACCGTCTAACCTAGATGATTCACAAATGTCCGTTACTAGAAATATATTTGAGTCCGAATCAATGTTTCAATTGTCGTTTGCGTTCGTTCTGTGCGTGGTCATTGTTCGTGTTCGCTCTCTTCTCTGTTGGGTGAACGACCGTCGCTCGCATTTGCTCTTTACGTGTGTGCACTCTCTGTTATGCTCGCTCTTCCTGGCTTACCCTATATTCCAAACTAAATGACTATGGGGCGTATCGGTTTTCCTATCTTATAAAATTAGAATTAAAATATAACATTTTTTGTGGTACTCAAATTTTGAGTCCTCACAACTTGAAGAAACTTCTCTACTACCAAGAGAAGCTTTTTGTAGTAACTTAACTGAATCCGAATGTTCAGAAGAAAGCTATGCACATGCACTAGATGTCTGGAACAAGTTTTCATGCACAACTCTAAAAGATTATTTAGAGTTGTACTTGATAACTGATGTTCTGCTATTGGCAGGCATCTTTGAAAACTTTAGACAATTATGTATAAGCATATACTCTCTAGACCCTGCTCAGTTTTTCACTACTCCAGGGTTATCTTGGGACACCATGTTAAAAAGTACCAAGATTGAATTGGATCTTCTTACAGATACGAGGGCGGGCTGATAAGTAGTCGGCCTCGGCATGAAAACAGGCTCTTTGAATAAGTTTTATAATTTTTTTGTAAAGCTCAACTCATCAACTGATGCCTCGAAAAGTTTTGTGAAGTTCGGTCACACCGTTTCAATTTGGCGCTTTTTCTTGTTCGACTACTTTCGCAAATTCTTAGAAATGGTTAATTTGGAATTTCGTGCGGTTATTAGATTTCTCTTTAAAAAAAAAATCGAACAATGAGATCAAAATTGAAATGGACGATGTTTATAAAGACTCTGCACTATCTATTTCAACAATAAAATATTGGACAGCCGAATACAAACGAGGTCGAACGAATATTTTTGATGAGGACCGACCAGGACGTCCAATAGAGGTCACCACCGTAGAAAATGTTGATAAAACTCATGAAATGGTAATGGATGATCGGCGAGTGAAGGTCCGCGAAATTGCTAATGCTTTAGGCATCTCTCGTGAAAGAGTTTTAAATATTTTGCACACATATTTAAATATGAAAAAGCTGTCTTCAAGATGGGTGCCGCGCTTGCTGACGATGCAAAATAAGCACGATCGAGTGGTGACTTCAAAGGCGTGTTTGGCTATACTGAATTCAAACAGAAGTGAATTCTATCGCCGGTTCATAACTGTAGATGAAACTTGGATTCACCATTGCACTCCTGAGACCAAGGAACAGTCGAAAATGTGGACTGCTCCTGAAGAATCGCGACCAAAGAAGGCAAAAATGGGTTTGTCAGCAAACAAAATTATGGCAACAGTTTTTTGGGACTGCCGTGGAATTATACACATAGATTACCTTGAAAAGGGAAAAACAATAACCGGAAAATACTATTCAAAGCTCTTAAGTACATGTGATACAGAATTGAGGAAAAACCGACCGCACTTATGCAAAAAGAAAGTCCTCTTTCATCAAGATAATGCGCCGGCACATAAGAGAGTAGTTGCAACGGTGAAATTGCATGAATTACGCTACGAATTGGTTCCACACCCTCCATATTCACCTGATTTAGCACCCTGCGACTATTATCTGTTCCCAAATCTAAAAAAATGGTTGGGTGGTAAGCCATTTCAGTCAAATGAACAAGTCATATGCGAGACAAATGCCTATTTTGAGCGGCTTGACCAATCATAGTTTTTGGAGGGCATAAAAAAGTTGGAGGACCGCTGGATGAAGTGTGTCGCACTAAAAGGAGATTATGTTGAAAAATAAATATAGTTTGAATCGAAAAAGTTTTGTTTTCTTGTCAAGACCGACTACTTATCAGCCCGCCCTCGTATTGATATGTATAGATTCATTCAATCAGGTATACGTGGCGGTCTTGTGCAATGTACCAAAAAATACACGAAAGCGAATAATAAATATCTTCCAGAATATGATAAAACAAAAGATTCTTCATATCTGGTATATTTGGACGCTAATAATTTGTATGGTTGGGCAATGTCACAACCGTTACCATATGGGGTGGGTTCAGTGGTTACCTGTAGATAGTCTAGAAGACTTTGATGTCTTTAGCATAGACGATGTGTCTGAATGTGGATATATTCTTGAAGTAGATCTAGAGTACCACTTTTCAACTCATAACGATCATAACGATCTTCCGTTCTGTCCGAAAAATTAGAAACCCACTCCCAATTCACATGTTAAAAAGTTAATAGCTGACTTAGAACATAAGTCAAACTATGTTATCCATTACAGGACACTAAAACAGTGTCTAGAAAATGGATTAATTTTAAAAAATATCCATAGCGGTGTACGATTCTTTCAAAAACCTTGGCTGCAATCGTACATCGATCTTAACACTTTTCATAGAACAAATGCTAAGAATTCGTTTGAAATAGATTTTTTTAAACTTCTCAATAAAGCAAACTATGGCAAGACTATGGAAAATGTTGAGAAAAGGGTTAATGTGAAATTAATTACTGAATGGGAAAGTGCAACACCAACCGATTCCTCTGGCCGAAAAAGAGATTGCGCACGTTCATTGATTGCTAAAAGCAATTTCCATAGCGTGAAATATTTTAATGATAATTTTTGCGCATTCCAAATGCGTAAGTTAAATGTTTATTACGATAAGCCTATTTATTTAGGGTTGCTGTGCTAGACATTTCAAAATGGAAAATGTACGATTTTCATTATCAGCATATGAAGCCGAAATGTGAAGAGTCTGTACGTCTAAACTATATGGATACAGACTCTTTCATATATACGATTAAAACTGATGATTTTTACGGTGATATACGTGAAATGAAATTTGATACATCAGATTATCATACAGATCTCTTAAACAATTATGGTTTTAGCAGCGTTAACAAGAACCGCTTAGGGTTTTTTAAAGATGAGTTGAATGGGAACCCTATGAGTGAATTCGTAGGCTTACGTTCAAAAATGTATTCATTTCTTGTTCCTGGTGCTCCAGAAGTAAAAAATTCTAAAGGCGTTAAGGCAAGTTGTGTTAAGCGAATCGGCTTTGCTGATTATAAAAAATGTTTAAATACTGGTGAAAAAAAGTGGTACAATATCGTTGATTAGATCAGATAACCATGTACTTAAAACAAGTACAATTTAAAAAAAAGGCCTTGATAGTATCGTTGATTAGATCAGATAACCATGTACTTAAAACAAGTACAATTTAAAAAAAAAGGCCTTGATAGTGTAAGGATGTTTTCTCAGGCTGGGGTACATATCTCAGTCCCGCCAGGGTCTTTACAGAACATTTATGTAAAACTATGGACTATTATGACTTTTAGTGTGAGAAGAGCTATAGTCGGACATACCCTACTGGGGTATTACAGGGTATAGGGTCACACGTGGTCTGTGTCACACACGTGTACTCGCTGGGAATGTGGGTCTCCACATGGGTCCTATCACCACGTGGTCTGTTTGTGACTCACGTGCACGTGTCGCGTGTCACGCGTGCCTGCTCGTCGTGAGGAACGCACGCGGCCGTGGGTACTTTCACTTGCACTTCCACGTGTCGCCGGGCGGTGTATTGCACCACGCCGCAACTCGTTGGAGCACACGCTCACGCACCCACTTGTCACCAACGAGTCACCAAATTAGAATTAAAATATAACATTTTTGTGGTACTCAAATTTTGAGTCCTCACAACTTGAAGAAACTTCTCTACCACCAAGAGAAGCTTTTTGTAGTAACTTAACTGAATCCCAATGTTCAGAAGAAAACTATGCACATGCACTAGATGTCTGGAACAAGTTTTCATGTACAACTCTAAAAGATTATTTAGAGTTGTACTTGATAACTGATGTTCTGCTATTGGCAGGCATCTTTGAAAACTTTAGACAATTATGTATAAGCATATACTCTCTAGACCCTGCTCAGTTTTTCACTACTCCAGGGTTATCTTGGGACACCATGTTAAAAAGTACCAAGATTGAATTGGATCTTCTTACAGATACGAGGGCGGGCTGATAAGTAGTCGGCCTCGGCATGAAAACAGGCTCTTTGAATAAGTTTTATAATTTTTTTGTAAAGCTCAACTCATCAACTGATGCCTCGAAAAGTTTTGTGAAGTTCGGTCACACCGTTTCAATTTGGCGCTTTTTCTTGTTCGACTACTTTCGCAAATTCTTAGAAATGGTTAATTTGGAATTTCGTGCGGTTATTAGATTTCTCTTTAAAAAAAAAATCGAACAATGAGATCAAAATTGAAATGGACGATGTTTATAAAGACTCTGCACTATCTATTTCATCAATAAAATATTGGACAGCCGAATACAAACGAGGTCGAACGAATATTTTTGATGAGGACCGACCAGGACGTCCAATAGAGGTCACCACCGTAGAAAATGTTGATAAAACTCATGAAATGGTAATGGATGATCGGCGAGTGAAGGTCCGCGAAATTGCTAATGCTTTAGGCATCTCTCGTGAAAGAGTTTTAAATATTTTGCACACATATTTAAATATGAAAAAGCTGTCTTCAAGATGGGTGCCGCGCTTGCTGACGATGCAAAATAAGCACGATCGAGTGGTGACTTCAAAGGCGTGTTTGGCTATACTGAATTCAAACAGAAGTGAATTCTATCGCCGGTTCATAAATGTAGATGAAACTTGGATTCACCATTGCACTCCTGAGACCAAGGAACAGTCGAAAATGTGGACTGCTCCTGAAGAATCGCGACCAAAGAAGGCAAAAATGGGTTTGTCAGCAAACAAAATTATGGCAACAGTTTTTTGGGACTGCCGTGGAATTATACACATAGATTACCTTGAAAAGGGAAAAACAATAACCGGAAAATACTATTCAGAGCTCTTAAGTACATGTGATACAGAATTGAGGAAAAACCGACCGCACTTATGCAAAAAGAAAGTCCTCTTTCATCAAGATAATGCGCCGGCACATAAGAGGTAGTTGTAACGGTGAAATTGCATGAATTACGCTACGAATTGGTTCCACACCCTCCATATTCACCTGATTTAGCACCCTGCGACTATTATCTGTTCCCAAATCTAAAAAATGGTTGGGTGGTAAGCCATTTCAGTCAAATGAACAAGTCATATGCGAGACAAATGCCTATTTTGAGCGGCTTGACCAATCATAGTTTTTGGAGGGCATAAAAAAGTTGGAGGACCGCTGGATGAAGTGTGTCGCACTAAAAGGAGATTATGTTGAAAAATAAATATAGTTTGAATCGAAAAAGTTTTGTTTTCTTGTCAAGACCGACTACTTATCAGCCCGCCCTCGTATTGATATGTATAGATTCATTCAATCAGGTATACGTGGCGGTCTTGTGCAATGTATCAAAAAATACACGAAAGCGAATAATAAATATCTTCCAGAATATGATAAAACAAAAGATTCTTCATATCTGGTATATTTGGACGCTAATAATTTGTATGGTTGGGCAATGTCACAACCGTTACCATATGGGGTGGGTTCGAGTGGTTACCTGTAGATAGTCTAGAAGACTTTGATGTCTTTAGCATAGACGATGTGTCTGAATGTGGATATATTCTTGAAGTAGATCTAGAGTACCACTTTTCAACTCATAACGATCATAACGATCTTCCGTTCTGTCCGAAAAATTAGAAACCCACTCCCAATTCACATGTTAAAAAGTTAATAGCTGACTTAGAACATAAGTCAAACTATGTTATCCATTACAGGACACTAAAACAGTGTCTAGAAAATGGATTAATTTTAAAAAATATCCATAGCGGTGTACGATTCTTTCAAAAACCTTGGCTGCAATCGTACATCGATCTTAACACTTTTCATAGAACAAATGCTAAGAATTCGTTTGAAATAGATTTTTTTAAACTTCTCAATAAAGCAAACTATGGCAAGACTATGGAAAATGTTGAGAAAAGGGTTAATGTGAAATTAATTACTGAATGGGAAAGGGCAACACCAACCGATTCCTCTGGTCGAAAAAGAGATTGTGCACGTTCATTGATTGCTGAAAGCAATTTCCATAGCGTGAAATATTTTAATGATAATTTTTGCGCATTCCAAATGCGTAAGTTAAATGTTTATTACGATAAGCCTATTTATTTAGGGTTTGCTGTGCTAGACATTTCAAAATGGAAAATGTACGATTTTCATTATCAGCATATGAAGCCGAAATGTGGAGAGTCTGTACGTCTAAACTATATGGATACAGACTCTTTCATATATACGATTAAAACTGATGATTTTTACGGTGATATACGTGAAGATCTTCCAATGAAATTTGATACATCAGATTATCATACAGATCTCTTAAACAATTATGGTTTTAGCAGCGTTAACAAGAACCGCTTAGGGTTTTTTAAAGATGAGTTGAATGGGAACCCTATGAGTGAATTCGTAGGCTTACGTTCAAAAATGTATTCATTTCTTGTTCCTGGTGCTCCAGAAGTAAAAAATTCTAAGGGCGTTAAGGCAAGTTGTGTTAAGCGAATCGGCTTTGCTGATTATAAAAAATGTTTACTGGTGAAAAAGAGTGGTACAATATCGTTGATTAGATCAGATAACCATGTAATTAAAACAAGTACAATTTAAAAAAAAAGGCCTTGATAGTGTAAGGATGTTTTCTCAGGCTGGGGTACATATCTCAGTCCCGCCAGGGTCTTTACAGAACATTTATGTAAAACTATGGACTATTATGACTTTTAGTGTGAGAAGAGCTATAGTCGGACATACCCTACTGGGGTATTACAGGGTATAGGGTCACACGTGGTCTGTGTCACACACGTGTACTCGCTGGGAATGTGGGTCTCCACATGGGTCCTATCACCACGTGGTCTGTTTGTGACTCACGTGCACGTGTCGCGTGTCACGCGTGCCTGCTCGTCGTGAGGAACGCGCGCGGCCGTGGGTACTTTCACTTGCACTTCCACGTGTCGCCGGGCGGTGTATTGCACCACGCCGCAACTCGTTGGAGCACACGCTCACGCACCCACTTGTCACCAACGTTTGCTCACGACACGGTGTGTGTGTGTACGCTCAGAGTCGCCTGCTGGTCAGCGGAGCACCGACATGCCAGACAGCACCACTCTGCGACTACACACTCACACTAACGCACACACGTACACGGTGTGTGTGTGTGTGTGTACGCTCAGAGTCGCCTGCTGGTCAGCGGAGCACCGACATGCCAGACAGCACCACTCTGCGACTACACACTCACACTAACGCACACACGTACACGCCACTTTTGCTTACACTGCGCTAGAGGGGAAGAATGTTTTACAGGGTATGTTTTAATGATCACTGCTGGTTTTGTTTTGTTTAATATTAAAGAACATATCGCGTTTTATTGTTGCTTTCTATCGCTAGTTACTTTTAGTTGTTTGTTTAAGGTTAGGCCCTGTCTCCCTGCCTACTCGCACCATCTACGTTAGCTATTCTACTACGTTCTATATATATAAATTATCCTGCTCACCTGGACTCTCCTGCTGCAGGATTCATGTTTCCTTGTCCTTCTACTGTCCTTCGGCACTTGGCACTGTAAACTTGCACTTTTATTTTTGTATCCCACGTGGGAGAGCTTTTGCTTCTTTTCACTCAGACTGTACTCGATCGACTGCCCTTGGCCTAATTTTGGCAGCTTGCATTTCGCTGCTGCGAACATGTCGCCGCTGCTGCGTACATGTCGCCGCTGCCTTCGGCCGATCTTGCCTGGCTGCTGTGGCTCTGCTTGCACTTCGCTGCCTGCAGCCGCTGCTTGCCTAACTTCGCTGCTGGCTGCGCGTCGCTGTTGGCTGAGCGTCGCTGCGGGCTGAGCGTCGCTGCCGACTTAGCGTCGCTGACTTAGCGTCGCCGTTTGTCTGGCGCCGCTGCCCAAAATTTGGTAGCGGTGCCGTTGCGGGTGCCGTTGTCTATGCACGAGGTTTTCGCTGTTTGTTGTTGTCGTTGTGCAAAAGTGTGCGAGGCACCGTTATGTGTGCAAGTGTTCGCGGTCTGGGTACCGAGGTACCGCAACTTTTAACTTGTGCGCTGGGCATGGGCGTCGACTGTCTGGTGTTTTCTATGCGATGTACCCTGCTTTCTTGTTCCTGCCTATGCCCCTGTCTTTTGCTATGCTGCTCTACTCAAGAACTGCTACCGGGTATATTGGGCTTAGATATAACTTAATATTTATTTAATAATAATAACAATATAAAGTAATAATATGAGGCGTCGCTTCAATGCGGCGTCACAATAGTAAAGATGATAAATGAGTTGTAGAACCAGATTTACATATGTAATACAATGGCTCATGGCCATTATAGGATTCAGAAACGTAAGGCTGAGGAAGAAATAAACTTGTACGATGCTGATATTTTAGTTTGGGATAAAAAAAATTGAAGAGTTAGAGAATGTTGATAAATAAACAGTTCAACAGAAAGCACTATTAAAGAGATATAAAGAAGATAAAGAGAACACAGTAGTTGATTTATTTTATGCTGAACTGGCCCTGGTTATAAATTACGAATAGAAAACAAATTCACTATACAATTGTTTTGATTTCATATTTATTTGTAAAAAACTATAGAAAATAGTTATTAAATGTATAAAATGTATAAAATGTGAAAAATTGTATTATGAATAAAAACAAATGTTAATAATATTTATAATTTGATAAAGAATAAAACATGTGTTTGAATATATTTATAGGATTTCATTTTTATGTACCCAACTATCTTGAGAGGTGGGGAAACCCGGCCAACGTACAAACACTCTATCCCCTTTTCGTTTCAAAATTTTTTTCACTAGATATGTATGTGAGAAATGTGTTTTTCTTTATCTCTTGCTTATAAAACCCTCCCTCAATAGGGTTTCGATTTAGGTCATCGATTTAATATGTAGTTGGAAACGTTCTTTGAATTTTCCAAATTCTAAAAATTTCTGTTGTCCAATTTGGAGTATACCCCTTTTCAATTACATGTTTGTATTTACTTATACGCACAAGATCACCGTGACGCAAGTTTTTATCTATAAATATTTTTATACCCTGCAAATGTATGTAACAGGCAGAAGGAGGCGTCGGTTACCCCATAAAGTATATATATTCTTGGTCAGGATCACAAGCCGAGTCGATTGAGCCATGTCTGTCTGTCTGTATGAACGCACAGATCTCAGCTATTATAAAAGCTTAAGTTACCAAATTTGGCAGGAAGACTCCTGTGTACTGCAAGCAGATCAAGTTTATTTCAAATGTTAGGTGCCACGCCCACCGCCCCCGTAAATCAATAATTTAATTTTTAAACTCAATTTGTAAGCGGCATATGAAAGATACAACCTTATAATTTGGCATAAACTAAGCTGATTAAAATACCTACGTATTTACCAAATTACAATCCGATCGGCAACACCTAACAGCGCGCTGCTTCGATTATCTATCGATAGAGCGATAGAACATCGATAGATGCGTGCTTTTCAGAATGAAATCGAAATCTTCTCTAATTACGACGCCGAACGACGCTGTGCTTTATTACAAAATATATATTTAAGGAATCATTAATAAAGGTTTTCCTATCTAAGTCTATGCGTGTTAATGATTACTAAAGTGGTGACCCCGACGTGATTAAGATATTCGACAAACAAAACCGCAAATTTTTTATTTGACGACTGACGCCACGAATGGCGCGTTACAATTTGCGTTCAGCGAAAGGCGAGTCGAGCGACATGCAGGAGGAATTCCACGAAACCGACAATATATACCCGGCATCTGGAAATAAAATTGAAGCTTTGCAGAACAACATGCAGCCAACTAATGTTTCCACTCAACAGCAACAAATCGTTCAGCCGAACGTACAACGTATTACGGTTCCAAAATTTAACAAAACAAATCCTGAATTTTGGTTCTTTCAAATTGAAAGTGCATTTAGGTTCGGCAATGTAATATCAGACACAGACAAGTTTGATCTTATTGCAATGAATCTGGAAGACGATCTTGCACAGGAAGCACAATACATCATAGCTGCAGTTGCTCCGGAAAACCGCTACCAAAGGCTCAAGTCTCGATTGATTGCCCGTTTTGCAGAATCGTCAGAGAGCAAGCTTCAACGTTTACTCAGCGGCTTGGATTATTCTGGACTTAAACCTAATGAAGTTTTGGCGCGCATGAAGAGTTTTGCACCAGATGTTGGAAGCGAACCCATACGATACGAGCATTGTTTATTCGCCAAATGCCTCTTTCAGTGCGGCCAATCCCGTCCATCATACCAGAAGGTAATATCGATGACCTGGCCAAAACAGCTGAGAAGATGTTGAACGCCGTCGACGCCAATTTTATGTGTGACATGTCCACGAAATGCCTTGAATCCAACAAAAGTGGAAGCTGTTGCACGAGCACCGATTACTAGCATCAACACATCTATACAAATGCTAATAGATACAGTGCAAAAGCTGCAGGGCGAAGTTAATTCTCTTAAAAAGGCACAGTCGGTGAAAAATAATCGTGGAAATTCGACAGGCAACACAACAACGACAACAAATGGCGAACCTTGCTGGTATCATCAGAAAAATGGAGCGTCGGCCCGCAAATGCCGTCCGGGTTGTACGTATGCAAACTCGACAAACTAAAACAGCTGCCGAGTACGCTGGTTGGCGGCAGCTGTTTAACCACCAGCAACAAGGAGTGTGCGTGTCTACGTGACACGACATCATGCCTAACAGAGCCGCGACTACACATTTTCGACCGCAACACAAAAATACACTTCCTTGTCGACTCCGTCTCAGTAGTATCAGTAATTCCCCGATCTGCAGTCAAATACAAAACTTCACCTAATGTTCTCAACTTGTACACAGCGAATCAATCCACAATCAATACGTATGGCAAGCACGTCGCTTACTTAGGTGGTCATTCATCATCGCCGATGTACAATCACCGATTATCGGAGCTGATCTCCTCTCAAGCTGCAACTTGTTGATTGATCTTAAGGCAAGACGGCTAGTGGATCTAACAACGATTTACCACACGAGTGGAACGCTAACGAATGCTCCTATTAAATCAGTATCCACACTCAGCGACGATATCGATTTCCGTGGATTACTGCAGCGTTTCGTCAGCGTTACAACAGTACCGTTGAAGCATAGCATGACGTGTGTGACATATAGTGTAACACACTGTATCGAAACCAATGGAAAACCCATCGCAGACCGACCACGACGCCTCTCTGGAGAAAAACTTAGGATTGCTAAAGAAGAAGTAGATTTCCTACTTGACCAAGGCATTTATCGTCCATCAAAAAGCTGCTGGGCAAGTCCGCTTCATATGGTATCCAAGCGAAATGGTGGTTGGCGAGCGTGCGGAGACTACCGTAAGCTAAATTCCATAACCATTCCTGACCGCTATCCGGTGGCACACGTACAGGATTTTGTGGAGAAGCTGCATGGAAAAAGTATTTTTACAACTTTGGATTTAGTGCGCGCATATTACCAAATTCCCATGGCTCAGGATGATATTTCCAAAACGGCTGTCTGCACACCTTTCGGGCTAATTGAGTTTCTTTACATGCCGTTCGGTCTTAAAAACGCTACACAGACTTTTCAGCGTTTCATGGATAAAATATCCAGAGACATCGAATTTGTATACTGCTACATCGACGACATTTTAATTATGTCGACGACACCGGACGAACACGAAACACATCTACAAAAGGGGTTCACCTTACTCCAATAAAATGGTTTGAGTATCAATGCGAGCAAATGCCAAGTCGCCAAATCTGAAGTCAATTTTTTGGGATACACCATTGACAAGGATGGAATTCGCCCACCAAAAGACCGACTCGAGACCATACTACTCAACTACGAGCGGCCAGTAATAGTTTGCGAGCTTGGACGAGTCCTTGGTGTCGTAAATAACTATTGCCGCGGTATTCGTCACGCATCAGCCATGCAAGCACCTCTCAGCGAAATATGCAGAGGCATGAAGAAGAACGATAAGAGGCGAATTGAGTGCTCTGAGGAAGCAATAAAGGCATTCGAGGCGTGCAAGCAGTCTATAGTTAACGCAACTATAATGGAGCATCCTTCTCCAAACGCTTCGCTCAGTCTTATTTGCGACGCTTCTGACACAGCGATCGGCGCAGCTCTCGAACAACAATTGACTGGCGTCTGGCAACCTTTGGGATTCTTTTCTCGAAAACTCTCTCTTTCTTGATTTGTTTTTTGCTTGGTGTAGACATAATCTACTACATCTAAACTGTTTGAAGTGCAAGGTTATATCATTTTACAGAGGTAACTATCATGTCATCGACTATAATCTTAACTTACCCACTCTTAAGAATATCTGAAGTAATGGACCATAAATTGACCTCTTTGACCATAAATTGAAATTTCATCGTCACATAACACAAACTGTCAATAAGGCATTTCGACTACTTGGGTTCATCAAAGATGGGCCAAAGAATTCGAGGATCCTTATACGACAAAGTTGCTTTATACTTCTCTTGTTCGTCCAATTCTTGAATATGGGTCTTGCGTGTGGTCGCCGCAATACCATATTCATCAAGATAGAATTGAGTCTGTTCAAAAGCAGTTTCTACTCTTTGCCTTGCGTAGTCTTTATTGGGTTTCGGGTGTAGACTTACCACCATATTCTAGTAGACTCCTTCTAATTAACCTACCTTCTTTAACTAACCTTCGTATTATGTTAGGTGTTATGTTTATCGTAAAACTAATAAGGTACGATATAGATTCCCCCACTCTACTTAACCTAATCAATTTCTTCCCTCCACTCTGTTAAATTATCTATCCTTAATGAATTAACTTCTCATCCTAATAACTAACATTAATCCACCGATCTGATTGGGTTTTACTGGGTTTTCCGCAATCCTTTGCAGCAAATGTTGGATCGTTAATTCTTGCTTTATATTCCCCAGACTAAATTTAATAAATTTATAATCTTAATTAATTTTAAAATTTTTTTTATATTTTTAATCTTAATTTTACTTAATTTTAATTTAAATATAATAATTTTTCAAGTCGACTGGCTTAGTTGACGTTAAATAAATAAATAAATAAAAATAAATAAATAACCGAATAGAATTACAGCACTTACGACAGAGTATTGTTAGCAATTTATGATGCTATTCGATTTTTTAAACATATACTAGAAGCTCGAACTTTTGTTATTAAAACCGATCATAAACCTCTGGTATACGCTTTTTCACAAAAACCGGAGAAAGCATCACCCCATCAGCTTCGCCAACTTGATCTGATATCACAATATACGACGAATATAGTGCATCTCGCTGGATCTGATAATACAGTTGCCGATGCATTTTCCCGCCTTAACGTTATTTCGATGCCTACATCCTTTTCGCCAGGTAGCATTGAAGAAGCGCAGAGCACCGACACCGACTTACCACAGCTTTTGCAAGGTACAACAAGCTTCAAATTACATTTAGTCATATTTCAAAACAATGTTTCAGTTTACTGAGATGTATCACTCGGATCGCCCAGGCCTTATATTCCACTGGCACTACGTTATAGTGTTTTTGCGGCTATTCATGGAGTTTCGCACCCTAGCAGCAGATTCACTATTCAACAAAAACGCCGCAACTACGTTTGGCCAGGAATAAAAAAGGATGTAACATCCTGGGCGCGTAATTGTTTACCTTGTCAACGGGCAAAGATCTATCGTCATAACACAATGGTTCCGGATAAAATCAAGATGCCTGATAACCGATTCGATCATGTGCATCTGGACATTGTCATCATGCCTGAATTTAAAGGTTATCGCTATTGTTTGACAATGATCGATCGATTTTCGAGGTGGCCAGAAGCGGTTCCTTTGAAAGAAATGACGGCGGACACGGTGGCCTCAAACTTCTGGTCTACATGGATTACACGATTCGGCTGCCCCATGACAATAACGACAGATCAAGGTGCACAATTTGAATCTGCACTCTTTGCAGCGTTATGTGACATGACCGGTAGTAAACGGATTCACACCACAGCATATCACCCTCAACCAAATGGAATGATCGAAAGATGGCATCGTTCTTTCAAAGCCGCCTTGATGTGTTCACCTGAATCGCCTTGGATTGACCTACTACCGACAGTGTTGCTTGGGCTCCGAACTTGTTTCAAGGAAGATTTGGGTACCTCAACGGCTGAAGTGGTTTACGGCACGCACATACGGCTGCCGAATGAATTTTACGATGATTTAAATAAGCCTTTTCATCCAAAGGAATTTATCGAGAAACATAGAGAACACATGCGTTTCGTTCGACCGGTTACTGAAGCTCATCACATAAGCAGCACCAAAAGTATGTTTGTGTTAAAACACATGAATGACTGTACGCACGTGATGCTGAGAACAGATTCAGTCCGACAACCATTGGAACCACCTTATACCGGGCCGCATGAAGTGATTAAACGAGCAACCTATCGAGTTTTCATCATCACAATTAATAATAAAGAGGTCTCCGTATCCACTGACCGCTTGAAACCTGCGATTATCCAAAAAGACGACGATAACAATGCAGCTCATTCTAAAACATTACGTACATACGCCAGAGGAATTTAATTCGTTCCGAAGTCACTGGAGAGGTGGTAGTTGTGGCAACACCTAACACCGCGATGCTTCGATTATCTATCGATAGAACGATAGAACATCGATAGATGCGTGCTTTTCAGAATGAAATCGAAATCTTCTGTAATTACGACGCCGAACGACGCTGTGCTTTATTACAAAATATATATTTAAGGAATCATTAATAAAGGTTTTCCTATCTAAGTCTATGCGTGTTAATGATTGCTAAAAGCGCAAAAGCGCGAGCGCCATCTGTCGGGATTACTTTCAAAGCATGTGCATATGCATATGTGTGTGAATTTAACAAATTAAACTACACGGGAACATAGGTCGAAGGGTATCCCACTGTCGCGATTTGCGCGACTGTTGCTCTCGTTCTATATGATTATATGCTGTCTTCAGAATTTTTTCCTCATTAGCCTTGGTTACATTAATTGTCTTCTCTTGTATTGTTCTATGCATTCGATTATTATATACATCAATTAGTTGCTTGTATATTTGAACCCACTTATATGATCCATTAAAACTGAACTCACGCCAGGCCAATCCCCATAACCCGTTTACATACACTCTCCTGGTTACACCGTCGGTCTTTCTCCCTCTGGGAATGTCATCAGCTTGCATTTGGAGCTAAGTCAGATTGAAGGAGTCATTATACCCTTCGACCAATGAAAATGGTCAAAAAAGGGTATGCTAACTTTGTGCAAATGTATGTAACAGGCATAAGGAGGCGTCGGAGACCCCATAAAGTATATATATTCTTTCTCAGGATCACAACCCCAGTCAATTGAGCCATGTCTGTCTGTCTGTCTGTCTGTCCGTCTGTCTGTCTGTCCGTCTGTCTGTCTGTCCGTCTGTCTGTGTGAACGCACAGATCTCAGCTATTATAAAAGCTAGAGTTACCAAATTTGGCAGGAAGACTCCTGTGTACTATAGGCAGATCAAGTTTATTTCAAATGTTGGGTGCCACGCCCACCGCCTCCGCAAATCAATTATTAAATTTGTCAATTCGATTTATTAGCGTTATAGTAAAGATACAACTTTCTGACTTTAACATATACGAAGCTGAATGAAATATCTACGTAGTCTCCAAATTACAATCTGATCGGACAATAATCACAAAAGTTGTTGAAGAAAGTATGAGCATAAAACCAAGTGCTTTTGCCAGCTAACAAGGGAAGCGGGCGAGCGCGAAGCGCGAGAGTTAACAGTCGGCTAACAGCGCCAACTAACAGAGTTAACAGTCGGCTAACAGCGCCAACTAACAGCGCACTGTTGTCGCAACATGTTGCTGGCTCTGTCCGCACAGTGAAGCGCAGCTAACATGCCCCTCTCCCCGGCCATAGGGAAACAACATCGACCCGGCAACAAAATTCAGAGCCGAGGAGTTTCAACGAAGATCGCCAACACGAACTCGGCCGAAGAGACATTTTTGCCTAAACATAAAACTTTTGTAATAAAGAGAGCCCTTCTCGTTCCATACCCCGAACTGCACGGTTGTTTTTTTAACAAGCTTTTCCTCCCTCGGCCACAGGATTGTAACTGGCGCAGCCGGACTACGGACAGGGGATTAACTATGCCCACTACGCTTATCGTTCTAATTCTAAAGAGGTAATGAACATGTGACGGCAGTGGTTGTGGGCATTTTAGTAGTGAGTGGTGAAATAATAAATTAAGTAGAAAGTTATTGAAACATAACGACGTCCAAGTGCAAATATAACAAAAGAAACAAACAAAACCAAGTTCAAATTGCTCCACAGGCGACCGTATATGTGTACATCAATCGCTGATAAGGCACCGGGATCGCTTGTGCGGGACAATTTGCAACAATTATACAAACAAGTTGCTACGTGTAATGACCGTATAAGTGTACATCAATCGCTGATAAGGCACCGGGATCATCCATACACCCCAACTCATAAAATGATACCAATTAAAAAAGAAGAATTTGACATATCAAACTGCTGTGCGTGGTGACCGTTTGTATGTGTTTGGTATGCTTTTTGGCTATTTCACCAGAATAGTAATTTCATCACTATGGTAATATTGCATCAGCCCATATTTGCATGTGCATGTGGTTGGTATGCCCTTTGGCTATTTCACCAGAATAGTAATTTCATCACTATGGTAATATTGCATCAGCCCATATTTGCATGTGTATGTGGTTGGTATGCTTTTTGGCCATTTCACCAGATTTTAATTTCATCACTATGGTGATATTGCATCAGCCCATATTTGCATGTGTATGTGGTTGGTATACTTTTTGGCTATTTCACCAGAATAGTAATTTCATCACTATGGTAATATTGCATCAGCCCAGATTTGCATGTGTATGTGGTTGGTATGCTTTTTGGCTATTTCACCAAATTTTAATTTCACCACTATGGTAATATTGCATCGGCCCATATTTGCATTGCTGTCGCTGACTGCAAGTTGTTACAAAAAGAAGTGGTGAAGAGTTAAATCAGTATTAGACCTCATTGTGACCAGAACTCGCTGCGCAAGAAGTGATAAAAAAAAACTAACTAAATTAAATAAGTCGAATATTAGACTTAGAATTAGCAAGAAGTGAATATACACATCAGTCGCCGCCAAGGCAACGGGATCCTCCGCACAGTGATTTAAAACAAATAAATGTAAGTTGTGTGATTAACGACCGAATATGTGTACAACAATCGCTGTTAAGGCACCGGGATCGTTTTCATTTATCAATTTACACGAACGCAAATTTATTTTACAAATAGAAAAAATAATAATAAAACCTGGACAATTATTATTCATAACAATAAAAAATAAAATAATAAATAAAAAATAAATATATACACAGTGATACAGTTTCTTTCGGCAAATCAAGTAAGCATGTATGTGTTTGTGTTGCGCCGCTTGTGAAATTCTTGCGACGTCGGCGCATAACTGTACATTGGCTGCCGCCAAGAGCTGATATCGTGAGTTGTGAATTTATGTGAGTTGTGTGATTAACGACCGAATATGTGTACAACAATCGCTGTTAAGGCACCGGGATCGTTTTCATTTATCAACTTACATGAAAATTTATTTTACAAATAAAAAAAAAAATAACAATAATAAAACCTGGACAATTATTATTCATAACAATAAAAAAAAATAGAATAATAAATAAAAATAGATATATACACAGTGATACAGTTTCCTTCGGCAAATCAAGTAAGCATGTATGTATGTGTTTGTGTTGCGCCGCTTGTGAAATTCTTGCGACAATTTCGTTTGAAATTCGTTTGTACACTGTTAAATTCTGTTGAATCCTTTTTGCACACCACGCACTGCGAGAAAAGAACCACTTCAAAAAAAATATATAAAAGCAATAAAATTAATTTAAGAAATATATTATACATTTATAAAAGAAAAAAAAAAAAACAAGAAAAATAATAGAAAACAACAAAACAATCCACAAACAACTTAACGTCTTTTGTTGTCACATGTTCACTAACCTCTAAATTACACTCTATTGAATACTTTTTTTAATTTATGCATTACAGTTCAAGTCGAAAACATAAAAAACTACAAAGTTGGAAGTAAGCACAGCAGCACTACACGAATGACATACAATCAACACTAAACACCGGGAAACAAGGAAAAGAGGAAACTACGTAACAGACACACACATACAGGTTTCTTTTATTTTCGAAAGAATACACACATATTATAATACACATTTAAACATAGATACATATACATAGTATCACAAAATATAATACAATATATTACTACATTAATATACAAACGAAAACAATACAAACCAAACAAACACCCAAAATTTTCCCTATACAAAAAAAAAGAGAACAAAAAAACACATACATATTATTAATATACCTATTTACACCTCACATATTATTACTATTTTATATACACATGCACATTTCTTGCAAACAAAATACAATACACGTAAATGTTAAAGAATATAATTATAATACACATTTAAACATAGATACATATACATAGTATCACAAAATATAATACAATATATTACTACATTAATATACAAACGAAAACAATACAAACCAAACAAACACCCAAAATTTTCCCTAACAAAAAGAGAAAAAACACAACTTAATATACCTATTTACACCTCACATATTATTACTATTTTATATACACATGCACATTACTTGCAAACAAAATACAATACACGTAAATGTTAAAGAATATAATTATAATACACATTTAAACATAGACACATATACATAGTATCACAAAATATAATACAATATATTAGTACATTAATATACAAACGAAAACAATACAAACCAAACAAACACCAAAAATTCCCTATACAAAAAGGAGAACAAAAAACACATACATATTATTAATATACCTATTTACACATCACATATTATTACTATTTTACATACACATGCACATTACTTGCAAACAAAAATACAATACCCATTCAAATGTCGTCGGAGTTCGTGGCATACACCAACAACACGTCGCCTAATCACCTTTCTCCGATCCGGCCATTCCCCTTATGGCCTTCTCTTCGAACTGGGGGGGGGAGGAGTTAACAGTCGGCTAACAGCGCCAACTAACAGAGTTAACAGTCGGCTAACAGCGCCAACTAACAGCGCACTGTTGTCGCAACATGTTGCTGGCTCTGTCCGCACAGTGAAGCGCAGCTAACATGCCCCTCTCCCCGGCCATAGGGAAACAACATCGACCCGGCAACAAAATTCAGAGCCGAGGAGTTTCAACGAAGATCGCCAACACGAACTCGGCCGAAGAGACATTTTTGCCTAAACATAAAACTTTTGTAATAAAGAGAGCCCTTCTCGTTCCATACCCCGAACTGCACGGTTGTTTTTTTAACAAGCTTTTCCTCCCTCGGCCACAGGATTGTAACTCGAGCGCCATCTGTCGGGATTAATTTCAAAGCATGTGCATATGCATATGTATGTGTATGAATTTAACAAATTAAACTACACGGGAACATAAGTCGAAGGGTATCCCACTGTCGCGTTTTGCGCGACTGTTGCTCTCGTTTTTAAATTTAAAACATAGCTTGACATCATCAACATACATAAGAGTACGGGAGTTAAGTATGACCGTTGGGAGGTCATTGATGAAAAGTGTAAAAAGCAGGGGACCTAAATAGCTTCCCTGGGGAACACCAGATGTGGCATGAACGGGGTAAGAAAGATTATTCTTAAAGAGGACTCGTGGGGTTCTGTCACCCAAATAACTAACAATCCAACTAAGAAGTTTTGGTGAGAAACCGAGGAGATTCAGTTTATGTGCAAGAAGAGAATGGTTGACTGAGTCAAATGCTTTACTGAAATCAGTATAATGATATCGGTTTGAAGATTTTTCTGAAATCTTTTACCACAAAGGATGTCAGCTCAAGCAAATTTGTCGTCGTAGAACGACGTTTCATGAATCCATGATGAAAAGGGGGATATAACGGATCTACTAAAATGTTGCAAGTGAGGAGTTATAACATTCTCGATGAATTTCGGTATAGCCGATAATTTAGAGATACCTCTATAATTACCTGCATCAGCTTTGTTGCCATTTTTGAGTAAAGGGATAATGAATGATTCCTTTCCATATGGAGGAAAGGAGGCGGTGTCTAAGGACAGCGAAAATAATTTGTGCAATGGCTTACATAAGGAGTTGGCACAATATCTAAGTACACAGGCGGGAATACCATCGGGACCTGGTGAAAAGACCGGTTTAACTATGCTAAGATCCTTAAAAAAGTGAACTTTCGTTCACAAACTGTGTAAAGATGCCATTTGAACTTGGTACACTATATAGATAAGAATGAATGCTCGGCGTAGAAGAAGAATAAGTTGTTTGAAAAAACTTAGCAAACATATCGGCCATGGCCTGATCTGTGTCCACCTCAGCGTTATCAAACAAAAGTTTAGAAGGAAAGACCGCTGACCTACGCTTCATGTTAAAAAAATAAAGAACTTTTTAGGATTCTGAAAAAACTGAAACCTACATCTGGTCAAATAGTTTTTATAACATTTCGCGTTAAACACGGTAAAATTTGCACGAGCAGTTAGGTAGCGGGAAAAGACAAGCGGTGAGTTTTTTTGCTTATATTTCTTGAATAAGCTACTCTTTAAGTTTTTTAAGCGAGACAGCTCTTTTGTAAACCAAGGGGGAACACAGATATCAAAAGCAGAGTTTATGGTGTTATAAAATATATTAGTTGCAACTGACATATCAGTTGATGCATACAAATCAGACCCATCACAATGTGAAATTAAAGAATTTAAATTTTCAATGTCTGATTTCTTAAAGCAGCGCACGAGTTACAATCCTGTGGCCGAGGGAGGAAAAGCTTGTTAAAAAAAACAACCGTGCAGTTCGGGGTATGGAACGAGAAGGGCTCTCTTTATTACAAAAGTTTTATGTTTAGGCAAAAATGTCTCTTCGGCCGAGTTCGTGTTGGCGATCTTCGTTGAAACTCCTCGGCTCTGAATTTTGTTGCCGGGTCGATGTTGTTTCCCTATGGCCGGGGAGAGGGGCATGTTAGCTGCGCTTCACTGTGCGGACAGAGCCAGCAACATGTTGCGACAACAGTGCGCTGTTAGTTGGCGCTGTTAGCCGACTGTTAACTCTGTTAGTTGGCGCTGTTAGCCGACTGTTAACTCCTCCCCCCCCAGTCCGAAGAGAAGGCCATAAGGGGAATGGCCGGATCGGAGAAAGGTGATTAGGCGACGTGTTGTTGGTGTATGCCACGAACTCCGACGACATTTGAATGGGTATCTTAATGTTAAACATGAGTGTTGTTTTTATAAACGTTATATCTTATGCTAAAGTTACACTTTGTTTACTTATTATCTATCTTATATTATTATTTGTTCCTTATGAAATAACAATTTATGTA
This sequence comes from Zaprionus nigranus, assembly GCA_018903425.1. NCBI lineage: Eukaryota > Metazoa > Arthropoda > Insecta > Diptera > Drosophilidae > Zaprionus > Zaprionus nigranus. The sequence goes on along the minus strand of JAEIGD010000069.1, from coordinate 29,449 downwards.
TAATGTTTAGTTTCCTGGCTAATAACTACTACTTTGTTGAAAAAAAAAAAAAAAAATGTTTGTGCCTTTTCAGATTTTTTTTTTTTAGATTGTTTCTTGTTAATAATATATTTCTTGAATAGTGCTTCTCTAACTTATGTTTCTTCCACTATTTTCTTAACTGTTTTCCTAATTTTTTGTTTGTGTAACTTTTGACCTTTAGTTGTTACGAAAGTGATGCCTTTGTCTCTATCTACTTTGTGTAGTGAAAATCTCGGTGCTAACTTGTTTCTACGGTTTTCTTTTCTAAATATTTTATCATTAGGCTCGACTTGGATTGGTGTTTCTCTGTCCTTGTTTAATTTAGCCAGTCTTCTTTCTGTGGTCGCGTTTAAATGTTCCTGTACTTCTGGGTATATGTCTTTTCTAAATTTGTTGAATATGTGAGTTCTTCCGTGGAAGAGCTCGAAAGGGGTATAGGAAGTGCTGGAGTGTATTGCGTTGTTATAAGTTGCTATTGCTTCTGAGAGTATTTGGGCATGATCGCGTTCTAGGCGTGCTTCTTTTCTTTTGTTCATGATTATCCTGTATAGTTCGGTTAAGGTGGAGTGCAGTCTCTCGACAGAAGCATTTCCGGTAGATTGTTGGAATGAAGTTGTATGAGCTGTTATTTGGAATTGAGTTAAGAGGTCGTTGAATAGACTGCCCGAAAATTCCGCGCCCTGGTCGAAGATTATTTTCTGTGGTGCGCCATAGTGACTTATGAATTGTAGTAGGGCATCGGCGACTTTTATTGAATTCCTATTGCTAAGGGGGTAAGCTTGCGCTAGCTTGGTGAATTTATCGATAATTGTGAGGTTACAAGTATTGTTAATGAAATATATGTCTATATGTACGACTGCTAATGGTCCCTCTGGGGCGGTTGGGCTTTGCATCAATGGTCTATGGGGGTGTCTATCGTATTTTAGGGTTAGGCAGGTATCACAATTTTTTATAATTTTTGTGATAATGTCTTTTAAATGCGGAAAATAAATGTCCCTTTTTAAATGGTTATATGTTTCATCTATCCCCCTATGATTAGTGTTAAAGTGGTACGCACGAATTTCGTTTTCCTGGTCAAGAGAATTCGTAATTTCGGTTAGCCATATATTACAGCGGAAAATTTTGTATACGTCATTTTCAAAGAAATAGTTATTATAGGACTCTTCTATTATTTTGAAAATATCGTCCGGTGCAAATATTGCGAATGTTTTATTCGGTTTCAGGATTGTTTGAAGGGTGTTTGTAACGGAGTCAAAAGTATGTACGGGTTCTGTGATTATGTGTCTTACTTTATGGATAAATGGTGTTTCTACTTGTCTCAAAGTTGCTGATCCGGTACGGAATATTATTTGGCAATTGAAGTGATTTAATGGTTGCGAAGCTATTGGTATAATTTGTGGGTCTTCGTTTATGTTTAAGTTTGGCTCAATTCTGCTGAGTGCGTCAGCAACTACGTTTTGCGACCCTTTTTTGTATACGACTTCGTAGTCGTAAGCGGCCAGGATAGTTTTCCATCGAAGTAGTTTTGGATTCTGGCCTTTCAGATTTTCTAGCCAGATTAAGGGCTTATGGTCTGTGACTATTCTGAATCTTCGCCCGAAGAGGTATGGTCTGAAATGACCTACAGACCAAATGATGGATAGCATTTCTTTCTCTATCGTAGAATAGCGGATTTCCGTGTCCGATAGTGTTCTGCTAGCAAAAGATATGGGTCTGTCATTAGTGTCTGGGCCTGTGGTCAGCGTGAACGGTTTATTGAAATCAGGGTATATGAGTATGGGATCATTACAAAGAAGATCTTTCGACATTTCGAATGCTTGTTTAAATTCATCGTCTATTATTATAGATTTCTTCCCTTTTAACTGTCTCGTTATGGGTTTAGTTATTTTCGCGAAGTCCTTTATGAATTTCCTGTAATAACCTAATAATCCTAAAAATGATTTAATTTCCCTGGTTGTCTTTGGGCAGGGGAAGTCTTTGATGGTTTGAATCTTAAGTGGGTTTGGTTTGACTCCTTCCTGGGTTACGATATGTCCCAGGAAATCGATTTCTTTCCTTAAAAAGCTACACTTGCTTGGTTGTATTTTTAGATTTGCGTTTTGGAGTTTTGTGAAAACCGATTTAATATCTGCTAAATGTTTTTGGAGTGAGGGTGAGAATACTATTATATCGTCGAGATAGACGAGACAGACGTTACCGACCAAGTCACCTAAAACGTTGTCCATAACGCGTTGGAACGTGGCAGGGGCGTTCTTGAGACCGAAGGGCATTCTCGTGAACTCGTAATGCCCATTTTCGACGGTGAATGCCGTCTTGCTCGCGTCGCGTGGGTTCATTTGAATTTGGTGAAAGCCACTTGCTAAGTCTATTGTTGTGAAATACATGGTCTTTCCTATGCTGTCTAGTATATCTGCAATGTTCGGGATAGGGTATCTATCAGAGACAGTCTTCTCATTTAATTTCCGAAAATCGATTACCAAGCGCCACTTTTTTTCACCTATGATGTCACTTTTCTTAGGTACGACCCAGACGGGTGCACTCCAGGGGGAATGGCTGTTTTTTATGATGTTTTGTTCGAGCATTTTTGAAATTTGCTTTCGAACTTCTTCTTTGTGTACAAATGGGTAACGATAAGATTTTGTGTGAATCGGTATATTATCTGTTGTTGGTATAGAGTGTTTGACGGCGTTAGAGAACGTTAGTTGGTTATTTTCGTTGTGGAAAAGTCTTTTGAATGACTTGCATAGTTTGAGTATGTGTTGTTTCTCCTCGCTGTTGAGGTGTTCCGTCTGGATGTTTAATTGTTGATCGTCCGGTCGTTCTGTATCTGTTGCTGTGGACGTGCAGTTTAAATATTGGTGGGTTCGTGGAGAGAACTCTTCTGCCTGTAACGGTTCCTCGAGGTAAAGTGTTTGGATCTGGTCTGAGTTATTGCAGACTTCGAAATAGGCAGATCCTGCGTTTGCGGTGTATAAACCGCCTGTTATGGATATTTGATTATCCAAATTTGTGGTTTCGCATATAAAGTCTCCCTGCATGAAGTTTACTGGGAGCGGAAGTAGCATTTTGGTATTTTGTGGCAGGTTATGTAATGTGTCTACAGGGTTTGCCCTTGTGAGGATTGGGATGGCGGTTTCTGGCGTTTCTAGTATGGATTCGGCAAAGTTTATTTTTGCATTTAGGCTAGATAGGATATCCATGCCTAGGAGACCATTGAAGTGGGGGTGGAAATTAAATAATAAGAACTTAAAATTGGTAGTTTTTCCGAATTGTTTGAAATTTAATTTATCTGTATATTCCCGAATCTTGAATGTACTGAGGACAGTGTGGATATTGATATCTGAGGTTAGTTTTTTAATATGATCTTCATTAATAAGTGCTGGATTTATGAAAGAGTAAGTAGATCCTGTGTCTATAAGGAATTTAAGAGGGTTTGACACCATGGAGTTTGGTGATAAGAAAACAAATGGCAAGGAAGATCCGTGAGTCTTCTTGCTTATGTATCCGACTGGCTTCCCGAGGCTTCTACTAGAAAATTTGCATCATCGTTGATGTTACATAGCGGAGCTCTTGGATTATGGTCGTTCCTGTTTTGGTGACTTAGGGTCTGATCTGGTTGGTCGTTGTGGAAGGGGTTCCTGCCCAGAGTTTTTCTATCTTGTCGACCATTACTATCGTTATGGGAATTATTCTGACGTGTGAAGCGTCTACTATTATTGTTGTTAAAATTTTGTTGTCTCTGCATAAACCGGCTATTATTGTCATTGTTGGTGTTATCATGTCGAGCATTGTTGCCGTTATTATCGTTCTGTTGTCGTGGTATGTAGCGACTGTTGTAGTCACTATTAGTTGGTTGTCCTTTCGCGTATGGGTGATTCCTGTATGTTGGGCTGTCGCGTCGTCGGTTTTCTTGGTGTTTGTTCAAGCTTCTAGAGAAGTTTAATTCAATCTGTCCGTACTCGTATGCTTTCTCGATTGTCTCTGGCCTTTGATACCTAATGGCTGACCTAAGTGGGTCCTTTAATCCAACTAAAAATGTATTTAGGCAGAATCTGTCGTATTGGTCACGTTTGGCCGCGAGAGACTGTCCACTAGGGTCTGTTTCTCTGGCGAGTGACATTAGTTCGCTTCTTATTTTTGCGGTTGAGTAATACAATTTCCCCATAGTGAGTCCGTCCGGAAAATTGTGTAGCTCTCTAACAAGCATTTCTTCTGTTTTCTTGCTAGAGTATAGTCGCTTGAGGTTTGCTTTGATGTCATCCCAACTAAGGAGTACATCGCAAACATTCAGCGCTTCGTCTGCCCTGCCTTTGATCTTGTCACGGATAGTTCCAAGTAAATACTGTCTGCATGTTGCTTGGTCCACTGATGAGGCTAACAAAAGGAGCTGATCTACTCTGCCTATAAATCTATCAAGATTGTCAGGTGGGCCTTCGTAGGTTGGTAGTTGATGTACAAGGGTTAGTAGTTGTTGTAGATTAAGGTTTGTGTTTATTGAAGAATTGCTAACGGTGGAACTTAGTGGCCCTGATGTGTTACCGGAATCCATAGCGTTGGTGGGATTATTGTTTTGGGACGGAACCGACTGGTCTTTCTCTTTTTGTTCCTGTCGCTTCCCTTATCTCAGATAGACCTGATTCGCTCCTTAACCCTGATCTGCCCCTAACTGTGTTATTGGTGTTGGCTTTTTTTTTAACATTTATGTGTATTGTATTTTTGTTTGCAAGTAATGTGCATGTGTATGTAAAATAGTAATAATATGTGATGTGTAAATAGGTATATTAATAATATGTATGTGTTTTTTGTTCTCCTTTTTTGTATAGGGAAAATTTTTGGTGTTTGTTTGGTTTGTATTGTTTTCGTTTGTATATTAATGTACTAATATATTGTATTATATTTTGTGATACTATGTATATGTGTCTATGTTTAAATGTGTATTATAATTATATTCTTTAACATTTACGTGTATTGTATTTTGTTTGCAAGTAATGTGCATGTGTATATAAAATAGTAATAATATGTGAGGTGTAAATAAGTATATTAATAATATGTATGTGTTTTTTGTTCTCTTTTTTTGTATAGGGAAAATTTTGGGTGTTTGTTTGGTTTGTATTGTTTTCGTTTGTATATTAATGTAGTAATATATTGTATTATATTTTGTGATACTATGTATATGTATCTATGTTTAAATGTGTATTATAATTATATTCTTTAACATTTACGTGTATTGTATTTTGTTTGCAAGAAATGTGCATGTGTATATAAAATAGTAATAATATGTGAGGTGTAAATAGGTATATTAATAATATGTATGTGTTTTTTTGTTCTCTTTTTTTTTGTATAGGGAAAATTTTGGGTGTTTGTTTGGTTTGTATTGTTTTCGTTTGTATATTAATGTAGTAATATATTGTATTATATTTTGTGATACTATGTATATGTATCTATGTTTAAATGTGTATTATAATATGTGTGTATTCTTTCGAAAATAAAAGAAACCTGTATGTGTGTGTCTGTTACGTAGTTTCCTCTTTTCCTTGTTTCCCGGTGTTTAGTGTTGATTGTATGTCATTCGTGTAGTGCTGCTGTGCTTACTTCCAACTTTGTAGTTTTTTATGTTTTCGACTTGAACTGTAATGCATAAATTAAAAAGTATTCAATAGAGTGTAATTTAGAGGTTAGTGAACATGTGACAACAAAAGACGTTAAGTTGTTTGTGGATTGTTTTGTTGTTTTCTATTATTTTTCTTGTTTTTGTTTTTTTTTTTTTTTATAAATGTATAATATATTTCTTAAATTAATTTTATTGCTTTTATATATTTTTTTGAAGTGGTTCTTTTCTCGCAGTGCGTGGTGTGCAAAAAAGGATTCAACAGAATTTAACAGTGTACAAACGAATTTCAAACGAAATTGTCGCAAGAATTTCACAAGCGGCGCAACACAAACACATACATACATGCTTACTTGATTTGCCGAAGGAAACTGTATCACTGTGTATATATCTATTTTTATTTATTATTCTATTTTTTTTTTATTGTTATGAATAATAATTGTCCAGGTTTTATTATTGTTATTTTTTTTTTATTTGTAAAATAAATTTTCATGTAAGTTGATAAATGAAAACGATCCCGGTGCCTTAACAGCGATTGTTGTACACATATTCGGTCGTTAATCACACAACTCACATAAATTCACAACTCACGATATCAGCTCTTGGCGGCAGCCAATGTACAGTTATGCGTTTATTTTTTATTTATTATTTTATTTTTTATTGTTATGAATAATAATTGTCCAGGTTTTATTATTATTTTTTCTATTTGTAAAATAAATTTGCGTTCGTGTAAATTGATAAATGAAAACGATCCCGGTGCCTTAACAGCGATTGTTGTACACATATTCGGTCGTTAATCACACAACTTACATTTATTTGTTTTAAATCACTGTGCGGAGGATCCCGTTGCCTTGGCGGCGACTGATGTGTATATTCACTTCTTGCTAATTCTAAGTCTAATATTCGACTTATTTAATTTAGTTAGTTTTTTTTTATCACTTCTTGCGCAGCGAGTTCTGGTCACAATGAGGTCTAATACTGATTTAACTCTTCACCACTTCTTTTTGTAACAACTTGCAGTCAGCGACAGCAATGCAAATATGGGCCGATGCAATATTACCATAGTGGTGAAATTAAAATTTGGTGAAATAGCCAAAAAAGCATACCAACCACATACACATGCAAATCTGGGCTGATGCAATATTACCATAGTGATGAAATTACTATTCTGGTGAAATAGCCAAAAAGTATACCAACCACATACACATGCAAATATGGGCTGATGCAATATTACCATAGTGATGAAATTACTATTCTGGTGAAATAGCCAAAAAGCATACCAAACACATACAAACGGTCACCACGCACAGCAGTTTGATATGTCAAATTCTTCTTTTTTAATTGGTATCATTTTATGAGTTGGGGTGTATGGATGATCCCGGTGCCTTATCAGCGATTGATGTACACTTATACGGTCATTACACGTAGCAACTTGTTTGTATAATTGTTGCAAATTGTCCCGCACAAGCGATCCCGGTGCCTTATCAGCGATTGATGTACACATATACGGTCGCCTGTGGAGCAATTTGAACTTGGTTTTGTTTGTTTCTTTTGTTATATTTGCACTTGGGCGTCGTTATGTTTCAATAACTTTCTACTTAATTTATTATTTCACCACTCACTACTAAAATGCCCACAACCACTGCCGTCACATGTTCATTACCTCTTTAGAATTAGAACGATAAGCGTAGTGGGCATAGTTAATCCCCTGTCCGTAGTCCGGCTGCGCCAGTTACAATCCTGTGGCCGAGGGAGGAAAAGCTTGTTAAAAAAACAACCGTGCAGTTCGGGGTATGGAACGAGAAGGGCTCTCTTTATTACAAAAGTTTTATGTTTAGGCAAAAATGTCTCTTCGGCCGAGTTCGTGTTGGCGATCTTCGTTGAAACTGCTCGGCTCTGAATTTTGTTGCCGGGTCGATGTTGTTTCCCTATGGCCGGGGAGAGGGGCATGTTAGCTGCGCTTCACTGTGCGGACAGAGCCAGCAACATGTTGCGACAACAGTGCGCTGTTAGTTGGCGCTGTTAGCCGACTGTTAACTCTGTTAGTTGGCGCTGTTAGCCGACTGTTAACTCACGCGATTACACGGCCTTTCATTTTTATCCACAATACTAATACCCAAGTAGAAATTCACTTCGAAAGTGGGATGATAAGGATCTTCCTGAAGCGAAAGGGGTTGTACCCTGTCTACCATCACCTTGGAAGGATCAGAAGTGATACATAAATCAAGCAATCTATTCAGAGAGTTTTTGACATGATTGACCTGCGGCAAAGACATGTCAAACAAACCGTCAAATAGGTCATGTTGCCGGGAAGGCAAAAGGAAGTTTCCTTCAGCACTAGATGTCCAATTACATTCTGGGACATTAAAGTCGCCCAGGACAAAGAAGTGATCTCTGTCTGATAACAGGTTAAAAATAGTCTTAATTGCAGACAAGTGTTGCAAGTAGACTGATAATTCCGATGACGGCGGAATATAGGAGCAGGTTATATACATGAAAAAACCGGGAAAGTAGTAGTAAGAAGTGTAAGTAGTTTTACACAAATTATTTCAATGTCAAATTGAAACTCCGGTTGTAAAAGGTCCGACTCAATATTGGAGTCTACTGCAATCAGTACTCCACCACCTTGTCGGTCAGGTCGATCAAACCTGTATGTTGTATACCTATCTGGAAAGACTTCAGAGCTTAGAATCTCTGGTTTTAATCAGGTTTCAGTAAAAACAATAATTTTGGAAGAAAAAGCAAGACTATTAAGATAAAGACTAGAGATTTTACTACAGAGACCTCTAACATTTTGATAGGAAAGAATTAAAGAGTAAAGTTTATTTATAGGACACGAACTTAGTTTTTTGTCGTCGTCTTATTAGGCGCAGTGGTCTGGTTCGGCAAAGTAAGTCTAATCGGATGCCGATTCTGCATAGTCAGCATTCCCACGCTGGCTATGCGCTGATCGCTTACTGTCGTGGAGCCGCCGCGACTATCCGGGGGTATACCTTTTAACAAGCTCTAGCCGTCTTTGCCTGGCACAGAGTAAACTTTATTGTGCGGCGCACAATAAAGAGGGAAAGTTTTTGTAGGACAACTAACATTTTCGGAGGCATGAAGAAATTTAAATGTAATATAATATATTAATTTTATTGAAAGAAGCTAAATAAATAAGCACATTAATCAATATTTACACATACATTTTAAATATTATTTTCACTTTTCTATTTTTGTTTTACATTGTATGTCTCTAAAACAAAAACACTCTATAATGCAGTAAGGCTAAATAAAACAATGTATCTGTATCTGTATGTGTATGTGTATGTGTATGTGTATGTGTATGTGTATGTGTATGTGTATGTGTATGTGTATGTGTATGTGTATGTGTATGTGTATGTGTATGTGTATGTGTATGTGTATGTGTATGTGTATGTGTATGTGTATGTGTATGTGTATGTGTATGTGTATGTGTATGTGTATGTGTATGTGTATGTGTATGTGTATGTGTATGTGGATGTGTATGTGTATGTGTATGTGTATGTGTATGTGTATGTGTATTTTTTTTTTTTTTTTTTTTTTTTATATTAGAGTGTTCATAGGGAAAAAATCTTGACAGACACCGTCCTAGTGACGGTAGTGTGGGACCCGCACCCACTAAAAAACCCTCTAAAGAACACTCCCCCTACGGCTCGTTTGTGATACCCCTTGCGGAACCACGCCTGAAGTATAAATCTTCGCAAGGGGCCGAGCTTAGCCCTGTGGTGGCTCTACCTGGTTGTTGGGTGCTGCGAGGAAGAGTTTCGCAGTCTTTCTAGCCTACGCTGCTCTACCATAATGCACACACACATATCCCTCATACATTCCCAGTTTTCTGGGGTCTCAATCATACGCCCTACAATATTTTCTGGACTTATATCTACTCCTAAGCGTCTGTTGACGATTTCCCGTTCGCCTGCGTAATAAGGGCAGTGGAAGAAAATGTGTTCCACAGTTTCATCGCCTTCATTGCAAAGGTAGCATACAACTTCAGGATCATGACCATACTTGTTCAGGTAGCGCCTGAAACAGCCATGTCCTGTAAGAAACTGGGTCATATAGTAGTCCACTTGTCCGTGGCTTCTTCTGACCCAAGCTTCTATATTTGGCACCAGTCGATGTGTCCACCTCCCACTGCTAGTTGCATCCCACCTTTGCTGCCAATCCCTAATGGACTTACCTTCATCGTAGGTAATAGGGGTTTGGCTGTGCCTCTGATTATATTGCGCTTGGTAGTCCTGCGCGGTCAAGTCAGCCGGCATTATACCGGCTAGAACTTGAATGGCATCACCGGATACCGTCCGGAAAGCGCTGCAGACTCTCTGGCTTGTACGTCTCACTACAGCGTTGTAGTGTCGGGCGTAGGTTGCCTTTTTTAAGCGCTGATGCCCATATAGGGGCTGCATACATCAACACCGATAGGGTAACACGCGATACGAGGGATCGTATTACCTGCTTTGGTCCCCCGATGTTTGGCATTACTCTTGCGAGCGCCATTTGCACTCTGGCCGCCTTTTCGCTCATTGCGATAATATTCGCTTTAAAGCTCAGCCTTGCATCTATAAGTACGCCTAGATACTTAATTGATGTCCCCGTGCGGATACTAAAACCGTCTATACTGAGCGTCACATCTTCAAGTTTCTTTCTGCTTGAGATGAGAACCGCCTCAGTTTTTTCCCCCGGCTAATCTTAAGTCGTGCTCACTAAGCCACTGCTTTATCCTTTGCGTAGCATCGGTGCTGTACTCTTTCACCTCCGCCAGGTGCTTTCCAACTATGATGACGGCAATATCATCAGCATATCCGATGATCTTAACCTCATCCCTCAGGTTATATACATGAAAAAACCGGGAAAGTAGTAGTAAGAAGTGTAAGTAGTTTTACACAAATTATTTCAATGTCAAATTGAAACTCCGGTTGTAAAAGGTCCGACTCAATATTGGAGTCTACTGCAATCAGTACTCCACCACCTTGTCGGTCAGGTCGATCAAACCTGTATGTTGTATACCTATCTGGAAAGACTTCAGAGCTTAGAATCTCTGGTTTTAATCAGGTTTCAGTAAAAACAATAATTTTGGAAGAAAAAGCAAGACTATTAAGATAAAGACTAGAGATTTTACTACAGAGACCTCTAACATTTTGATAGGAAAGAATTAAAGAGTAAAGTTTATTTATAGGACACGAACTTAGTTTTTTGTCGTCGTCTTATTAGGCGCAGTGGTCTGGTTCGGCAAAGTAAGTCTAATCGGATGCCGATTCTTTTTCTTCTTTGCCTCGAATTCTTTAACCATAATATGAGCTGGCCAAAAATCTGCCGTGCATATGAGGTTAAAGCATTCATTGGGTACACAAAGTTTAAAGGATGATATGTCCCGTTCATAAGAGAACTTAAATTTTTCCACCTTTATCTCAGTGGCTTGTATTTTAGCTTGAATATAAGCCATGACATCATCAGATGTCAGATCAGGGGCAAGCCTGGAAACAAAGATTTGCTTCCTCGGGGGAATCCCTACAATAGGCTTGGGCACCACTGATAAAGAATCAGTGGTTGTAGCCCTGGGTAAAGCAGACACAGGTATCGAAACTATGACAGGAGATGACGTAGAGGGCACGTTTGGCGTCATTGGCTGCAGAGACTGGTTGTTGACCGATTCGGGAACCGAATTCTTCTGAGCCGCCGATCTCGTTACCACAGATGTGGTGATTTTTAGATTTTTTTTGCGCTTCGGGGGACTCACTCAACAGCTGAAGGCCATTAAATTCTGAGTCCAGCTTAGAGAACTGTTGAGATAGCGTACGAAAACTACTAAACAATTCCCTAAAGCCTTTCCGTGTCTGCCGCATGAAAGATCTCATTTCATTTTGCACCTCACGACACTCCTCACAGCAATAGTGCAGCCCAATGCGCTTAGCTAAAGCGTCAGCAGTTGTACCATTGACATTGGCACATTTGGCATGTACAACATTATCACACAGCCAACATGAGATGCTAGGTTGAGCGCACGTAATCTCGCTTCGACAGGTTTTAATAGCACAGATTAGATTTCCTTCCATTATATTAAGACAACACTGTAAAAAGAGTAGCCAAATAAAACGTTAAAAAAACTAAGAGCAAACTACGTAAAAAAAAAAGAGCAAATGCTAAGTAGGCGAGAGCACTAGCTGTCGTTACAGTAACTGCAACAACAAATGCACAGCGCAAACGAAAGTAGGAAGAGAGAGCAAACTGAAAAGAGTAAGCGAAATCGCGACAGAATCTAAAAATAGACTTAGCTACCAAGCAATACAACAACAAAACTAAGAAGAGTTGATGTAAACAAAAGAAGCCAATAGCAAACCAATTACCAAATTACCAAACAAAAATGTTTGACTAATTTAAAAGAAAGCACTCGCGAGTGAACAGATTTATATAGTAAAATAATAGGAGAAAACACTATAGGAAGTATTAGTACACTTTTTGTTACGTGGAACACCGGTTAATCAAAAGATATCTAATGAAGTTCGGAGAGCAAAAGAAAAACACGTCTGTTCACTTGAAGATCTAGCGAGTTAAGTATAAAAAACTTAGAAAATAAATTCTTTATATTACGTTATTTTTCAAAAGGAAGGAGATGTGGTATATATGTACATATTTTAAAACATAAGAACAATTACATTGTAGCACTTTGCTGCAATATATATATATATATATATATATATAATCGGTTTGCCCAAGTGCATGTGTAATACGAGCATCCACTTGAAGGCTAACATGCATAATTGCATAGTCAGCATTCCCACGCTGGCTATGCGCTGATCGCTTACTGTCGTGGAGCCGCCGCGACTATCCGGGGGGTATACCTTTTTAACAAGCTCTAGCCGTCTTTGCCTGGCACAGAGTAAACTTTATTGTGCGGCGCACAATAAAGAGGAAAGTTTTTTTGTAGGACAACTAACATTTTCGGAGGCATGAAGAAATTTAAATGTAATATAATATATTAATTTTATTGAAAGAAGCTAAATAAATAAGCACATTAATCAATATTTACACATACATTTTAAATATTATTTTCACTTTTCTATTTTTGTTTTACATTGTATGTCTCTAAAACAAAAACACTCTATAATGCAGTAAGGCTAAATAAAACAATGTATCTGTATCTGTATGTGTATGTGTATGTGTATGTGTATGTGTATGTGTATGTGTATGTGTATGTGTATGTGTATGTGTATGTGTATGTGTATGTGTATGTGTATGTGTATGTGTATGTGTATGTGTATGTGTATGTGTAGTGTGTATGTGTATGTGTATGTGTATGTGTATGTGTATGTGTATTTTTTTTTTTTTTTTTTTTTTTTTATATTAGAGTGTTCATAGGGAAAAAATCTTGACAGACACCGTCCTAGTGACGGTAGTGTGGGACCCGCACCCACTAAAAACCCTCTAAAGAACACTCCCCCTACGGCTCGTTTGTGATACCCCTTGCGGAACCACGCCTGAAGTATAAATCTTCGCAAGGGGCCGAGCTTAGCCCTGTGGTGGCTCTACCTGGTTGTTGGGTGCTGCGAGGAAGAGTTTCGCAGTCTTTCTAGCCTACGCTGCTCTACCATAATGCACACACACATATCCCTCATACATTCCCAGTTTTCTGGGGTCTCAATCATACGCCCTACAATATTTTCTGGACTTATATCTACTCCTAAGCGTCTGTTGACGATTTCCCGTTCGCCTGCGTAATAAGGGCAGTGGAAGAAAATGTGTTCCACAGTTTCATCGCCTTCATTGCAAAGGTAGCATACAACTTCAGGATCATGACCATACTTGTTCAGGTAGCGCCTGAAACAGCCATGTCCTGTAAGAAACTGGGTCATATAGTAGTCCACTTGTCCGTGGCTTCTTCTGACCCAAGCTTCTATATTTGGCACCAGTCGATGTGTCCACCTCCCACTGCTAGTTGCATCCCACCTTTGCTGCCAATCCCTAATGGACTTACCTTCATCGTAGGTAATAGGGGTTTGGCTGTGCCTCTGATTATATTGCGCTTGGTAGTCCTGCGCGGTCAAGTCAGCCGGCATTATACCGGCTAGAACTTGAATGGCATCACCGGATACCGTCCGGAAAGCGCTGCAGACTCTCTGGCTTGTACGTCTCACTACAGCGTTGTAGTGTCGGGCGTAGGTTGCCTTTTTAAGCGCTGATGCCCATATAGGGGCTGCATACATCAACACCGATAGGGTAACACGCGATACGAGGGATCGTATTACCTGCTTTGGTCCCCCGATGTTTGGCATTACTCTTGCGAGCGCCATTTGCACTCTGGCCGCCTTTTCGCTCATTGCGATAATATTCGCTTTAAAGCTCAGCCTTGCATCTATAAGTACGCCTAGATACTTAATTGATGTCCCCGTGCGGATACTAAAACCGTCTATACTGAGCGTCACATCTTCAAGTTTCTTTCTGCTTGAGATGAGAACCGCCTCAGTTTTTTCCCCGGCTAATCTTAAGTCGTGCTCACTAAGCCACTGCTTTATCCTTTGCGTAGCATCGGTGCTGTAATCTTTCACCTCCGCCAGGTGCTTTCCAACTATGATGACGGCAATATCATCAGCATATCCGATGATCTTAACCTCATCCCTCAGTGGTAGGCGTAATACCCCATCATATACTATGTTCCACAGGAGCGGTCCAAGAACCGATCCTTGCGGAACGCCGCCTGTAACTTGGTATTGTTTCCGGCCTTCCTCAGTGTCGTACACGAGTGTACGGTCACTCAGGTAGCTACCGACAATACTGAGCAAGTACTGAGGCGTGTTGAGGTTACGCAGCGCCTGCATGATATGATGCCAACTCACCGAGTTAAAGGCATTTTTTATATCAAGGGTAATCACAGCGCAGTACTTCTTTCGGCCTCCTCGCCACCTATCTCCTGCTATTGCTTCTTCAGCAATCTGCTTGACCCTGCTAATCGCGTCTACAGTTGACCTATTTCTCCTAAAACCGTATTGGTCGTCCGATAGACCACCTACTTCTTCTACGAAGGTGCTAAGCCTGCTAGCTACTACCTTTTCTAGCATTTCCCCCATTGTATCAATCATACAGAGCGGTCTGTATGAATTAGCCTCGCCTGGCGGTTTATTACCTTTTGGTATTAGTACCAGTCTCTGTCTTTTCCAGATTTCCGGAAAAGTCCCTGTCTGTATACATTCTGTGTATACTGCTGCGAATAAGGTGGGGTTCGCGTCTACCGCTAACTTTAGCACCTTATTGGGTACTGCATCTAGTCCCGGCGCCTTGTTGTTTGCGAAGGTACTAGCTATCGCCAATACCTCTCCTGCCCCTACTTCTTGTCGGAATCTACCTACCCCGTCAGTCCAAACATCTGCATATGTGGGTTCAGTATAGTGATCCCCCTGTGTTGGGAAGAGGGTCTCAACTATTGTGCGCAAGAGTTGAGGGCAGGCCGGAGCGTTTGCTCGCTGTCCTCTTATCTTGCTCATTACTGCCTTATATGCCCCACCCCAAGGATTGGTGTTCATACCATCACGCAGGGTGTTAAAGTGCGATGCTTTACTTAGCTTTATCGCTTTCTTTAGTTCCCTTTTTGCGTCCTTGAAGTGTGATCTGAGGATTTCCCGTTCGTCCTCATTTCTACATCGACATAGGCTTCTTCTAGCTCGTATGCACTTACGTCTAGAGTCCGCGATCTCGTGGCTCCACCAGAACGCTGGCTTCCATCTTGGGCCGCCTTTGGATCTCTTCGCCATGGAGGCGTCACAGGCAGAAGTCAATAGGTTGGAAAGTGATGTTGCCTTCGCGTCAGAGGTATTACCTTGCAGGACAACGTTTTGATGCTCTGCGATGAGGTATCTAAGGACGCCCTCATCCAGAGTGTCCTCTTTCCAACCATTGATTACTCTTTCCTGGGTGCTTCTGCTGCGGTGTCTATCTACCCTCATTAATATGGCTCTATGGTCACTATGAGTGTAGATATCACTTACTTGCCAAGAGATCAGTCTACTTATGTTGGAGCTGGCGAAAGATATGTCAACGATTGACGTCCTGCCATTTCGCTCAAAGGTGCTTTTATTGCCTGTGTTAAGCAGCACCACGTCTAATAAGGAGAAGGCTGTAATGACTGCCTGGCCTCTGGTATTTGTGAGGCGGCTGCCCCATTCGGCAGCCCAGGCATTAAAGTCCCCACCTACAATGTTTGGATGACTACTTCTAACATGGTTCCCTATGTTATCTAGAGTCCTATCGTAGTCGTGCATTTCTAAGCTCGGTGGTAAGTAGCAGCTATAGAAATATACACCGGCTATTTTTGCCCTAGCGAAATGCACTTCAGTGGTCAGCGGCTTATCATCAATAGGCTTGTTTCCACAGGCCCAGATCGCCGCTTTACCAGTTTTGTCACTAACCCAGTTTGCTGTAGCTAGGTTTCTGTTATTGTGTCAGTGATTGGGACGTGTATGTCGTGTGTGTCAAAGTGTAGGTGTGCGTCAAGTGTAGATCTTGAGTGTGCGGGGGGGGGGGGGGGGGGGGGGGGGGGGGGGGGGGGGGGGGGGGGGGGGGGGGGGGGGGGGGGGGGGGGGGGGGGGGGGGGGGGGGGGGGGGGGGGGGGGGGGGGGGGGGGGGGGGGGGGGGGGGGGGGGGGGGGGGGGGGGGGGGGGGGGGGGGGGGGGGGGGGGGGGGGGGGGGGGGGGGGGGGGGGGGGGGGGGAGGGGGGGGGGGGGAGGGGGAGAGGAGAGGAGAGGGAAGGGGAAAAAAAAAGGGGAGAGGGGGAAATTTTTTTTTTTTTTTTTTTTTTTTTTTTTTTTTTTTATATTAGAGTGTTCATAGGGAAAAAATCTTGACAGACACCGTCCTAGTGACGGTAGTGTGGGACCCGCACCCACTAAAAACCCTCTAAAGAACACTCCCCCTACGGCTCGTTTGTGATACCCCTTGCGGAACCACTCCTGAAGTATAAATCTTCGCAAGGGGCCGAGCTTAGCCCTGTGGTGGCTCTACCTGGTTGTTGGGTGCTGCGAGGAAGAGTTTCGCAGTCTTTCTAGCCTACGCTGCTCTACCATAATGCACACACACATATCCCTCATACATTCCCAGTTTTCTGGGGTCTCAATCATACGCCCTACAATATTTTCTGGACTTATATCTACTCCTAAGCGTCTGTTGACGATTTCCCGTTCGCCTGCGTAATAAGGGCAGTGGAAGAAAATGTGTTCCACAGTTTCATCGCCTTCATTGCAAAGGTAGCATACAACTTCAGGATCATGACCATACTTGTTCAGGTAGCGCCTGAAACAGCCATGTCCTGTAAGAAACTGGGTCATATAGTAGTCCACTTGTCCGTGGCTTCTTCTGACCCAAGCTTCTATATTTGGCACCAGTCGATGTGTCCACCTCCCACTGCTAGTTGCATCCCACCTTTGCTGCCAATCCCTAATGGACTTACCTTCATCGTAGGTAATAGGGGTTTGGCTGTGCCTCTGATTATATTGCGCTTGGTAGTCCTGCGCGGTCAAGTCAGCCGGCATTATACCGGCTAGAACTTGAATGGCATCACCGGATACCGTCCGGAAAGCGCTGCAGACTCTCTGGCTTGTACGTCTCACTACAGCGTTGTAGTGTCGGGCGTAGGTTGCCTTTTTAAGCGCTGATGCCCATATAGGGGCTGCATACATCAACACCGATAGGGTAACACGCGATACGAGGGATCGTATTACCTGCTTTGGTCCCCCGATGTTTGGCATTACTCTTGCGAGCGCCATTTGCACTCTGGCCGCCTTTTCGCTCATTGCGATAATATTCGCTTTAAAGCTCAGCCTTGCATCTATAAGTACGCCTAGATACTTAATTGATGTCCCCGTGCGGATACTAAAACCGTCTATACTGAGCGTCACATCTTCAAGTTTCTTTCTGCTTGAGATGAGAACCGCCTCAGTTTTTTCCCCGGCTAATCTTAAGTCGTGCTCACTAAGCCACTGCTTTATCCTTTGCGTAGCATCGGTGCTGTAATCTTTCACCTCCGCCAGGTGCTTTCCAACTATGATGACGGCAATATCATCAGCATATCCGATGATCTTAACCTCATCCCTCAGTGGTAGGCGTAATACCCCATCATATACTATGTTCCACAGGAGCGGTCCAAGAACCGATCCTTGCGGAACGCCGCCTGTAACTTGGTATTGTTTCCGGCCTTCCTCAGTGTCGTACACGAGTGTACGGTCACTCAGGTAGCTACCGACAATACTGAGCAAGTACTGAGGCGTGTTGAGGTTACGCAGCGCCTGCATGATATGATGCCAACTCACCGAGTTAAAGGCATTTTTTATATCAAGGGTAATCACAGCGCAGTACTTCTTTCGGCCTCCTCGCCACCTATCTCCTGCTATTGCTTCTTCAGCAATCTGCTTGACCCTGCTAATCGCGTCTACAGTTGACCTATTTCTCCTAAAACCGTATTGGTCGTCCGATAGACCACCTACTTCTTCTACGAAGGTGCTAAGCCTGCTAGCTACTACCTTTTCTAGCATTTTCCCCATTGTATCAATCATACAGAGCGGTCTGTATGAATTAGCCTCGCCTGGCGGTTTATTACCTTTTGGTATTAGTACCAGTCTCTGTCTTTTCCAGATTTCCGGAAAAGTCCCTGTCTGTATACATTCTGTGTATACTGCTGCGAATAAGGTGGGGTTCGCGTCTACCGCTAACTTTAGCACCTTATTGGGTACTGCATCTAGTCCCGGCGCCTTGTTGTTTGCGAAGGTACTAGCTATCGCCAATACCTCTCCTGCCCCTACTTCTTGTCGGAATCTACCTACCCCGTCAGTCCAAACATCTGCATATGTGGGTTCAGTATAGTGATCCCCCTGTGTTGGGAAGAGGGTCTCAACTATTGTGCGCAAGAGTTGAGGGCAGGCCGGAGCGTTTGCTCGCTGTCCTCTTATCTTGCTCATTACTGCCTTATATGCCCCACCCCAAGGATTGGTGTTCATACCATCACGCAGGGTGTTAAAGTGCGATGCTTTACTTAGCTTTATCGCTTTCTTTAGTTCCCTTTTTGCGTCCTTGAAGTGTGATCTGAGGATTTCCCGTTCGTCCTCATTTCTACATCGACATAGGCTTCTTCTAGCTCGTATGCACTTACGTCTAGAGTCCGCGATCTCGTGGCTCCACCAGAACGCTGGCTTCCATCTTGGGCCGCCTTTGGATCTCTTCGCCATGGAGGCGTCACAGGCAGAAGTCAATAGGTTGGAAAGTGATGTTGCCTTCGCGTCAGAGGTATTACCTTGCAGGACAACGTTTTGATGCTCTGCGATGAGGTATCTAAGGACGCCCTCAACCAGAGTGTCCTCTTTCCAACCATTGATTACTCTTTCCTGGGTGCTTCTGCTGCGGTGTCTATCTACCCTCATTAATATGGCTCTATGGTCACTATGAGTGTAGATATCACTTACTTGCCAAGAGATCAGTCTACTTATGTTGGAGCTGGCGAAAGATATGTCAACGATTGACGTCCTGCCATTTCGCTCAAAGGTGCTTTTATTGCCTGTGTTAAGCAGCACCACGTCTAATAAGGAGAAGGCTGTAATGACTGCCTGGCCTCTGGTATTTGTGAGGCGGCTGCCCCATTCGGCAGCCCAGGCATTAAAGTCCCCACCTACAATGTTTGGATGACTACTTCTAACATGGTTCCCTATGTTATCTAGAGTCCTATCGTAGTCGTGCATTTCTAAGCTCGGTGGTAAGTAGCAGCTATAGAAATATACACCGGCTATTTTTGCCCTAGCGAAATGCACTTCAGTGGTCAGCGGCTTATCATCAATAGGCTTGTTTCCACAGGCCCAGATCGCCGCTTTACCAGTTTTGTCACTAACCCAGTTTGCTGTAGCTAGGTTTCTGTATTGTTCACTGATTAGGACAACGTCTATGCCTTCTTCAAAGCAGGTTTGCGTCAAGAGATCTTGAGCTGCCTCACAATGATTCAGGTTTATTTGCAGGACCTTAATTTTGAGTCTTTTTGACTGCGTCCTGGAAAGCTAGACAGTTTTTGCTGCCCACAATATGATCTACGTCTCGACGCTTTTGGTCTTTGCAGACCGCACAGCAAGCCGTAGCCCTGCACATTTTAATTTTGTGCCCCTTTTTGCCCGCATTTTATGCAGCAGTCCACTCTGTTTTCAGTGCTGGTACATGTGCGAGACATATGTCCGTAGTGCCAGCACTTAAAACACTGTAGAGTGTTGGTTTTTTTCAACCTAACTCTGCACCTAACCCATCCTATCCTAAGGTGTCCCCTTTCTATGGCCCTGTTGGCTACTTCTACTGGCACCTTAAGCAGAGCTGTTTGCGTCTCCCCAAAGGATTTACGCAGACTCTTTACTATCCCGCCCAGCTTTCTACCTTCTCCTATCTGCTCCTGGGCAGCCTCTACGATGTCTTCCCTAGTGGTGACCTCATCTATGTCCCCTAACCTCCAAGAACACTTCTTTTGCCAGGTGTGTTTTTGCGGTTTTGCCCTCGCCTAGGACTTGCTGCACAGCTACCTCGTAGCTCTGCGGCACCGCACTAGGTTTTTCTTCAGTTGAAGGAGCAAGTCACCACCTTGCGTCCTTCGAATGCGCGTGACGTTTTCGCCTAGGTCCTTGAGTGCATCATTCCCCTTTTATTGTGCGGAGAATGTCTGCATAGGACATGTCGCCTTTTGCGGACACGATGATAGCATCGGGCCTACCGGCGACTTTTTTTAGGCTTCGGTACCTTATGGGTCACCTTGGTCCATCCACCCTTCTTCGGCTCTTTTTTTGAGCTCCCTACTTTAGTAGCCTTGGCAACCTTGGGCCTGCTCTGTTCTTCTACTGGCTTTCCCCGAGTGGTCTCACCCATTGGTTTGGCCTGTTCAGCTCTTCGTGCCTTATGTGGTACTTTAGCTGCAGTCGGGCTGACCCTTTTTTTCCCCCTGGTTGCCCCAGAAGGCTCCAGGTGACGACTCCTCTTTGGGGGAGTGGGCCGTGTTCCAGTCAGACTCTCCCTAGGTCTTTTCGGGGTGTCGGCCGCCGTAGATACTACCTGAGAGACCTTTTGTCCTTCAGATAGTATTTTCATTTTTCCTATTTGCACTGCTACACAGTGCCTTCATTTTACCAAAGGTATCCTTCATACCCTGGTTGATATGTCGGACACCTTTGGCGTTCACCATCTCAAGCACTTGCTCAATTAGTATTGAGAGCTGGCTGAGCTCGGTGACTTCTTCTGCCTGTCTGTTATCCCCAGGTGGGGACCTTGCTGGCACTTCTGTCTCCTTTTCGACCATTGGGGTTGGTCTTATGGAGGCTGCCGGCTGTGCTGTTGATCCCACCGGGGATCTAGCCATTTTCGTGCTCTTCCTGAAGAATACACTTTCATCTTCTCCATTCTTATTTATTGTGGAGGGGAGTTCCTCCACGCTTCTTTCCCCTGTTTATTATATCATTGTTGATATTTCTTGCGATGTTATCTGCAACGGTGGCCAAGTTGCCCACCACCGAGGCATTGCGGTCGCTGGATATCGACGACGGGGGCCCGCTTGCTCACCCCTCCTGTCGCCGGCACTGGGGTTCCGACTCTGCCTAATAGCATTCCTTAAAGGACCTACCCCTTTTTTTTTTTAATATAATCACACCGGGGGTTGTTATAGTCTGCCCGCAGAAGACTGGACCCTTCTGCAGTCTGAAAGTGTCGCGGACTGCAGGGGATACCTGTTCTGATGCGGTGCGCGCTGCCTTCTCCGAGAGGAATCGACCCGGCCATTACTATGGCAATCAGGTCTTTCCCCCTCCTGGCACCTTTGGGAGGGTCCCCGTGTGTCCCTTTAATGTGTTTGTGTGTGTGTGTGTGTGTGTGTTTGTGTGGTGTTCTGTGTGTGTGTGTGTGTGTGTGTGTGTGTGTGTGTGTGTGTGTGTGTGTGTGTGTGTGTGTGTGTGTGTGTGTGTGTGTGTGTGTGTGTTTTTTTTTTTTTTTTTTTTTTATATTAGAGTGTTCATAGGGAAAAAATCTTGACAGACACCGTCCTAGTGACGGTAGTGTGGGACCCGCACCCACTAAAAACCCTCTAAAGAACACTCCCCTACGGCTCGTTTGTGATACCCCTTGCGGAACCACTCCTGAAGTATAAATCTTCGCAAGGGGCCGAGCTTAGCCCTGTGGTGGCTCTACCTGGTTGTTGGGTGCTGCGAGGAAGAGTTTCGCAGTCTTTCTAGCCTACGCTGCTCTACCATAATGCACACACACATATCCCTCATACATTCCCAGTTTTCTGGGGTCTCAATCATACGCCCTACAATATTTTCTGGACTTATATCTACTCCTAAGCGTCTGTTGACGATTTCCCGTTCGCCTGCGTAATAAGGGCAGTGGAAGAAAATGTGTTCCACAGTTTCATCGCCTTCATTGCAAAGGTAGCATACAACTTCAGGATCATGACCATACTTGTTCAGGTAGCGCCTGAAACAGCCATGTCCTGTAAGAAACTGGGTCATATAGTAGTCCACTTGTCCGTGGCTTCTTCTGACCCAAGCTTCTATATTTGGCACCAGTCGATGTGTCCACCTCCCACTGCTAGTTGCATCCCACCTTTGCTGCCAATCCCTAATGGACTTACCTTCATCGTAGGTAATAGGGGTTTGGCTGTGCCTCTGATTATATTGCGCTTGGTAGTCCTGCGCGGTCAAGTCAGCCGGCATTATACCGGCTAGAACTTGAATGGCATCACCGGATACCGTCCGGAAAGCGCTGCAGACTCTCTGGCTTGTACGTCTCACTACAGCGTTGTAGTGTCGGGCGTAGGTTGCCTTTTTAAGCGCTGATGCCCATATAGGGGCTGCATACATCAACACCGATAGGGTAACACGCGATACGAGGGATCGTATTACCTGCTTTGGTCCCCCGATGTTTGGCATTACTCTTGCGAGCGCCATTTGCACTCTGGCCGCCTTTTCGCTCATTGCGATAATATTCGCTTTAAAGCTCAGCCTTGCATCTATAAGTACGCCTAGATACTTAATTGATGTCCCCGTGCGGATACTAAAACCGTCTATACTGAGCGTCACATCTTCAAGTTTCTTTCTGCTTGAGATGAGAACCGCCTCAGTTTTTTCCCCGGCTAATCTTAAGTCGTGCTCACTAAGCCACTGCTTTATCCTTTGCGTAGCATCGGTGCTGTAATCTTTCACCTCCGCCAGGTGCTTTCCAACTATGATGACGGCAATATCATCAGCATATCCGATGATCTTAACCTCATCCCTCAGTGGTAGGCGTAATACCCCATCATATACTATGTTCCACAGGAGCGGTCCAAGAACCGATCCTTGCGGAACGCCGCCTGTAACTTGGTATTGTTTCCGGCCTTCCTCAGTGTCGTACACGAGTGTACGGTCACTCAGGTAGCTACCGACAATACTGAGCAAGTACTGAGGCGTGTTGAGGTTACGCAGCGCCTGCATGATATGATGCCAACTCACCGAGTTAAAGGCATTTTTTATATCAAGGGTAATCACAGCGCAGTACTTCTTTCGGCCTCCTCGCCACCTATCTCCTGCTATTGCTTCTTCAGCAATCTGCTTGACCCTGCTAATCGCGTCTACAGTTGACCTATTTCTCCTAAAACCGTATTGGTCGTCCGATAGACCACCTACTTCTTCTACGAAGGTGCTAAGCCTGCTAGCTACTACCTTTTCTAGCATTTTCCCCATTGTATCAATCATACAGAGCGGTCTGTATGAATTAGCCTCGCCTGGCGGTTTATTACCTTTTGGTATTAGTACCAGTCTCTGTCTTTTCCAGATTTCCGGAAAAGTCCCTGTCTGTATACATTCTGTGTATACTGCTGCGAATAAGGTGGGGTTCGCGTCTACCGCTAACTTTAGCACCTTATTGGGTACTGCATCTAGTCCCGGCGCCTTGTTGTTTGCGAAGGTACTAGCTATCGCCAATACCTCTCCTGCCCCTACTTCTTGTCGGAATCTACCTACCCCGTCAGTCCAAACATCTGCATATGTGGGTTCAGTATAGTGATCCCCCTGTGTTGGGAAGAGGGTCTCAACTATTGTGCGCAAGAGTTGAGGGCAGGCCGGAGCGTTTGCTCGCTGTCCTCTTATCTTGCTCATTACTGCCTTATATGCCCCACCCCAAGGATTGGTGTTCATACCATCACGCAGGGTGTTAAAGTGCGATGCTTTACTTAGCTTTATCGCTTTCTTTAGTTCCCTTTTTGCGTCCTTGAAGTGTGATCTGAGGATTTCCCGTTCGTCCTCATTTCTACATCGACATAGGCTTCTTCTAGCTCGTATGCACTTACGTCTAGAGTCCGCGATCTCGTGGCTCCACCAGAACGCTGGCTTCCATCTTGGGCCGCCTTTGGATCTCTTCGCCATGGAGGCGTCACAGGCAGAAGTCAATAGGTTGGAAAGTGATGTTGCCTTCGCGTCAGAGGTATTACCTTGCAGGACAACGTTTTGCTGCTCTGCGATGAGGTATCTAAGGACGCCCTCATCCAGAGTGTCCTCTTTCCAACCATTGATTACTCTTTCCTGGGTGCTTCTGCTGCGGTGTCTATCTACCCTCATTAATATGGCTCTATGGTCACTATGAGTGTAGATATCACTTACTTGCCAAGAGATCAGTCTACTTATGTTGGAGCTGGCGAAAGATATGTCAACGATTGACGTCCTGCCATTTCGCTCAAAGGTGCTTTTATTGCCTGTGTTAAGCAGCACCACGTCTAATAAGGAGAAGGCTGTAATGACTGCCTGGCCTCTGGTATTTGTGAGGCGGCTGCCCC
>JAEIGD010000149.1:125000-158628 GCA_018903425.1 Zaprionus nigranus | reverse complement strand
TATAATAAAAGTCTTCAGTAAAACTCTTTTAAAGACTTTTAAAATAAAAGTCTTGCTATAACGATTGTTGGAGATTTAAAAAAATTTTTGTAAATAATCATTAAAATAAACTTTATAATAGAAATCAAAAATAATCATTATTCAGGTTTTTATGATAAAAATCAAAAAATAATTGTTAAAATGATTTTTATACATAAAACTCATAACCGTTATGGTCCCTGTTCTAATTCGATTTACAATTCATTATTTTTAAAAAAAATCTTCAACCACATTTGTTAGTACAGCGTATTGTTTGGTTTTAGTAGTGTTCAACCAGCGGTTTCCCGCATCGGCTTGATATTAAAATTAATCCTCCCTTTTTTTTTTTTTTAAGGGGCGTAGGCAATTATGCAGCCCGTTTGCGTTGTTTTCGCATCAGTGCGAAGCTGTTGATTTAGTTGTTCCAAAAAAAAAAAAAAAAAAAAAAAAAAAAAACGTCTTTGGTCAACTGGATCATTTCCTTGACCAGTCGCCACCGTTGTTGTAAGAGTTTTGCTCTTCTTCCACTCCTTTTGTGTTTACACATTTCCTTTTTTCCTGGCGTGCCCTGTACTCAGCTATTGTGAGTGGGCGTGGTCCATCGCTTGGATTTATCTGGAAGCACTCTTGCAACGTCGGCAAATCCCTTTGTTCAATAGGAACAGCGTTGTTGAAGGTTAAGCTCCTCTGTCATTAATTGTTGTATGGTTAACTGGTTAACTGGTGGTTGTTTATTGTGTTGCGGTATTTACGTGTGGGAATTTTTATTTATGAATGAGCATGTGAGCTTACATGTGCTGATTTTGCTATTTTGCATTTTTACTTGCAAAAAACTTGTTTTCAACTTAATTTTTCAGCTGTCTATTAACCGGGTATTTCATCATGCTGTATTTTGGTCACCTTAAGTACGCTATTCTATTTCCCAATACACTTCACTATACTCTACTCACTCAGTCATGTGTATCCACACATCCATCCAGTCCCTTTTGCACTTTTTTTCCCCCACAACAGTATTATAAGCAGCCTCGTGACTATGTCACGGTCGCCATGTAGGTAATCAATTTGGTTCTTGGTTCTTCGCAAGTTCATATCTAACTGTATCTTTGTGCGAAGATATTCTTTGTTTAAAGTCAAATACATAATGGTTTTTAATATATAAGTGTGGTGTATACAAGGCAATTTTATATGTATATATATATGTATATGTATATGTATATGTATATGTATATGTATATATGTATATGTATATATGTATATGATATATGTATTATGTATATGTATGTGTATATGTATATGTATAATGTATATGTATATGTATATGTATATGAATAATATGTATATGTATATGTATATGTATATGTATATATTATATTATATGTATATAATATATGTATATGTTTATCTATAATTATATGTATTATAATAACTATATCATATATGTATATGTATATTTATATATATAACTATATGTATATTTATATGTATATGTATATTTATATGTATATTTATATGTATATGTATATATATATTTATATGTAATATGTATATGTATATGTATATGTATGTGTATATATATATATATTTATATGTATATGTATGTATATGTATATATCTGGATATTATATTTATATGTATATGTATATGTATATATATATGTATATGTATGTATATATAATTATATATTTATATTTATATGTATATATATATTTATAATATATATGTATATGTATATTATATGTATAGTATGTGTATATGTATATGTATATGTATATGTATATGTATATATTATATGTATATGTATATGTATATGTATGTATATGTATATGTATACGTATAGATAGTATATGTATATGTATGTATATTATATGTATACGTAACAATAATATATGTATATGTATATGTATATGTATATTTATATGTATAATAACAATATGTATATTATATGTATATGTATATGTATATGTCTATGTATATGTATATGATATGTATATGATATTATATGTATATGTATATTATATGTATATGTATATATATATGATATGTATAATAATATATCTATATGTATATGTATATATATTATATGTATATTTGTAATATATGTATATGTATATATATATGTATATATATATGTATATGTATTGTATATGTATATGTATATGTATAATAATATGTATATGTAAACGTATATGTATATGTATATGTATATGTATATATATATGTATTGTATATATAATAATATATATATATGTATATGTATATGTATATGTATATGTATATGTATATGTATATGCACATATTTATATTATATGTATATGTATATGTATATATATATGTATATATATATAATATAATAATATATGTATATGTATATGTATATTATGTATATGTATATCTATATGTATATATATATGTATATGTATATCTTAATATGTATATTTATATGTATATGTATATGTATATGTATGTGTGTATGTATATGTATATATGTATATGTATATTTTTACTATATGATATGTATATGTATATGTATGTGTTTATGTATATATGTACATGTATATAATCTTTCTAATATGTATATTATATGTATGTGTATATGTAATAATAATATATGTATATGTCTTTGTAATATGTATCATGTAATTAACTATATGTATATGTATATGTATATGTATATGTATATGTATATGTATATGTATATTATATGTATATGTATATGTATATGTATATGTATGTGTATATGTATATATATGTAATATGTAAATGTATGTGTATATGTATATGAATAATAATGTGTGTATATGTATATGTATATGTATATATATGTATATGTATATGTAGCATATGTCGCAGCCTGGTAACAGAATAATGTTGAGTTTGAATTTAACTGAAAAGTAGTAGATGGTATGTTGGAGGAATGAATTCTGTTATACAACAAGAGCATCATTTGAATGGCAATTCGAATGAGCATGGCGCCTTCAGATGTTCTAGTATGTGAGTGTACATGCAAAAGGATGAATATGATGAAATACTTTGCTGAATGAACGTGATGAAATACTTGGTAGAGGAACGAAGAGAAAGGAACGACGCCACGCGGTGGGAACGGTCAGTTGAGTAGAGTCCGGTAAAAAGAAGGTGACGACTTAACATCTTGCAGGCGACTTGCTGTGCTCTTAGACTTGTAAATAATATAAAAATAATGGAAGGAGATCAGCCAAGATCTCTCCTTCTCCGACTGACATCAGAAGTGGGATCGGCATCGCCACAAGACTTTACAGTGATCAGTGGCGTGCTTTATTTGATGCGCAAAACAAGAATTTTCTGGACTTAATGAAGTGTATGCAGACTTCCAAGATGGCAGCGGTACCCAGTAATAAAAAGTAACGCTGCCAAGATTTATCTGACATGGCAAATGCAGATGCAGCTTCGTGGTGTAAAACCGTCGACATAATTATGGCGAGAAAGTGTGTGTTGGAAGGTGGCGCTCTGGTCATGGCGCTAAGCTGTTCATTGGAAGCGAGGAGCCTCTCAGTGGTTGTCTCCAAATTTGCTACAGCGGAATGAAGTGGCCAGAATTCCGAGACTTGTTCGTTCAACGTTATGAAGGCGTGAGACTCCGGCAGGAATTGGTGCTAAATATGTTCAGCGGCGGGCCCAGACCAAGCGAGTGCTTAACGGTGTGTGCTAGCAGGCAAGTTACGGCGTTGCTATCGAGAGTGGAGCCAGATGAGCAATGAGTAAATTGCAGTGTCCGTGCTGGCACATACTGCGCAGTTGGACGGGCAGGCTGCAACGTTTGTTGTTCACAACGAACATCCCGGTACACGCAGTGAAATGGAACAACAATTACGTGCCTATGCATATGGCAAAAGAAGCGATGGGGAAAACATCAGACTATATCTCTGGGCCAGAACGAAAGAAGAGATGTCCATCACACGTAAAGTGTCACTTTTTGGGAAATCTGGACCTAGGATCGTGGAATGCCGCAGCATGATTTCAGCAGAATCAAGTGCATCGAAGAATAATTCTACTCGCAGCAACTCCCATCGAAGAGAGACTTGTCCACCGTGACGTGCTACAAGTGTGGCCAGCTGGGCCATGTATATTGCAACAACTTGCACTACGGATAATTGGTCTACAAGCAAGGGAAGCGAGTAGAGAAGCGAGTGAATCATGTTCGGTCGTTGAACCAAGGGGAGTTCTGTGATCAATTGGTGAATATATTCCATACTTTTTGATTCAGGAGCGGAGTGCTCGTTATTGAAAGAAAAATTAGTTGATAAGTTTAAAGGAAAAAAGACTCAACAATACTGTATTGGATAAGCGGCATTGGTGCATGGCTCAATGACATGCACAATGCAAATTCTGTCCATTGTAAAAATTTGTGATTTTTCCATTGAAATCCTTTTCCATGTAGTCATGGACAAATATCTAAGTATGATGTGCTGATAGGCCGTGAAATTCTAGGTCGGGGTTTTGGAGTGTCAATTGATGCCAACAAGTTTGCTCTTTATAAAACAAATACTGTCAATACACGTCCAACATTGTTGAGTTGGATTTCATGGATACCATAAATAATGACGTAGATCTGAGTCAGTCCGATAAAGTCGAACTTGCAGAATTGCTGAAGTCATATGCTCCAACATTTATAAAGGGTATACCAATTAGGAGAGTTACTGACGGGTGAACTAGAAATCCGTTTGACTGATATAAATAAAACGGTTGTGAGACGTCCGTATAGACAGAGTACTGAGGAAAGTGGCTGGTGAGAAGCAAAATACAGGAACTACTAGCATCCAATGTCATACGTCCGAGTTGTTCACCATTCGCTAGCCCAATGTTGTTGGTAAAAGAAAAAGGATGGTAGTGATCGATTGTGTATTAACTATCGAGGTTAAAATGCGAATACAATCTCAGATAAGTATCTATGCCACTAATATCCAGATCAGATTGACAGGTTGCGTGGCAGCTTGTATTTCTCTAGTTTGGATATGGCAAGCGAGTTTATCAAATTCCAATAAAATTAATTCAATTGAACGAACAGCATTCATCCTACAGAAGGCCAATATGAATTCCTGAGCTTGCCCTTTGGTCTCAAAACGCCTCATCTGTGTGTTCAAAGAGCAATCCTTCAAGCCTTAGGGGATGTATAGCACTCTCATATGCAGTTGTTTACTAGATGACGTTCTGATTGAAGCTAGCACAAAAAGAGGAGGCGTTCGTCAGACTTAAAGAGGTGTTGCGTGGCCAGGGTTTTTCTTTAACATAAACAAGTGTACCTTCTTTTAATATCGAAAGTTGAATATTTTAGGGTATCAAATTGAAAATGGTGAAATAAGGCCAAATCCGAAAAAGATACCAGATTGGCTGCATTACCGCCACCACAGACAGTTACAACAACTGAGACAGTTCATTGGCTTGTCATCTTATTTTCGACAGTTTATTCCCAAATTTTCCGAAAAAAATGAAGCCCTTGTATTTACTAACGTCAAAGAATAATACGGTTAAATGGTGTGACAAGCACGAGCAGGTGCGCCAAGAAGTTATATCCAATTGGTGAGCGATTCTGTATTGATTATTTATGACCCTCAGTACCCAATGGAACTCCATACAGATGCTAGTGCAGATGGGTATGGCGCCATATTGATGCATAAAGTAGACGGTAAACCACGAGTTATAGAGTACTATAGCAAAATGCACTACAGGGGCAGAATCGCGATACCACTCTTACGAACTTGAAACGCTGGCAGTGTTTAATGCAGTGAAGCATTTTTCGCCATTATTTACATGGGCAATCATTTATGGTATATACTGATTGTAACGCCTTGAAAGCCAGTCGACATAAAGTAGATTTGACGCCAAGGGTCCATCGTTGGTGGGCGTATCTACAATCTTTTTGATTTTGAGGGGAGAGTACAGAAAGGGAAATAGCATGGCGCATGTAGACTTCCTCTCTTAACCCCATAGTGATCAAAAATCCCTATTGCAACGAAAGTAACAGAAATGCGCATAGAGCTGGCGGACATCACAGACAATTGGTTAATTGCGGAACAGCATCGAGATGTTGAAATTTCTTATTTGGTGGCAAAATTGCAGAGTGATGAATTCCAGCATGAATTGGTAAGGACGTATGAATTGCGTTCGGGGATACTATATAGGAAGATACAGAGAAATGGTCGAACTAGGTGTCTACCAGTAATTCCGAGGGCATTCAGATGGTCCGTCATTAATCATGTCCATGAGGCCATCATGCATTTGGGGGTGGGAAAAAACTTTAGATAAAGTGTATACGCAGTATTGGTTCCAGCATATGTCTAAATACGTACGAAAATTTGTCGAAAATTGTATCACATGCAAACTGTCAAAATCAACATCGGGTAAATCTCAAATAGAATTACATTCCATACCGAAGGTGAGCATTCCATGGCACACAGTGCACGTCGACATTAGTGGAAAGTTAAGTGGAAGAATGACATTAAAGAATACGTGATAGTGCAAATAGATGCCTTCACTAAATATGTTCATTTGCACCATGCACTAAACCTGGACACAAACAGTTGCATTGATGTATTTAAGTCCTCTATATGTCTTTTTGTGGTGCCAACTCGCATAATTGCAGACCAGGGCCGTAGCTTTACTAGCAATGATTTTTAAGCAATTCTGCTCATCGTAAAAATAGATGTGCATATAATAGCAACTGGAGCTAGCCGCGCTAATGGCCAAGTGGAGCGCGTCATGAGTACCATGAAGGCAATGCTGACAGCGGTAGAGACCAGTAAGCGATCTTGGCAAGAAACTTTAAAGGAAATCCAGTTGGCCATGAATTGCACGGCTCATCGAGTAGCAAAAGTTAGTCCATTAGAATTATTAATAGGGAAAAAGAGGCTAGACCTATGGGCATGATGCCATTAATAGAAGAAGATGCAGTTGACAGAGATAGTATTAGAAAAACAGCCCTACATAATATAGAGAAAAATGCTAAATATGACAAACTAAGATATGATAAAAGTAAAGCTAAGATTGTTGTCTATAAGGTGGGCGACCATGTCCTGAGAGTGAAGAACGGCACCAAACAAAGCTCGACCCAAAGTTTAAAGGTCCTTTTTGTGATAATAGAGAAGCTTGATGGTGACCGATATACGTTGAAATCTTTGAAAAGCAAACGAACATATAAGTATGCACATGAACAATTGCGCGCGATGCCTAGGGAGGTAGACGCAGAGACAATCGAGAGATCGCCGGGTGAGGCACTCGATGGTTCCATCAACACAAATTAAATCATTCACAAGGCTACAGTCGCACCATGTAGTTAGCTGGCCAGTGGCTACATGGCTGGGGCTATGAGGGTCAAGAGTGACCATGACGCAGAGTGCGTGTTATCGTTGCAAAGGTGTGCAGCAAGAGCCTAAGAACGTGACGTGATAGACTCTCTAGTAAGCGATAGTGTGTTATGGATAGTCTGTCGAAAAGAAATGTGAAGTATCATGTGGCATAGCGGAGATGTAGTTGTTTGGCTTGAACAGAAGATGAGAGAAAAGAGAAGAGAAAACGTTAATTGCTAGAGAGAACTTGAGCAGAGCATGGAGCCCTTATAAGTAAAACACAAGTAAAGCAAACAAAATCTTTTGTTGAAATAAACAAATATCATATGTTGGTAGGAAGAAATGTATTATGTTGAAATGAAGAAATATCTTATGTTGTAATCTATAAGTAAAGAGAAAAGAAAATCTTATGTTAATTTAGTCATGAAGTAATTTTATCTAATTGAAGAAACATCCTATGTCGAACTAATTTCAAATCATGTGTTAAAATAAAGAAGTGTTTGAGCTTTAAAAAAGAAATGTTTTTTAGCACACGAGGACGTGTGATCGTCAGGAAGGCCGTGTCGCAGCCTGGTAACAGAATAATGTTGAGTTTGAATTTAACTGAAAAGTAGTAGATGGTATGTTGGAGGAATGAATTCTGTTATACAACAAGAGCATCATTTGAATGGCAATTCGAATGAGCATGGCGCCTGCAGATGTTCTAGTATGTGAGAGTGTACATGCAAAAAAGAATGAATATGATGAAATACTTTGCTGAATGAACGTGATGAAATACTTGGTAGAGAACGAAGAGAAAAGGAACGACGTCACGCGGTGGAACGGTCAGTTGAGTAGAGTCCGGTAAAAAGAGAGTGACGACTTAACATCTTGCAGGCGACTTGCTGTGCTCTTAGACTTGTAAAAATAATATAAAAATAATGGAAGGAGATCAGCCAAGATCTCCTTCTCCGACATCAGAAGTGGGATCGGCCTCGCCACAAGACTTTACGAGTGATCAGTGGCGTGCTTTATTTGATGCGCAAAACAAGAATTTTCTGGACTTAATGAAGTGTATGCAGACTTCAAGATGGCAGCGGTACCCAGTAATAAAGTAACGCTGCCAAGATTTAATCCTGACATGGCAAATGCAGATGCAGCTTCGTGGTGTAAAACCGTCGACATAATTATGGCAGAAAGTGTGTTGGAAGGTAGCGCTCTGGTCATGGCGCTAAGCAATTCATTGGAAGGAGGAGCCTCTCAGTGGTTGTCTCAAATTTGCTACAGCGGAATGAAGTGGCCAGAATTCCGAGACTTGTTCGTTCAACGTTATGAAGGCGTAGAGACTCCGGCAGGAATTGTGCTAAATATGTTCAGCGGCGGGCCCAGACCAAGCGAGTGCTTAACGGTGTATGCTAGCAGGCAAGTTACGGCGTTGCTATCGAAGTGGAAGCAGATGAGCAATGAGGAAATTGCAGTGTCCGTTGTGCTGGCACATACTGCGCAGTTGGACAATAGGCTGCAACGTTTGTTGTTCACAACGAACATCAGTACACGCAGTGAAATGGAACAACAATTACGTGCCTATGCATATGGCAAAAGAAGCGATGGGAAAACATCAGATTATATCTCTGGGCCAGAACGAAAGAAGAGATGTCCATCACACGTGAAGTGTCACTTTTGTGGGAAATCTGGACACAGGATCGTGGAATGCCGCAGCAGGATTTCAGCAGAATCAAGTGCATCGAAGAATAATTCTACTCGCAGCAACTCCACATCGAAGAGAGACTTGTCCACCGTGACGTGCTACAAGTGTGGCCAGCTGGGCCATATTGCAACAACTTGTACTACGGATACTTCGTCTACAAGCAAGGGAAACACGTATGAGAAGCGAGTGAATCTATGTTCGGTCGTTGAACCAAGAGGAGTTCTGTATCAACTGGGTGAATATATTCCATACTTTTTTGATTCAGGAGCGGAGTGCTCGTTATTGAAAGAAAAATTAGTTGATAAGTTTAAAGGAAAAGACTCAACAATACTGTATTGATAAGCGGCATTGGTGATGGCTCAGTGACATGCACAATGCAAATTCTGTCCATTGTAAAAATTTGTGAATTTTCCATTGAAATCCTTTTCCATGTAGTCATGGACAAATATCTAAAGTATGATGTGCTGATAGGCCGTGAAATTCTAGGTCAGGGTTTTGGAGTGTCAATTGATGCCAACAAGTTTGCTCTTTATAAAACAAATACTGTCAATACACTGTCCAACATTGTTGAGTTGGATTTCATGGATACCATAAATAATGACGTAGATCTGAGTCAGTCCGATAAAGTCGAACTTGCAGAATTGCTGAAGTCATATGCTCCAACATTTATAAAGGGTATACCAATTAGGAGAGTTACTACGGGTGAACTAGAAATCCGTTTGACTGATATAAATAAAACGGTTGTGAGACGTCCGTATAGACAGAGTACTGAGGAAAAGTGGCTGGTGAGAAGCAAAATACAGGAACTACTAGCATCCAATGTCATACGTCCGAGTTGTTCACCATTCGCTAGCCCAATGTTGTTGGTAAAGAAAAAAGGATGGTAGTGATCGATTGTGTATTGACTATCGAGAGTTAAATGCGAATACAATCTCAGATAAGTATCTATTGCCACTAATATCAGATCAGATTGACAGGTTGCGTGGCAGCTTGTATTTCTCTAGTTTGGATATGGCAAGCGGATTTTATCAAATTCCAATAAAATCTAATTCAATTGAACGAACAGCATTCGTCACTACAGAAGGCCAATATGAATTCCTAGCTATGCCCTTTGGTCTCAAAAACGCCTCATCTGTGTTTCAAAGAGCAATCATTCAAGCCTTAGGGGATGTAGCACTCTCATATGCAGTTGTTTACATAGATGACGTTCTGATTGTAGCTAGCACAAAAGAGGAGGCGTTCATCATACTTAAAGAGGTGTTGCAAGGCAGGGTTTTTCTTTAACATAAACAAGTGTACCTTCTTAATATCGAAAGTTGAATATTTAGGGTATCAAATTGAAAATGGTGAAATAAGGCCAAATCCGAAAAAGATACAAGCATTGGCTGCATTACCGCCACCACAGACAGTTACACAACTGAGACAGTTCATTGGCTTGTCATCTTATTTTCGACAGTTTATTCCCAAATTTTCCGAAAAAAATGAAGCCCTTGTATTTACTAACGTCAAAGAATAATACGGTTAAATGGTGTGACAAGCACGAGCAGGTGCGCCAAGAAGTTATATCCACATTGGTGAGCGATTCTGTATTGATTATTTATGACCCTCAGTACCCAATGGAACTCCATACAGATGCTAGTGCAGATGGGTATGGCGCCATATTGATGCATAAAGTAGACGGTAAACCACGAGTTATAGAGTACTATAGCAAATGCACTACAGGGGCAGAATCGCGATACCACTCTTACGAACTTGAAACGCTGGCAGTGTTTAATGCAGTGAAGCATTTTCGCCATTATTTACATGGGCAATCATTTATGGTATATACTGATTGTAACGCCTTGAAAGCCAGTCGACATAAAGTAGATTTGACGCCAAGGGTCCATCGTTGGTGGGCGTATCTACAATCTTTTGATTTTGAGGTAGAGTACAGAAAGGGAAATAGCATGGCGCATGTAGACTTCCTCTCGCTTAACCCCATAGTGATCAAAAAATCCCCTATTGCAACGAAAGTAACAGAAATGCGCATAGAACTGGCGGACATCACAGACAATTGGTTAATTGCGGAACAGCATCGAGATGTTGAAATTTCTTATTTGGTGGCAAAATTGCAGAGTGATGAATTCCAGCATGAATTGGTAAGGACGTATGAATTGCGTTCGGGGATACTATATAGGAAGATACAGAGAAATGGTCGAACTAGGTGTCTACCAGTAATTCCGAGGGCATTCAGATGGTCCGTCATTAATCATGTCCATGAGGCCATCATGCATTTGGGGTGGGAAAAAACTTTAGATAAAGTGTATACGCAGTATTGGTTCCAGCATATGTCTAAATACGTACGAAAATTTGTCGAAAATTGTATCACATGCAAACTGTCAAAATCAACATCGGGTAAATCTCAAATAGAATTACATTCCATACCGAAGGTGAGCATTCCATGGCACACAGTGCACGTCGACATTAGTGGAAAGTTAAGTGGGAAGAATGACATTAAAGAATACGTGATAGTGCAAATAGATGCCTTCACTAAATATGTTCATTTGCACCATGCACTAAACCTGGACACAAACAGTTGCATTGATGTATTTAAGTCCTCTATATGTCTTTTTGTGGTGCCAACTCGCATAATTGCAGACCAGGGCCGTAGCTTTACTAGCAATGATTTTAAGCAATTCTGCTCATCGTAAAAAATAGATGTGCATATAATAGCAACTGGAGCTAGCCGCGCTAATGGCCAAGTGGAGCGCGTCATGAGTACCATGAAGGCAATGCTGACAGCGGTAGAGACCAGTAAGCGATCTTGGCAAAGAAACTTTAAAGGAAATCCAGTTGGCCATGAATTGCACGGCTCATCGAGTAACAAAAGTTAGTCCATTAGAATTATTAATAGGGAAAGAGGCTAGACCTATGGGCATGATGCCATTAATAGAAGAAGATGCAGTTGACAGAGATAGTATTAGAAAAACAGCCCTACATAATATAGAGAAAATGCTAAATATGACAAACTAAGATATGATAAAAGTAAAGCTAAGATTGTTGTCTATAAGGTGGGCGACCATGTCCTGAGAGTGAAGAACGGCACCAAACAAAGCTCGACCCAAAGTTTAAAGGTCCTTTTTGTGATAATAGAGAAGCTTGATGGTGACCGATATACGTTGAAATCTTTGAAAAGCAAACGAACATATAAGTATGCACATGAACAATTGCGCGCGATGCCTAGGGAGGTAGACGCAGAGACAATCGAGAGATCGCCGGGTGAGGCACTCGATGGTTCCATCAACACAAATTAAATCATTCACAAGGCTACAGTCGCACCATGTAGTTAGCTGGCCAGTGGCTACATGGCTGGGGCTATGAGGGTCAAGAGTGACCATGACGCAGAGTGCGTGTTATCGTTGCAAAGGTGTGCAGCAAGAGCCTAAGAACGTGACGTGATAGACTCTCTAGTAAGCGAGAGTGTGTTATGGATAGTCTGTCGAAAAGAAATGTGAAGTATCATGTGGCATAGCGGAGATGTAGTTGTTTGGCTTGAACAGAAGATGAGAGAAAAGAGAAGAGAAAACGTTAATTGCTAGAGAGAACTTGAGCAGAGCATGGAGCCCTTATAAGTAAAACACAAGTAAAGCAAACAAAATCTTTTGTTGAAATAAACAAATATCATATGTTGGTAGGAAGAAATGTATTATGTTGAAATGAAGAAATATCTTATGTTGTAATCTATAAGTAAAGAGAAAAGAAAATCGTATGTTAAAGTCATGAAGTATTTTATATTTAATTGAAGAAACATCCTATGTCGAACTAATTTCAAATCATGTGTTAAAATAAAGAAGTGTTTGAGCTTTAAAAAAAAGAAATGTTTTTTAGCACACGAGGACGTGTGATCGTCAGGAAGGCCGTGTCGCAGCCTGGTAACAGAATAATGTTGAGTTTGAATTTAACTGAAAAGTAGTAGATGGTATGTTGGAGGAATGAATTCTGTTATACAACAAGAGCATCATTTGAATGGCAATTCGAATGAGCATGGCGCCTGCAGATGTTCTAGTATGTGAGAGTGTACATGCAAAAAGAATGAATATGATGAAATACTTTGCTGAATGAACGTGATGAAATACTTGGTAGAGGAACGAAGAGAAAAGGAACGACGTCACGCGGTGGAACGGTCAGTTGAGTAGAGTCCGGTAAAAAGAGAGTGACGACTTAACATCTTGCAGGCGACTTGCTGTGCTCTTAGACTTGTAAAAATAATATAAAAATAATGGAAGGAGATCAGCCAAGATCTCCTTCTCCGACATCAGAAGTGGGATCGGCCTCGCCACAAGACTTTACGAGTGATCAGTGGCGTGCTTTATTTGATGCGCAAAACAAGAATTTTCTGGACTTAATGAAGTGTATGCAGACTTCCAAGATGGCAGCGGTACCCAGTAATAAAGTAACGCTGCCAAGATTTAATCCTGACATGGCAAATGCAGATGCAGCTTCGTGGTGTAAAACCGTCGACATAATTATGGCAGAAAGTGTGTTGGAAGGTAGCGCTCTGGTCATGGCGCTAAGCAATTCATTGGAAGGAGGAGCCTCTCAGTGGTTGTCTCAAATTTGCTACAGCGGAATGAAGTGGCCAGAATTCCGAGACTTGTTCGTTCAACGTTATGAAGGCGTAGAGACTCCGGCAGGAATTGTGCTAAATATGTTCAGCGGCGGGCCCAGACCAAGCGAGTGCTTAACGGTGTATGCTAGCAGGCAAGTTACGGCGTTGCTATCGAAGTGGAAGCAGATGAGCAATGAGGAAATTGCGGTGTCCGTTGTGCTGGCACATACTGCGCAGTTGGACAATAGGCTGCAACGTTTGTTGTTCACAACGAACATCAGTACACGCAGTGAAATGGAACAACAATTACGTGCCTATGCATATGGCAAAAGAAGCGATGGGAAAACATCAGATTATATCTCTGGGCCAGAACGAAAGAAGAGATGTCAATCACACGTGAAGTGTCACTTTGTGGGGAAATCTGGACACAGGATCGTGGAATGCCGCAGCAGGATTTCAGCAGAATCAAGTGCATCGAAGAATAATTCTACTCGCAGCAACTCCACATCGAAGAGAGACTTGTCCACCGTGACGTGCTACAAGTGTGGCCAGCTGGGCCATATTGCAACAACTTGCACTACGGATACTTCGTCTACAAGCAAGGGAAACACGTATGAGAAGCGAGTGAATCTATGTTCGGTCGTTGAACCAAGAGGAGTTCTGTATCAACTGGGTGAATATATTCCATACTTTTTTGATTCAGGAGCGGAGTGCTCGTTATTGAAAAATTAGTTGATAAGTTTAAAGGAAAAAGACTCAACAATACTGTATTGATAAGCGGCATTGGTGATGGCTCAGTGACATGCACAATGCAAATTCTGTCCATTGTAAAAATTTGTGAATTTTCCATTGAAATCCTTTTCCATGTAGTCATGGACAAATATCTAAAAGTATGATGTGCTGATAGGCCGTGAAATTCTAGGTCAGGGTTTTGGAGTGTCAATTGATGCCAACAAGTTTGCTCTTTATAAAACAAATACTGTCAATACACTGTCCAACATTGTTGAGTTGGATTTCATGGATACCATAAATAATGACGTAGATCTGAGTCAGTCCGATAAAGTCGAACTTGCAGAATTGCTGAAGTCATATGCTCCAACATTTATAAAGGGTATACCAATTAGGAGAGTTACTACGGGTGAACTAGAAATCCGTTTGACTGATATAAATAAAACGGTTGTGAGACGTCCGTATAGACAGAGTACTGAGGAAAAGTGGCTGGTGAGAAGCAAAATACAGGAACTACTAGCATCCAATGTCATACGTCCGAGTTGTTCACCATTCGCTAGCCCAATGTTGTTGGTAAAGAAAAAGGATGGTAGTGATCGATTGTGTATTGACTATCGAGAGTTAAATGCGAATACAATCTCAGATAAGTATCTATTGCCACTAATATCAGATCAGATTGACAGGTTGTGTGGCAGCTTGTATTTCTCTAGTTTGGATATGGCAAGCGGATTTTATCAAATTCCAATAAAATCTAATTCAATTGAACGAACAGCATTCGTCACTACAGAAGGCCAATATGAATTCCTAGCTATGCCCTTTGGTCTCAAAAACGCCTCATCTGTGTTTCAAAGAGCAATCATTCAAGCCTTAGGGGATGTAGCACTCTCATATGCAGTTGTTTACATAGATGACGTTCTGATTGTAGCTAGCACAAAAAGAGGAGGCGTTCATCAGACTTAAAGAGGTGTTGCAAGGCAGGGTTTTTCTTTAACATAAACAAGTGTACCTTCTTAATATCGAAAGTTGAATATTTAGGGTATCAAATTGAAAATGGTGAAATAAGGCCAAATCCGAAAAAGATACAAGCATTGGCTGCATTACCGCCACCACAGACAGTTACACAACTGAGACAGTTCATTGGCTTGTCATCTTATTTTCGACAGTTTATTCCCAAATTTTCCGAAAAAATGAAGCCCTTGTATTTACTAACGTCAAAGAATAATACGGTTAAATGGTGTGACAAGCACGAGCAGGTGCGCCAAGAAGTTATATCCACATTGGTGAGCGATTCTGTATTGATTATTTATGACCCTCAGTACCCAATGGAACTCCATACAGATGCTAGTGCAGATGGGTATGGCGCCATATTGATGCATAAAGTAGACGGTAAACCACGAGTTATAGAGTACTACGAGCCCCAACCACTATTAATTCGAACAGCGTGTGTTTTTGGCAGTGTGCAATGTTTAACACACGATATTTTCAATACTATTACAGATATCGAATGCCAGTGAATTTTGTCTAAAAGAGAATTTTATTCTCTTTGCGATGACAAAAAAAATTTCTTGTATTTCCAACAACAACAAAAATATGATTTTTTTATTCAAAAGGTAACTTTAAGAGATAAGAAAAAAATGACCACTATTAATTCGAACGCTTCACATGTTTACTGTTATCTCAAAAGAAGAGCAAAGCAAAATAATCCAATGTAACGGAATCACTATCTAGTTATAATCTGCAAATAAAAACACAATACAGAAGGTAAAAAATTTAAAATTACTGCAGAAAAATTAAAGTTTAGCAACGATGCCACGTGGTAAGCCTATTTGCACAGAAATCAGAGTATTGATTAGAGATTATTATAAATCTGGGAAGATAATTACTGAAATAAGCAAACAATTAAATGTATCTAAATCGTCGTTGCATGGGGTGATCCAATTATTCAAGAAAACTGCGTGCATTACAAATAATAATTTGCAAATAGAGGCCGAACATCAGCAATAACACCCCATGACAAAAGGCAACTGGCCAAAATTGTAAGGGCTGATCGTCGCCAATCATTAAGAAATTTGGCTTCAGAGTGGTCGCAGAAAATTGGCAAAACTGTCAAGCGAAAGTGGACGCGACTCAGTTAAAAAATAGTGGATATGGTTACTATAAAGTATGTATTGTTAATATTTATGTATCATACCCAATAACGTATCTGACTCGTAGGCCAAGGAAAAAACCTTGCTGACGCTTGTCAAAAAAAAAAGCACTTGCAATGGGCTCGGGAAAGGATGTCTTGGACTCAAAGATAATAGGACAGCATCATATTTAGCGATGAGGCTAAATTTGATGTTAGTTTCGGTGATACGAGAAAACGCGACATCCGTACAAAAAAAGAAACATACCATAAAGATTGCCTTAAAAGGACAGTAAAGATTCCTGCAAGCTATGGTATGGGGATGTATGTCTGCCAAACAATTAGGAAAACTGAATTTAATTGAAGGGATGGATAATGCTGGAAGAAAGTTTACTGCCATCAATACCAAA
The DNA here is from genome assembly GCA_018903425.1 of Zaprionus nigranus. Classification (NCBI taxonomy): domain Eukaryota; kingdom Metazoa; phylum Arthropoda; class Insecta; order Diptera; family Drosophilidae; genus Zaprionus; species Zaprionus nigranus. The sequence continues at coordinate 141,752 of JAEIGD010000149.1, read as the reverse complement.
ACTGGCACATTGTGGTGAATTCACTTTTCAGCAGGACGGAGCATCATCGCACAAAGCCAAAACAACCAAAAAATTGGCTGCAATATAAGCAAATGTTTTTAGATTGGCCATCAATTAGTCCAGATCTAAGCCCCATAGAACATTTTTGGTGGCTAATGAAAAGAAAGCTTCGAAATAAGCCACAATGGAGCATTTCTGACCTCAAAATTAAGTTGCAAGAGATATGGGACTCAATTTCTCGAGAATATTGTCAAAATTTGTTTAAATCAATGTCAAAACATGTTAAATGTGTAATACAGGCCAGAGATGAGGTTACACAATTCAAACATTTATAAATTTGTTATATTACGCAGCGTTCGAATTAATAGTGGTCATTTTTTTCTTATCTCTTAAAGTTACCTTTTGAATAAAAAAATCATATTTTTGTTGTTGTTGGAAATACAAATTTTTTTTGTCATCGCAAAAGAGAATAAAATTCTCTTTTAGACAAAATTCACTGGCATTCGATATCTGTAATAGTATTGAAAATATCGTGTGTTAAACATTGCACACTGCCAAAAACACACGCTGTTCGAATTAATAGTGGTTGGGGCTCGTATAGCAAATGCACTACAGGGGCAGAATCGCGATACCACTCTTACGAACTTGAAACGCTGGCAGTGTTTAATGCAGTGAAGCATTTTCGCCATTATTTACATGGGCAATCATTTATGGTATATACTGATTGTAACGCCTTGAAAGCCAGTCGACATAAAGTAGATTTGACGCCAAGGGTCCATCGTTGTTGAAAAAAATATAAAAATAATGGAAGGAGATCAGCCAAGATCTCCTTCTCCGACATATATGTATATGTATATGTATATGTATATGTATATGTATATGTATATGTATATGTATATGTATATGTATATGTATATGTATATGTATATGTATATGTATATGTATATGTATATGTATATGTATATGTATATGTATATGTATATGTGTATGTATATGTATATGTATATGTATATGTATATGTATATGTATATGTATATGTATATGTATATGTATATGTATATGTATATGTATATGTATATGTATATGTATATGTATATGTATATGTATATGTATATGTATATGTATATGTATATGTATATGTATATGTATATGTATATGTATATGTATATGTATATGTATATGTATATGTATATGTATATGTATATGTATATGTATATGTATATGTATATGTATATGTATATGTATATGTATATGTATATGTATATGTATATGTATATGTATATGTATATGTATATGTATATGTATATGTATATGTATATGTATATGTATATGTATATGTATATGTATATGTATATGTATATGTATATGTATATGTATATGTATATGTATATGTATATGTATATGTATATGTATATGTATATGTATATGTATATGTATATGTATATGTATATGTATATGTATATGTATATGTATATGTATATGTATATGTATATGTATATGTATATGTATATGTATATGTATATGTATATGTATATGGAGATCTGGCAACCCTCTCAATTTGCCATTCACACTTATTTAAATATTTACTTTCAATAGATATTAATCTGTTTAATTTTGTAATGGTCGCCGTTGCACCATTGAAACGAAATTCAAAAATTTGTCGTTTTATCGCATTGATATTGGTAGCGATAAAAATATTATTGATTTTGTTTATCTAAGTTCTCAACCTGGCTTAGCAACATAATCATGTCCACCCAACACAATAGCAAGATCGCATCAAACTTGTTGCTTCGAACATGTTCGATGATGTTTGCTGTTGCCGTGCGAATTGATCTCCTAGTTTCAAACCAGCATCCGCCAATTCGAAAAATATGTCAAAGCTTCAAACATAGGCTAAGGGTCATGTTGCGCTCAGATGCATCTTTGTAGGTGCTGAATCATAGAAAAAGCTCTTCTTTGCAGAGAGCCTGGTCTATAAATGCTGCTACCCTTCTCTATTTGCCCTCTTTTCTGATCGGTTGAAACTATAAGTGTCCACTCCACGTCGGTTAGCGCTGCGTTTGCTACACGTGTTGAGTCTATACTCGTGCGTTTATATTTCGTTAAGTCTGTGGAAATAAAATATAGCTGCATATAGTGCACATATACGCAGCTCAATTAATTTTCGTGTCGGTGCATTTAAATGCCCAAAAGAAAAAACCATAATTTCGAAAGACCGAAGACATAACCCCATTTGCCACGCCCATTTTTCTGGACCAGAAATCTGAAGACATCACCCTTCCCGATCAGCTTAAGAGCCTATTATTACTTTCTTTGTGCTCAGCACAAGAAAAGGTATGTCACCCCCCTCGTATTTTGTTTGAGTGAATTTTTGTACTAAAGTCCTCATTTTGCACCTAGATAACCTGGTTGACGCAAGTCCCAGTTACCCAGCCTGCACCAGTCGATGACTTTGGTAGCCCACCTTTATGCAGAGGCTTCTGCTTGGCATTGGTGTGGGCTGACGAATCTCTGACGAATCTCTGACGAATCTCTGTCGAGTATAGATTGGAAATTTGGAAAACCAAAAGTTTCCTTTGGAGTGCTGAGCGCTGTCGCCACACTCTGTTCTACCGAACATTGGTTGAGTTGCCGAAATTCCTCCCTTGGAAGTCGGTTGCGACAGAAACATCCGACGTTGGATACCATTTCGACGTGTGCATCGCCTCTCCCTACACTGGGATCGAGCTTTACCGTGCCTCACCCCCCTTGCAACGCAAGTGCAGCTGCGCAGCCACTAGAAGCTTTCTAGCATCGGCTTATCTTAGTTTAGTTGTCAATTTTCTTTGCTTACACTCGGTCAGTGTATTAAAAAATTGTATATTTTTTTATATTTTTTTGATTTAGATCCTCCGTGCAAAATATTGCCCCAGCAGTGAATATAGTAGTGTAAAAAGTGTAATTTTAATCATTGAATGGTTATCATTGCAAAATTTCGTTGAGAAAATGCTATGCTGGTAGTGTATGTAATTAAGTAAATTCGCAAATCTTGATTTCGATCGGATCAATTGTTTAAAAATAATAATATAACTCATTGCTAGTCTCTTAAAAATTACAATTCCCCTAAAACGAACTCATATGCAGCAACAAAGACAATTTAACAAATATTTAATAGTGCTTAATAAAACATCAAGAAACATACAAACACACCAACATACACACACAACATCTACATCGTTGGAAGGCCTTTCATCGTGGAGATTCATGTAAGTGAGAAAAATAACCAATTAATTTTGTATTGTTTAAATTTCCAAGTTCTGCAATTGTCATTTCGTTTTATTGTTTTAAATTGTTTTCCAAGTAGACATAATTCGTACGTACGTACATATATATGCATACGCGCATGTGCAGCGGCAAAGCCTTACCGCCGGCTCAGTGATGATGAGTGCGTATGTACATATTTATGCTGTAGTCTATGCTAATATACATACAGACATACATACATACTGAAGCTCGAGCCGTGTATACATACTTACATTGAATTGTCTGCTTTGCTAACAAATTAAAATCAATAGTTCTTTGCTTAATTCTATGCTAAATTATTAAATACAAAAACAACAAACAATATTAAAACCTCCTAAAATTAATTTCTATGCCTATGTATATCTATCTATATCTACCTAATGTATATAATTATATATAATTATTTATATATATATGTGTATATAGTGAGGTATCGGTTTATATATATATACATAATACATTGCCTACCATATATTGACAATAACATTTATTAAACATTATCATTTTCAAATCTCTGCTATTATTAAAATCAGTGTTTGCGAACAAACAAGAATACATACATACATATATTACTGCACATACCTACATACATACATCTAATCAACGAAAGCTCACGCATGCATGATCAGCTGTCGCGCTGGTTCAATGTTCGGCTTAACTACACTAGCCTACAAAAACTTAAGATCAAATATTCTTGCCCTTTGTAATTATACACTGATAAAGTAAATAAAATATATTTTGTTATTATTTTATGTCATTAGCTTCCGTTGTTACTACAGTGGGCAATAGAATAGGTACACTTTTGGATTAAATATAAATAGCCTAGCCTTCCGCTAGTAGTTTCAGTATAGTTTTAGTTTTAGATCATGAAATATTATTGTTTGCGTATAGTAATGAATGCCATATACCGAAGAATTGTGTTATGAATTAAGAAATAAAAGTATAAGTTATAAAATGAATCTCTAATTGCCTTATTAGTTCCTGAAGACATGGTATAATGATTAGATAGTCAATTCTGTTATTGGGATACTCTCTTACTGCCTCGCGCTGAGTATCATGGTTGGGTAGGGTACAGACTGCGAGCGTCGAACATAATAATAATAATATAATAATTTGGTCAAACCAATCAAACTATATGTTATTCCGTCAATAAAACAAAAAACTTATCTTGGGTCACGATTTTTGGAAAATATTTCAGCTTGCTCCCAATATCATTGGCGCCCTTGATTCACCCTCCGCTTCGTTAGACTCACCCGATCCAAATTCTTATCCATTGAGCCCCCAGCAGCTTCATCAGCTCGCTGTTGTTAAAGAGTTGTTTCCCAACGCCTTAAAGAAACTTGGCCGAACTTCGCTTATCGAACATAATATCGATGTAGGAGAAGCAAAGCCCGTCAAACAACGCTTCTATCCCGTCAGCCCAGCCGTTGAAAAGTTGCTTTATGACGAAATCGATCGAATGTTAGCTCTGGATGTTATAGAACCCTCTGTTAGTCCTTGGAGTTCCCCTATGCGTCTCGTGGTCAAGCCTAACAAAGTTCGCCTTTGTCTTGATGCACGTAAGCTTAACGATGCTACCAAGAAGGACGCATATCCTCTGCCTAGCATTGATGGAATCTTTTCACGTTTGCCTCGTGCTAATCTCATTACTAAGCTTGATTTAAAAGATGCTTATTGGCAAATCCCGTTGTCACCTCAAGCTAAGCCTTTAACAGCCTTTACAGTCCCTGGTCGCCCGCTTTACCAATTCAAAGTGATGCCTTTTGGCCTTTGTAATGCTCCCTCCACTATGTGTCGTCTTATGGATGATATCATACCGCCAGATCTCAGACATTGCATATTCGGATATCTCGATGACCTTTGTATTGTCTCCGAAGATTTTTCTTCGCATCTCGCAGTTCTAGTTAGACTCGCAGAGCAATTCCGTAAAAGCCAACATTACTTTAAATATAGCTAAAAGCCAGTTTTGCGTAACCAGCATTACCTATCTTGGTTATGTAATTGGAAGTGGTGGTATCTGTACTGACCCTTCAAAAATATCGTGTATCGTTAATTGGCCTCCGCCAAAGAATCTTAAACAGGTTCGAGGTTTTCTTGGAATTTGTGGATGGTATCGTCGATTTATTCACAACTTCGCAGACCTTTCTTGCCCCATTACTAATGTGCTTTCTACAAAATCTAAATTTGTGTGGACTTCAGAAGCTCAGTCGGCTATGGACAAGTTAAAAATCGTATTGACCTCCGCCCCTGTATTAGCTAACCCTGATTTTGCTCGTAAATTCTATTTACATTGTGATGCCAGTGATTTTGGCATTGGCGCAGTCCTTATTCAGCTTTCCTATGATAAAGAGAAACCTATTGCATATATGTCAAAAAATTAAGTAGCGCACAACGTAACTACAGCGTCACCGAACGTGAATGCTTGGCTGTCATCCTTGCTATAGAGAAGTTTCGATGTTATTTAGAACTCCAAGAGTTCGAAGTAATCACCGATCACTCAACCTTGGTTTGGCTTATGCGTCAACAAAACGTGTCTGGAAGACTCGCTCGTTGGATTTTTCGCCTACAGCAATATAAATTTTCCATTTCTCATCGCAAAGGAAAGGAACATGTTGTTCCCGATGCCCTCTCTCGTTTATGTGAAAATGAAATCGCTGAATTAGATATGAGCCCAATAATTGATTTGAATTCACAAGCCTTCTCAGAAGACAAATATACCACGCTTAAGAGTCGCTATAACGAAAATCAAGCCAGATTGCCAGATCTGAAAATCGTTGATAACTATTTGTACATTCGCACTGAGCATGCTTCTGGAGAAGAAGTACAAGATAAACTTTCCTGGAAGTTATGGGTTCCAGAAAGCCTTCGAGTTGATGTTCTTAAACAAGCGCATGATAGTTGTACCTCAGCTCATGCAGGGATGCACAAAACTATTGAAAAGATTCGTCGTCACCTCTTTTGGCCTGGCTTGGCAAAAGATGTGAGAGAATATATACGCTCATGTGACAAATGTAAAGAGAACAAAGCCCCAAATTACACGCTTCGTCCTCCCATGGGTGCTCATAATCCCACCTGTAGACCTTTCCAAAGACTCTACATTGATCTTTTAGGCCCATATCCACGCAGCAAAAATGGCCATGTAGGCTTATTAATCGTTCTTGACCACTTTAGTAAATATCATTGGTTACAGCCTCTTAAGAAGTTCACTTCTAAAGCTGTACAAGATTTCTTACTACACCAGATTTTTCACAGTTTTGGTGTGCCCGAAACCATTGTCAGTGACAACGGCACCCAATTCAAAGCCCATGAATTTAATGCCTTTCTCACCGAGCTTGGTATTAACCATATCTATACCGCCTTATATTCGCCGCAAAGTAATGCCGCTGAACGCGTTAATCGATCTCTTTTAGCCGCCGTTCGTTCATACCTAAAGCACGATCAGACTGAATGGGATATTCATTTGACAAGTATCTCTTGTTCCCTTCGTTCGTCCGTTCATCAGTCTATCGGATGTTCTCCATATAGAGCTTTATTTGGATTAGATATGATAACGCATGCCGCCGATTATAAGTTGCTAAAATCTTTATCACTGTTAGAAGATCCTATTGTGCCTGTTTCTCACTCAGATAACTTAGCTTTATTAAGAAAAGATATTCAAGCTAACATTCGCCGAGCCCATGATAAAAATACAGCACAATACAACCTTCGCAGCAGACCTGTGTCGTTCAAAGAAGGCCAGGAAGTGTTTCGTCGAGATTTCGCACTCCAGCAAGTTTACGCATAATTTCAATGCAAAACTTGGCCCGCAATTCGTAAAAATGTCGCATTGCAAGGAAGCTTGGTAACTGTTATTACCAATTAGAAGACTTGCAACGAAAAGATATCGGTACTTATCACGCTAAAGATCTTCGTAGCTGATTCCCGCTAATCTTTCCGTCTGACGGTGTCAGATTATCGGGTGGTGTAATGGTCGCCGTTGCACCATTGAAACGAAATTCAAAAAATTTGTCGTTTTATCGCATTGATATTGGTAGCGATAAAAATATTATTGATTTTGTTTATATAAGTTCTCAACCTGGCTTAGCAACATAATCATGTCCACCCAACACAATAGCAAGATCGCATCAAACTTGTTGCTTCGAACATGTTCGATGATGTTTGCTGTTGCCGTGCGAATTGATCTCCTAGTTTCAAACCAGCATCCGCCAATTCGAAAAATATGTCAAAGCTTCAAACATAGGCTAAGGGTCATGTTGCGCTCAGATGCATCTTTGTAGGTGCTGAATCATAGAAAAAGCTCTTCTTTGCAGAGAGCCTGGTCTATAAATGCTGCTACCCTTCTCTATTTGCCCCTCTTTTCTGATCGGTTGAAACTATAAGTGTCCACTCCACGTCGGTTAGCGCTGCGTTTGCTACACGTGTTGAGTCTATATTCGTGCGTTTATATTTCGTTAAGTCTGTAGAAATAAAATATAGCTGCATATAGTGCACATATACGCAGCTCAATTAATTTTCGTGTCGGTGCATTTAAATGCCCAAAAGAAAAAAACCATAATTTCGAAAGACCGAAGACATAACCCCATTTGCCACGCCCATTTTTCTGGACCAGAAATCTGAAGACATCAGCCTTCCGATCAGCTTAAGAGCCTATTATTACTTTCTTTGTGCTCAGCACAAGAAAAGGTATGTCACCCCCCTCGTATTTTGTTTGAGTGAATTTTTGTACTAAAGTCCTCATTTTGCACCTAGATAACCTGGTTGACGCAAGTCCCAGTTACCCAGCCTGCACCAGTCGATGACTTTGGTAGCCCACCTTTATGCAGAGGCTTCTGCTTGGCATTGGTGTGGGCTGACGAGATCTCCTGACGAATCTCTGACGAATCTCTGTCGAGTATAGATTGGAAATTTGGAAAACCAAAAGTTTCCTTTGGAGTGCTGAGCGCTGTCGCCACACTCTGTTCTACCGAACATTGGTTGAGTTGCCGAAATTCCTCCCTTGGAAGTCGGTTGCGACAGAAACATCCGACGTTGGATACCATTTCGACGTGTGCATCGCCTCTCCCTACACTGGGATCGAGCTTTACCGTGCCTCACCCCCCCCTTGCAGCGCAAGTGCAGCTGCGCAGCCACTAGAAGCTTTCTAGCATCGGCTTATCTTAGTTTAGTTGTTAATTTTCTTTGCTTACACTCGGTCAGTGTATTAAAAATTGTATATTTTTTTTTATATTTTTTTGGATTTAGATCCTCCGTGCAAAATATTGCCCCAGCAGTGAATATAGTAGTGTAAAAAGTGTAATTTTAATCATTGAATGGTTATCATTGCAAAATTTCGTTGAGAAAATGCTATGCTGGTAGTGTATGTAATCAAGTAAATTCGCAAATCTTGATTTCGATCGGATCAATTGTTTAAAAATAATAATATAACTCATTGCTAGTCTCTTAAAAATTACAATTCCCCCTAAAACGAACTCATATGCAGCAACAAAGACAATTTAACAAATATTTAATAGTGCTTAATAAAACATCAAGAAACATACAAACACACCAACATACACACACACACTCTACATCGTTGGAAGGCCTTTCATCGTGGAGATTCATGTAAGTGAGAAAAATAACCAATTAATTTTGTATTGTTTAAATTTCCAAGTTCTGCAATTGTCATTTCGTTTTATTGTTTTAAATTGTTTTCCAAGTAGACATAATTCGTACGTACGTACATATATATGCATACGCGCCATGTGCAGCGGCAAAGCCTTACCGCCGGCTCAGTGATGATGAGTGCGTATGTACATATTTATGCTGTAGTCTATGCTAATATACATACAGACATACATACATACTGAAGCTCGAGCCGTATATACATACTTACATTGAATTGTCTGCTTTGCTAACAAATTAAAATCAATAGTTCTTTGCTTAATTCTATGCTAAATTATTAAATACAAAAACAACAAACAATATTAAAACCTCCTAAAATTAATTTCTATGCCTATGTATATCTATCTATATCTACCTAATGTATATAATTATATATAATTATTTATATATATATATGTGTATATATGAGGTATCGGTTTATATATATATACATAATACATTGCCTACCATATATTGACAATAACATTTATTAAACATTATCATTTTCCAATCTCTGCTATTATTAAAATCAGTGTTTGCGAACAAACAAGAATACATACATACATATATTACTGCACATACCTACATACATACATCTAATCAACGAAAAGCTCACGCATGCATGATCAGCTGTCGCGCTGGTTCAATGTTCGGCTTAACTACACTAGCCTACAAAAACTTAAGATCAAATATTCTTGCCCTTGTAATTATACACTGATAAAGTAAATAAAATATATTTTGTTATTATTTTATGTCATTATTTCCGTTGTTACTACAGTGGGCAATAGAATAGGTACACTTTTGGATTAAATATAAATAGCCTAGCCTTCCGCTAGTAGTTTCAGTATAGTTTTAGTTTTAGATCATGAAATATTATTGTTTGCGTATAGTAATGAATGCCATATACCGAAGAATTGTGTTATGAATTAAGAAATAAAAGTATAAGTTATAAAATGAATCTCTAATTGCCTTATTAGTTCCTGAAGACATGGTATAATGATTAGATAGTCAATTCTGTTTTGGGATACTCTATTACTGCCTCGCGCTGAGTATCATGGTTGGGTAGGGTACAGACTGCGAGCGTCGAACATCACCTCAGACGCCGCTCTACAATAGATGCCTGGTTGTAAAAAGCCTTCCTATTTTTTTAGTACTTTTGGTCTTGTTTGATATAAATTTTTGGAGTTTAGCTCCATTTAAGTAGTTTCTGCGGAATCCTAAATAAATTTTATGTACTGGAGTCGATGATCAGCAACAACCCACCCCACCCCGAACGAGCTTAGGGAACCAGAGGATTCCGATCGCTGAGTACATTCGACTTGTGAACTTCCCGTTCACGAAACCATTACACCGGTCGTCACAATTTATCGATATCGTTTTAATCATCGTTAAGTTCCTTCTCTTTCGATCGGAAACTGTCAAGCACACAACACGTGCCACTCCGTAACTTATTAAAACCTTTTACATTTTAATCTAAATAAATCATAAGCAACAAACAACATCCATTGCATTTAAGTTTATAAAGCATCTACCAAAACTATTGTTCACCACAATTGGTGACCCTCGACTCTCAAATACGCACACACTCAAAGTCAATACAATTGACAGACAAGATATCAAATTCGCACATCAACATAATTTAATCATAATTTTCTGACGCAATCAGAATTTACACGTGTTTCATCATACGAAGCACACACAACATTCTTATATGATGGAGAACGATAGTTTTGCTGACGCACAAAATAATTCAGAACCAAGTGGATCAAATCTAAACACAATTACTAGACAGATGCCGTTTCCACAACTTCACACAATCACAAACATAGAAATGTTTTTCACCAAATTGGAAAACTGGTTTCTATTGCAAGGCATCGGTTCTCGAAAAGAGCATGAGAAGTACGCAGCAGTCATAGCGTACGCAGATCCTAAATATTTGGAGCAAGTCCACGATCTTGTCCAAAACGAACCGGAAACAAATCCATACACCACACTTAAGCAAGCTATACTAGGCAAATTCGCAGAATCGGCAATGGTTCGCCTTGAAAAGCTCGCATCTGGAATACAACTCGGTGATGGACGCCCAAGTCATTTACTCAGTCATCTACAACGGACAAATGCCACCAACGACGAATCAGTTGTCCGTCGCTTCTGGATCAAGCGCCTTCCACCTCAAGCTCGTGCCGTCATTGTAGGAATGCTCGAAAGTGCCCCGGATACAACACTATCTCAACTTTCAACAGCCGCAGACGCTGTCATGGACTCACTCACTTTTACATCGAGTGACAACATTTTAGCTATATCGCGCAACAACACCAACAATCCGAATTCTACAGACGATCGTTTCAGCAACATAGAAAAACGTTTGGATTCTCAAGAAAAATTATTTCAGCAAAAAAACAGCAAGCTCGGACAAATTCTGAACAACAACAATCGACGCTCTCGCAGCAATAGTCGATTCCAAAGCAGACAGTCGCAGCAACACTCCACAGCCCAACAACAACAACAACAAAAATTGTTGGTATCATACCAAGTATGGCGACAAAGTACAAAACTGTCAGGAGCCCTGCTCATTCAACACCAATTCAAAAAACTAAGTCCAGCTGTCGAAGATCATAAAGGCAACTTCGATAGTCAGTCAGATATAGCCTTACCAAATACATCAAAACATCGGATAACAATAAACAGCATTTCCACATACAACCGACTTTTTTTACTGGATTCAAAAACAGGAAAAAAATTTTCTTATTGACACAGGTGCAGACGTATCCGTTATACCAGTTTCAACTATAAACAAACGCATCGCATCATCCAATGAAAATCCTCTTTTCGCAGCGAATGGTAGTATAATCGAATCTTATGGTACAACACGCTTAACCTTGGATTTAGGATTACGTCGTCCATTTGCATAGAACTTTATCATCGCAGATGTCCGCACACCAATCATCGGATCGGATTTCTTACAGCACTACAACCTGCTTGTTGACATTAAACGCCAAAAATTGATTGACGCTCAAACATTGCTAGCACGTAATGTTATTTGCAGCCTTCAATCTTCATTCACAATTAAAACATTCAACACAGCATGCAAATTTTCCAAACTTTTGGAGGAATTCAAATCTATCACTCAATTGGATCATACATCACCCAAACCAACCGCATCTGATGTAACACACTGCATTGACACCAAAGGAGCACCCACATTTTCAAAACCTCGTCGTCTTACTCCTGATAAACTCACAGCAGCAAAGTCAGAGTTTGGATATCTTCTAAAAATAGGAGTATGTCGTCCTTCAAAGAGCCCATATGCATCACCTTTACACATGGTCCGTAAAGCAACAGGCGAATGGCGGCCATGTGGCGACTATAGAGCTCTCAATGCACAAACGATTCCTGATCGGTACCCTCTGCCGCACATTCAGGATTGCACACATATTTTCTATGGTAAGAAAATATTTTCCAAAATTGATCTCAATCGCGCATATCACCAGATTCCAATTGAACCACGTGACATTCCAAAAACGGCTATAACTACCCCTTTTGGCCTATACGAATTCACGCATATGACATTTGGCTTGTGCAACGCAGCACAGACGTTTCAACGCTATATGGACGTCGCCCTCAGAGATCTCGACTTCGTTTTCGTATATTTAGATGACATCGCCGTAGCATCAAGTAACGCTGAACAACATGAAATTCATCTTCGCCAAGTTTTTGAACGACTTCAACGTTACCACCTCACAATAAACGCAAGCAAATGTGCCTTCGGACAAAATTCCATCAAATTTTTAGGACATCATGTCGACTCTCATGGCATCAAACCTTTGCCAGACAAAGTCAAAGCAATTGTTGATTTTCCATTACCCAAAGTTGTAAAGGAACTTCGACGCTTTCTGGCAATGATCAACTTCTACAGACGATTCCAGCCCAAAGCACTGGAACATCAAGCCCCGTTGTTGCAGTTAATTCCAGGCAATAAGAAGAACGATTCTTCTCCAATCAACTGGACCGACGAAAACATACAACATTTCCAACAGTGCAAGCATTCTCTCGCAACAGCAACCCTCCTGGTACACCCATCTCCAGATGCAACACTTTCGCTAAGCACAGATGCTAGTGATACAGCAGTCGGAGCAGTTCTTCACCAAATCGTGAATAATGAATACCAGCCAATGGGATTTTTCAGTGTAAAGCTAACAGACGCTCAGCGTAAATATAGCACTTATGATCGCGAACTTCTTGCCATCTATCTCAGCATCAAGCATTTTCGCTTTATGTTAGAAGGCAAATCATTTCATGTCCGCACTGATCACAAACCGCTCATATACGTCTTCACTCAAAGGCCGGACAAGGCATCACCCAGACAACTCCGCCAATTGGACTTCATTGGTCAGTTCACAACAACCATCTTACACGTCGCTGGAGTCGAGAACACGACAGCAGACACATTGTCTCGTATAGCAGCAATCGAAAGCAACATTTATCGACTACGAGCAAATAGCTTCAGCACAAAGTAATTGCCCAGAGCTTAAACAACTTTTGGAAGACAACAACACAACACTGCAACTCAAATCTGTAAACCTACCACATTCAGAAACATCAATCTTATGTGATTTTTCTACTCCTACAGCTCGACCATTTATTCCAAAGTCACTCAGGAAGAAAATCATCAGCAAACTCCACAACATCGCTCATGGAGGCATTAGATCTACAATGAAGATCATCAAACAACGTTTTATATGGCCTTCAATGCACAAGGAAATCGCCAGTTTCGTCAAACATTGCATTCCTTGTCAACGATGCAAAATAACCCGCCATGTTCATTCACCACTTCAACACTATCAATTGACAGCACATCGTTTCGAACACATAAATTTGGACTTGATTGGACCTTTACCCCAATCTGGTCAATTTAGATACTGTCTCACCATTATTGACCGATACACACGGTGGCCGGAAGCTGTTGGAATTGAAGACATGCAAGCAGAGACGGTAGCCGCAGCTCTCATCAACGTCTGGATATCCCGCTTTGGAGTACCTTCCCGTATCACCACAGATCAAGGCAGACAATTCGAATCAAGACTTTTCAACGAATTGTCACGGCTCCTCGGCATCAATCATATACGTACTACTGCATATCACCCGCAAGCTAATGGAATCATTGAGCGCTGGCATCGTACTCTTAAAACAGCCATAATGTGTCAAAACAGAATTGACTGGCCAAGCAAATTACCAATCATATTGTTAGGATTACGATCAGCATTCAAACCTGACATACAAACTACAGCAGCACAGCTTGTCTATGGATCAACACTACGACTTCCAGGACAATTTCTTCATATGGAAAACAATGTCTTACCGCAAACTGAATTTGTAAAACATCTCGCTGAAATGATGAACGACATTCGCCCTACACAAACAGCCCATCACGATACTTCGAAGCCATTTGTATTTAAACAACTAATCGACGCAACACATGTTTTTCTACGCAACGATACAGTGCGCGGATCATTACAGCCGCCTTACGATGGACCTTACGAAGTTAAATCAAAGCATAACAAATTCTACAATATTCTCATCAACGGACGAGATACCACAGTATCAATCGATCGGCTCAAACCAGCGTATATTGAGTCACATAACGAATCAACATCACCATCATCATCGGCAGCAGCATCATCAGAAGGAGGAGCAGAATCGTCTACAACAAACATAGATCAACCGCCAAATCAAATTGAGTCAACTCTATCTCAACCGCCACCCAGACCACGCCGCACGATTAGACTCCCCGTTCGTTTCACAACTTGAAGTCTAGGAGGGAGTACTATGGAGATCTGGCAACCCTCTCAATTTGCCATTCACACTTATTTAAATATTTACTTTCAATAGATATTAATCTGTTTAATTTATCGATATCGTTTTAATCATCGTTAAGTTCCTTCTCTTTCGATCGGAAACTGTCAAGCACACAACACGTGCCACTCCGTAACTTATTAAAACCTTTTACATTTTAATCTAAATAAATCATAAGCAACAAACAACATCCATTGCATTTAAGTTTATAAAGCATCTACCAAAACTATTGTTCACCACATGTATATGTATATGTATATTAGACGTCTGCACGAGTGCACTCAAAATTTTCGGTTAATTGAGTACTCACAAGCTTAAGTCACAATTCGGCGCGCCGAAACGATTTCAACAGAGTTAATTTCCCATTGGCTAGCGTTGTTTTTGTTGTATGCGGAATGAGTGACATTCAAACCAAAGCGGAATGGATAGAATGAGTGGATGCAGTGTAAATGTGTCGAGTACTCGGATAAAATTTTGACATTTTCTTCATTCATGGCTTGCTGAGCAGACGCAACAGAGCAGAAAATTTTATAATAATAAAAATGCAGAGCTTGGACGAAAGCGTAAGTACTTTAGTAATTGTAAATTGTAAAAAAAAATAATATACATATGTGTAGATAGAATAACAAATTAATAATTAGTTCAATTGAAGTGTTTGTCTCCTTTAACAAAATGTTTAGTCTACCACGTGCTGTCTTTTCCATGTGTTTGTATTACAAACAAACTTTGTAATCACGTAAGTGTATGAAGCTTCTATGTTGGTATATTTAGAATTTATAATAATTGGCTGCATGTTTCGTTTATAGTTTTCGGATGCAGCCGTATCTACACATAAGGACATTAAATCCAAACTTTTAAATGGAGAGTATATTTTCAACCTTAAAAAGGGACGTAGTAAAGTTTGGGAAATATTCGGCAATATAAAAGAAAAGAATGGAGAGAACATATCTGGTGTAGTTGCCTGCAAAAAGTGCTACAGTGTGTATAAATTTACTGGAAGCACTTCAAACTTAACAAAGCATAAATGCTTCGTTATGAACGCCGATCTTGATAATGCTACGCCCGTCGAAGTGAATTTGGAAACGAAACAAGAGGGCATAGAAATAATAACAAAATGGTCAGTTAAAAATTGCCGCTCCTTTAAAATGATTCAGGATTCCGGCCTAAAACAATTTGCAGCGTTCCTTATTAAAGTTGGAGCAACATTCGGGCCAAACGTGAATGTAGAAAAGTTGTTACCGAATCCCACGACCATATCGCGTAACATTTCAGCTATCTACGAAACTTATTTTGAAAAAACAAAGCAAGATATAATTAGTTTTAAAACTTTTGGATATGCGGTGACTAGCGATATTTGGACAGATAATTATTTAAGATCGTCATATATCTCATGCACAATCCATTACATAAAGGAAGGAGCGCTAGTAGGCCATCTGTTGGCAATAAAATCCATGGAAGGTGAAGCCTGCACTGGTAAGTAAACTATATATGTAACTTTTTATTGGTAATTCAATTTCATTTTGTTTTAAAGGTACCACTATACTAAAGAAAATGCGTGGTATACTAAATGACTTTGATTGCTGCCTGGAGGAGGAAAAGCCTGTCATAGTGACGGACCGTGGCTCCAATATGATAGCAGCCTTTCGTGATAACCGGCATATTCACTGCATGAATCACTTGATTAACAATTGTGTGGAGAAAGCAGTTAAAGGTTTACAGGAGGTTGCGGATCTTGTTATCAAATGTAGCAAGCTTGTGAAATACTTTAAAAAGTCTGGGAGCAATTCCAACCTAGGAATTACCTTAAAAAGTTTTTGCCCAACTAGGTGGAATACCATTTTCTATTTGTTTAAGTCAGTGGAGGTCAATTGGGTTGAAATAACAAATATTTTAATTGAAAAACACCAAACACCCAGAATTGATGGAATTAATTTAAATCATTTGAGCTCAATTGTCCGCGTGCTTTCTGTATTTGAA